>BGPT01000222.1:279527-310796 GCA_003297045.1 Symbiodinium sp. clade C Y103
GAAGAAGGGAAAGAAATGACCTGTCACTGCCACCACCTTCAGCCAGCGCCCCGGGATGCCCGGGGCTGCCGGGGTGCTTCCCCCCTTTCCCGGACAATCCAACATGGCAAGGGACACACGAAACAGTGGATTCTCATGATTTCCATGGCCATGGCAATGTCACTTCACCAGAAGGTACTATGTGTATAGTTAGGTGATGCATGTATCTTTTCACAATCACTCAGCCCTCACTAGAAAGCGGTGCATTTCTTCCAAACAAGTCCAAATCATTGATATCACCACGTATCACCAGCATGCTAGCAGGATTTTGCTAGCAGATCCTACCCTACTAGCTTGCATTCACGAACGTGATCCCCATTCACATTGGCATAATTGGTTGAAACTGCACCCCCGTGCTACCCTCAATATCAACCTCGTTTTGTTGATGGGAACATGGCCAATACGAAAACCCATTTTCCAGACTTTCCAGCTCAGTCAATGGCAATCAATGACATTTGATATTGACCAGGAAAAAATACAAAGCCTAGAGGCCTAAAAATGTGGAGTTTCAGAAGGTAAATTTGGGTGTATCACTTCCAATCTGCCTGAGGTTTCGTTCTTTCCACGATTTTTGAGCCGCGGATTTTTCCGGCGTGCCTCGTGGCTAGAGAGGGGCTGAAGGTCAGTACAGACCATGATGGGCCTTTCATTAACCAACTGAAAACTCACATGGGGTGTGAATAATGTTCTAGCATCTTCCAACACATTGTTGTGGTTTGATTCATTTGATTTTTGCAGGGTGTCTCATAAGTTGACGCCATTCACCATGAGCCAATGTCCATTTCAGGCCCGTGTTCACATGCGACCGGCCTGGCCAGTCAAGCCCCGCCCTGCAAGCGTCAGTGTGGTGGGACCGGCTAATCTGTTGCGCTGATTCTTGGACCGTAGGAATGAAGCCTAGCTGGCATAGCCATGAACATTCTCCATGTGAATGCCATTTTCTTACTGGACATGTTCTCAGGAACAGCACAGGTCCGACCACAGATGCTGGCAAGTTCCCAGAAGCGCTTGGCCGTGTGTAGCGCGCTCGTGAGCGCAGTAAAGAAGTGTTACAAGCTGGTGACATGGCTCATGGTTACCATGGTTGAAGTGATTCCAATGGTCCGTTATCATCTCTTGATATTGATCCTTGAAAAAGCACACAGTGTTTGACTATCGACCTTTGAAAGTTCTAGCAGCCCCCCATTCCAAGATGAGGATTGCACTGGCAAAAAGTCTTGGAGTCTCACTATCATCTCAGTCGCCCCCTGCACTGTCAGAGGGCGGCCGAAGCCCGGCAAGCGCCGAAAACGTTAGTGAAGTTGAGGAAGGTTTGGGTTTGTTGTGGGAGTTGTTCCTCTCCAGTGTTTTGATGGTGCCGCCTTTAAGTTGCAGAAGGTATTAGTATGCTGTGTGAATTTGCAAGTGCCGCTGGGTAGGATTTAGTGGAAGGTCTGATTTCTGTATATAAGTTTACGGCTCGGAGTTAGAGCATGTTGCCAAGTGGCAAGAGGTCATTTGACACGAAAAAGGACTTCATCAAGTGTGGTTTGCTCACCCGACTCTGGCTCAAAATGGGCAGCCAATTTTGGGTTGGCCATTTGAGCCACTCAGAGCCTCCGGTGGTGCCAGCGTTGTCCTTTTACACCGTCCCTTGTCCGCTTGAGAGAGCTACAGCGAGCTCCTTGGCCGACGAGACAATCTTCCCATAGACCAAGCACCACAGAGTAAAGGCACCTTGGGTTGCAAGATGGGGTAGCAGATCGTGGGGGTCCAAGGCTGAAGTTGCCGGCACGGCCAAGAATCTATGACACATCCATGAAACACCCATCAGCAACCTATATAAATCCTATAGAAATCTATGAAATCCCGTCAGCCTAATACCCCCCTCATCTCAAACCACCAACCCCCCCTCCAGCGCTTCCTCAGGAGGTATGGCTTCGAAAGCAGCGCCCGATCAGCACGATGAGATCGCGCGGCCCTGGCTCGACCACCCCGATGGGAAGTGGTCCCCACGTCCACAGATTCCATTTGATTGCCCAGTGCGCCCTGGCCCTGGCTGAGACGATGGCTGTGTCTGATACCATGGGGGGTACCTATGAAAGATGGCAGTTCTTGTAGGAAAATGATGCTGAACCTTCAGATTTTGGGGCACCTCAAACAGACCCATGTTGAGAGAGCCTGAGGCACCACAAAAACAGGGAAGTTCACTACTGGGTCCCTGTATATAGATGAAGGGGCAGTAAATGGGGAAACCATTGAGTTGATGGATATTGATGGCCTTCAATCAGGTTTGGGAGGCATTTGGATGATTGATTGTGGGGGCCGTCGGGCTGGACACCTGCAAATTTGCCTCACAAGGTACGTAAAATTACTCCTCCACAAATTTGTGTGTCCCATCTTGAATTTCGGGATGAGCATGAATGCTCTCAACTCTCCCAAAACAGCAGCGGTTGATGTGCAGGGAGTCCTACAGGAACGCATTCGACTTCAAAGCCTATCAATCTTATGGGGACAACATGTTTTTAAATGTTTGTAATGGTAAGCATGGGAAAGCTTTTGAAAGCGGCCAAATTCGCCCTGCTTTTGTCCCGACATTGGGAAGGTATACCCCACTGCGGTATGGCCTTTGAAAACGGCCCAGGTCCTACGGGATTGAGGAGAGCCCGGTGGACTTTGAGCTGGACGTCGGAGGGCTTAGTAAGGGGGAAAGGGGAACCCGAGATGCAGGAATTTTGGTTGGTTGAATATTGTGAATTATGGCCGCCGCATCCAGTTGAAGGAATATGATATACACAGATCATATGGATCAATACCAATTTTTTTTTGGGGATGGACATCCAGAACGACCAGCTCTGTTGGTGTACAAACTGTTGTTTTTCCATGTTTTTCCTATAGGGTGGAGTGACCCATGCCCATTTTTTTTTTGCAAGTCCCTTCACACGTGGCCTCACCTCCGGTGCGAAGGTGAGGGAACTGGGTGACGCCAACGCTGCGTCACACCCGGAGGCCGGGCCCGGTTTGGCAAAGGGTGTGTCTCCAAGTCCAGGATGGGAGGATCTTGTAATCTTGCCCCACTGATTTGGTCCCCCCTGCACACTTACCTGTTGAAAAATCATAAAAAGTGATGACTTGCTGTGGCAATGCGTTATCACCAATTGAACCATCACCACCGGTGATGTCAATCCTGGAGTGACATTAGGAAAATACGCAACACAACCAGCCTGAGGTGCAGGTGAGCCCAGTCCAACCCATTAGGCGGGGTTCCGGTGTCGTGGGCGTGGACCCACAGGGCAGCGGGGTAGATTGTTAGAATTTAGGGGATGGGATGTTCTCCAATAGACGAGGTGTGGTTTGTTGAACCAAGTGAAAGGATGATTTTCCCACCATAGGTCTATGAAACCTATGTAGGTAAGGACCCACCCATGGAGCCACTGGCCTCAGACATAGCCAGACTGCTTGGGGTGAATTATTCCCCAGAGGCTGGGAGGGCTGGCACTGTGGCAGGCTATCTTTTGATCTTATGGTGTCCGTGCAGAATCTGCAGCACATCCCCGACTGGCTGGGGTCTCGGGGGTCGCGGGTACAGTAAATAATATTTTTTTTTGGGTAAAAGGAAAAGAGATTTGGACCAGCAACAGGGCAATACTCTAAATCTGAAACATAGGGTATTCGTCTAAGTTGGATTATAAGAATACAAATTAATTAAAACATATTAAATCATATTGACGCTTGCCCTTGAGCCCAAAATTTTGGACCCATTGCCAACTATAGCCAATTGAAGCCCCAATTATTGATACCAAGGTCAGGAGTTCTCACATGGAAGCGGCTGCACGACTCTTGGACGCTACGAGTCGCTGGATGCCCGAGGGGACCCTTTTCAATCCCCAATCCAATGTGCTAAAACCCGGTAGTATTCACCAATATGACCATGGATGGATGTTTATAAATCAGGCCCAAATGGTACTGTACCTGGTAGCTTTATCGATGGCTTTATATATTACCACATTTGCAGACTTGGAGATGGTCGACTCAAGCAACACTCCACCGAGGAACTGTACGCAGAGCTGTCAGCGCTGTCCGGACCAAGTATTGACCTGAAAGCACCACCGCTGTTGACTCCACAAGAAGTTTCTTGTCGCAAGCAAGATCCGGCCCAGGATGAACATTGGAGATGCCTCAACACATTTTGGGCCGTAAATTCCAGGGCGGTTCTGAGGTTGCAGGGTCCCATTTGCCGCCCCCAATCCTGGAAAGCGGCATGACCGCAACAAAAACATGGCCCTCAGAAGGTCACCTGAAGCTCAGGTTCTTCATATCCCTGAGGCTCTTTGGAGACTTGGAATGCCGGAACCGGCTGTGAGCCAACGCCTGCAAGCTGTTGAAGCACCAAAAATGGATGTTTTAATGGGAACATCATGGGAAAATGTGGGAAAATCCTCTACAAACGGAGGTTTATAGTTGGGAAAATCAAGTATAAATGTTTGAGTACCATCTGGTAAGCACCGGAAAATGGGGATTCGGCTGGTGTTACTGTTACTATGTTAGTCTGGGAAATCCACATTCATTGTGGGAAAATATGGGAACATAATTTGTAGCTAGCCAGCCAGGGTAAATGACCAAAGGGATACGAGTATACCAAAGGGTACTCTGTGGCAAGCAACTCCTTCACAAAAATAGACATGGTGGACTTGCTGGAGGTTTCTGGGCCCCCAAATTTGTTGATCACATCCCATGAATCTTCATATTCTCGATGATCGAATCCCCACTTCGCAGATCAAACAAACATGAACCCCCACATGGCCCCATATTGGTCAAATCCACACTATATGTGGTTGAACCCCCCGTTTCTGCCAAAGCCCTGGCTGCGTCAGCCTGCCATGGCTCTCCGCAGCCGGGTTGCCAACTCAGGAGCTATCACGCTAAGAGCATTTGTGCCGCCGTGCAGGTCTGGCTGCAGCAGGTGCTTCTGCAGATGGGTACCGGGTTGGAACTGCGCCAAACCCATGAGGATGCATTTTGAACATGGGCTTGGCACAGACACACAACTTCATTTTCCAAGAACATCTTTCCACAGTAGATGTCAGGAAAAAGGAAGCTTTGAAAATAATTAGATATGAGAGAGAGGGAGAGATCTCCATCAGCAAAATGTGAGCCAGGCCGTGCAACATTGCCCACACCATGTTTTGGAAGCTTTCTTCAGCAACCATGCCCCAGCATCATGGAGCTCCACAGAATTTCCGCACTGCGATGTGCAACTTGGACATGAAATGGAAATGCTTAGATTGATTGTTATATAAGTATGATTTCTGTCAATCATATCAAGGCATTATGTGTGCCTGCGACTCAGCTCACCATCCATGGATGCAAAGTTATTTTTTGGGTCTTTAGTATCTTGAGTGATGGGTTCGAAATTTGGAGGGCCCCGGGATGTGCATTGAAGCGTTGTAACCGAGGTTGTGTTTGCCATTGGTCACTCACATCTCTGAGTATTTGGGAGATCCTTTGGACCTCACGACTCTGGCCAGCGACTGCTTGGGGGAGTGTTGAGACAGATGGGGGTACAAAAAGCCTGGTGGAATGAACAACAGAGTCATACAGAGATTCAATTTGTATTTTGGAATGTTCATTTGCCAATTTTTGTTTGTCGCCGTTTTCACTCACGTACACTCAACTACTGTAAGGGTTTTGAAATGAATTGTGTTTTGAGACGTTTGAGGCACTGAGTAGGCTTAGAAAAGGCCAGTGGCCCCACAGTTGTGGTGGGAGGAGTCTAGGTGCCTGAGAGGGTTCCTTACTGTAATTTGTGCACTGGGCCCTTGCTGTTCACAGACGGGGGCAAAAAAGTTACTATAATTAGCAGTTTTCCTTGGGCATAGGACTTTAGAATGAGAAACCCAATGGGCCCAAGAGTTGAAACGTATTAAACCCCATGATGGCAAAATCGGGCGTGGTTAGCATGGTTCATGATTGGGTTTACCACTCTCAAACCGCCAGACTTCTTCCCCCCTTCAAGCCCCAAGGAATTTCTTTCGCCTCAGCACCAAGAGCATTGCCGAAACGAGCTCCCAGATTTGTGCCATGCAGTGGAAGTGCATCTTCCAGGATGAACCAAACCTGACACGACCGCCAAATTGGAGAATCCTAGGGTCCTAGGGTTTATTTGTGAACAAGGGCCACGTCATAGCATGTAAGTTGGGGTATCTACCTCAAGCTACCCAAGTACACAGGTAGAATCCCCAAATACAGGTAGTGACGTTTGGTAGAGCAGGTCCTTTCCAAACCTAGTTTGCTTGGGAGAGAGGCGGCTGTCTGGCCAGGTGGGGTCGGGTTAAGCGGTTCAGGAGTGAATTTCAAGAGCGAAGTCCAAATAACAGCACTGGACCTGGGATCATTCAACCGCAACATGTCTGTAGTGTGACACATTGCAATGACACATTGCAATGCAATGTCATGTCATGGTGTACTGTAGAGTATTTGTAAAGTACCGTTAGATGCTGTAACCATTAACCATCATGAACCCAACTGATCCCCATGTTTGGCAGTTGATAAAGTCGCCCCTCAATTTCACGGATCAACACCTCCGAAACAGGGGCCAGCTGCATCCTGTAGTCCTAGTAGCCCTAGTTCATCCTAGTTCCCTTTCCCAGGAGAAATGGCCGGTCTTCTATGAAGCTCTATCCTATGAACCGCGGAAGCTTGAGACCAACTGGGAGGTGCAAACTGGGGGATGGCAGGGTGAAAATATGAACATGAAGGTTTAGACCATTGGATTTTGCGTTTTCATCCAACATGTTTCCTTGATTTTAACCATTCCATTGAATCCATTGATCTGGATGGATGGATGAAGGTTTAAACCAGCCGTGAATGCCCAAACACCTACCAGCTGGTGCGGCCGTGCTAGCTGAACATGGGCAGGTTCGACCACCCCGCGCCAGCCATGACGAGTTCCTTTCCCATGGAGTTTTCTGAGGTCCCCACGAATTCATACATTGATCTGGTTTGCAAAGTGCAGGTTTTTGACTGTCAGCATGATTGTCATTTACTGGTGCATGTAACTGATGGTCAAAGGTTTGTTTACAAGGGGCTATTGGAAGATGGATACTCCACCTATACCATCCTGAATGGACGAATGAAGCAGCAGTACCCAATCCCCATGATTGAGGCCACTGATGAAACCGCAGTGATGGGGCATAAGATGCCCACATGGGACACCCTGCATTCCACCATTGATCTCTGCTCAGGGTTCGGTGGCTTGTCTCAGGGAGCCATTGCAGCAGGATTCGAAGTTGCCGTAGCAGTGGACCATAATTCATGCATGCTCGACCTCCATGCCAAAGCAAGCGATGCACCCAGAATCTGTGGTGACTTTGGAGACAAGGCCATCATGTATGAGATTTGGGAAAAATCAGGAGGGGCCTCAGTCGTAACTTCTGGATTCAGTTGCCAGCAATTTTCTCGGCTGGGGGATGAAGGTAGTGCCAATGACAGCCGTTCCAATTGTTTGACCAAAACTTTGGCTCTGTCGTATTACTTACAGATCCGTGTAATTTTGCTTGAGTGTGTTGCGGCAGCTGCTAAAGACAGCTTTGTCAAGGCAGAACTCGACCGATTCCTCCAATGCACGGGTTTCCATTGTGCATTGACCGAATTGAAACTCGATCACATCTGGCCTTGCAGAAGGCATCGTGCCTGGTGGCTGATTACCGCGCCAGAAATCGGGCCCATCCAATTGGACACATGGATGAAATTGTTGAACGTGACTCAAGTGCAACATGTGATTCCTTCCATTCGATTATGGTCTGATGAGGACGAACATGAACTGGAATTGGATGATGAAGAACTTGTTGCGTTTGGTGTTTCAACTGATAACCATGGCAAGTATCTGTTGAATGGCAAAGCAGTGGCACCATGTGCTTTGCATGGATGGGGAGCCCAAATTCGTGCATGCCCATGTGGATGTCGCAAGTACCCGTTTTCGAAACACCGACTCGAGACCAAGGGATTGCACGGTTGTCTGGTACGTAGTGCCCCCAATGCTGATGGATGCACCAAGATCCGACACATCAACACAATGGATCCAATCCTTGACTTTGGGCCGCAACCACGCCTGACTTTGACGGCTGCAGGACAGTTAGCGTGTCCGGCCCAAGCATTGTGGATCTTTGGATTCTTGACTGAAAGACTCGACCAACTCCAGTTTGGCAAGGGCATGTTTGATTCGAATGCACAGCTTCAGGCCTATCGATCATGGTTGCTTGCCAGATGCCGACAAGTTTGGCCCTGTGAACAGGAAGTACTCACTGATGACAAACTAATCTCCATGATTAGGTTCTGGGAGCCATATCAGCACTTGTCTTTGGCTGAGCTGTTGTACCCACGACGGTGGGAAGGAAAGATCACCTGTCCTGTCACCATTGCATCCGTTCTTGATCATTTGATTCGAGCGAGTGAGTCGGTGATCCCACCAACTATCATCGACCTTGAAGGCCAGAACGAGGTTGAAGCTGACACGCCGTGGTTTGATTTCCCCAGTGTAAGTGATGATACTAGCACTGTTGGATGCATGTGCATGGACTCTTGCACGGTCGTCTTTGAAGGGAAACATGATTCACCCATCAGGTTTCAGCCCAAGTGTAATTCCACTGTGGAACAATTCATTTGTGCACATGAAAAGTTGGTGGGGACACTTTCCGTTTCTCATGTGACCTTGAATGGACGAACAATCCCGATGCAACATGTCATGGAAGTTGGACAGGTCATTGTTGTACACCTCATGCATGACAGTGAGATCACTCCAAACTCACCCAGGCGACCGAGTGTGTCACCCACCGTTGAATGGACGCACCCACCGCAAGATGTGATCCCATCACCACCGCGCAAGATTTCCAAGTATGATGTTGGGGAATGCACTCCGATCGCTGACAGTGTACCTGACCAGCCGTGGCTTGATGCCACACCGCTGCTTGGTTTGCAAGGGAACCAGTTTTTGAACTTGCACTTGCCTAGTGTTGCAACCACACAACAGCTCTGGTCCCTTCGACATCAGTTCTTGCGTAGTCCCGACCGACTTGCCCTGCTGGAAAGACAGGAAAACCTTTGGGCGGATGATGAAATTCGTTTTCACTTGCATGCATTGGTCCAAAATTTCGTGACACATCAGACTCACACCAATGGAATTACCAAAACTGTGCATGTGATTGATCCCCTTTTGATCACTGCGTGGGTTCAGAACAAAGGTTTTGACTGCCTCCACTGGGCAAAGGATCATGCTGACATCAAACAGCTTGAATTGCCAGTGATCACAGCTGCTTTGGTTGATGGCCATTGGATCCCAGTATTTCTTTCACCAATTCAGCATGTTTTGCATGTTCACACATGGGATGCCGCGGGAGCCAATCATGACAAACTCAACCAAGTGTTACAAGGTCTGGCCACTGCTATGGGATTTGCAAGTGCTTTGATCCAAAAACATCAACGAATGTTCTTCTCCACTGATCTTTGTGGTGCCTTGGCCATTGCCTTTTTGAGGTACGAGTTGTTTGGGTCCCAACTGCCTACGGAACATGCTGAGGCATTTTACATCCACGGCGCGTTGAAAACGAGCTTCCGTCATGCGTTGCAAGCATGTGATGTCACAACCAGACCATGGATATGGGGAGCGGGTGATAGGACCATTTCATTACACGATGCACTCCCACCGCCTGGGGATGACCCCTTGCTCTTGACCAGGGATCAACGCATTGACTTGATCCAACAGAAGGGCCTGTCCATGGCTGATGATGAGATGAGGTATCATATCCTGAATTTGGTGATGCATCAATTGGATCGCAATCCACAGGTACGATTTGTTTTTCTGGAACCACTGATTTTCACATGCTGGAACACCACAGGTCAGAATATCGCACGCACTTGGTGTGAGCAGAATCCGCAGGTTCTGGTTCATGGACAGCAAGTGGTCAGTGCATATTGCACAGAGGAACACTGGTATCCAGTTTGGATGTCTCCCTGTGGAAACACATTGCAGATCCATACCTTCCAGGGACCGCATGACATGACCCAATTTGAACTTATGGTCGCGACCATCTCTCGATATTTGGGCTTTCATGAGTTTGCCATCCACCGGATCCCAAGCAGCCTTCCGGAACACAATTTGTGTGGACCGCATGCACTTTCGTTGCTGGCACACGTGATCATGCGCATGCCATTGCCTGATTCAGTGAGAACCCTGAGGGATCTACACACCAGCATGAGAGCATCGTTTGTTGCATATCTCTACACTGTTGATCATGTACAGTTGCCAGTCACATGGGGAAACGGCCTGCCAAGTTCAAACCATCTCAGTTCATGCTGTTGCCAGACACCGCACCAACCATTCGATGAAGACCACCAGCCATTTGAAGAGTACTGTCATTGTGCTCGAGCCCTGCCGAGGTCTGCTCACGAAGAACCGCTTCGTGCATGGAGAATTCAGCAGCTTGCATTCAAAGGACATGCTATGGGGGATGATGAAATTTATTTCCATCTGCAATTTATCCTTGCTCACTATCAGGGTCTTGCAGCATCCGGAGTCCCATCAGCACGATGTTTTCAGGTTCTGCCACCACTTGTACTGCACATGTGGAACGAAGGACACAGTGAGCTGCTTGATGACTGGATGACACAGTACTTGCACAATGCCCAGTCCTTCCCCCATTTGTTGACCGTTGCATGGCATGCTGACCATTGGATCCCAGTCTGGATTGCACCACAGGAAACGGCACTTCACTTTCACACAGTGAACGGAATTGGTCCTGAGGTTGCTGTTGATCAGTCGTTCAAGAAACTTGCGATCAAGCTTGGGTTTCCGCATTGTGTCATCCATAGAGTGCCTTGCACATTGCCAGTGCACCGTTTGTGTGGCCCAATTGCTATTAGTTTCCTTGCACACATTGTTTTGGGCACACCATTTCCAAGGGATGAAGATGCGCTTGCAACACGAAGTTGGACCATGAAGCAGCGGTTTGCTACTCGTTCGTATGCCCATCCGATCGATACTCCAGCATTGTGGGGGTGGGGTCTGAAACCTGCACAAGGACTCTCGCTGCTCACGGTGGAACACCCTGTTCCTCATCCGCATGGGGATAAGGAGTTGACTCTTGACCATGAAAGGGATGGTAGGCATTTGTCAAGCAGGCCTCAAGAGTGTCCTTTAGTGGCACCAATTGCAGCAGGACAGCCTGTTTGTGGTGAATTCACAGGGGAATGCAGGCTACTCCCTAGAATGCCTGAAGGATGTCCTCTCGCGGCATCTGAACATGATCAGGTTTGGTGTCTGGGGTCAGGGGAATACAGGCTACTCCCTACAATGCCTGATGAGTGTCCTTTCGTGGCACTGCCTGATTCGGTTGGTCTGAGAAGTTGCGGTTCGACAGGGGAATGCAGCCTACTCCCTATAATGCCTGAAAGGGGCCCTTTCGAGGCACCCAAAAGCGCTCTGGTTCCAAATAATTCAGGGGAATGCAGGCTACTCCCTAGAATGCCTGAAGGGGGTCCTTTCGTGGCGCCCGAAGCAGATCAGGTTTGCGGTCTTGGGTCAGGGGAATGCAGGCTACTCCCTAAAATGCCTGACGAGTGTCCTTTCGTGGCACCACAAGCTGAGGCTGGTTTGGGTGATTTTGGTTTGACAGGGGAATGCAGGCTACTCCCTACAATGCCTGAAAAGGGCCCTTTCGAGGCACCCAAGAGTGATCTGGTTCCAAGTGATTCAGGGGAATGCAGGCTACTCCCAATAATGCCTGAGTGGTGTCCTTTCGTGGCACTTGTGCGTGAGTTGATTGATGATGGTACGCCCAAGGTGCAACCAGTTGGAGGCTTCCTTGACCTCGATGCTGACATCCCGATGAGGCACAGTTCTGGACTGCTCAGTCACACCGAGCTAGCCACTGAACCGACAACAGGGATGACATGCCATGAAATGGAATTTCATGTTGCACGGTTAGCCCAGACACAGGTCCCGGGATCAATTGACAGCCGTGTGATCACAACAAGGGCTGACTTGTCTGCCGCCCTTCACCTTCCAACGGCACCGATCCAATTCATTGCATTGCTTGATGACCAGCATTGGTATGCAGTCGTGGCCATTCAGACACCTCAACCAATCATCTTTGCTGAAGTTGGGGAGTATGCACAGGACTTGCCACAAACGTTTGACACTTTTTGCATTCCGAACACTGATCCGACATTCTGTGGGTCATCTGTTTTGGCCGTGTTTTGTCAATGCTTGGGCATGCTACCCACGATGCCCTGCAGTGATTTCCACACACGATTGCAGGTGATATACAGCCAGGCTGCACCAGCCCCTTGTACGATGCGTGATTTGCAAACTGGGTTTGGGCCCACTGGACAGCTTGCCAAAAAACTTGCTGAGGAGTTGAGGAAACACGGCATACCTGAAGAGGTGGTAGACGCCAGAGCCAGTGACGCCATCAAATCACTCGGCTCGGAACAAATCCTTGCCGCATTGAACCACCGACAACCATGGAAGCAATTGAAAGCATTAGGGAATAATGCACGTTTCAAGTTTGTCATGCCGAGTGAATTGGACGCTGCAGTAGAAGCAAACAAAGGCAAACCGGTAGGGGCCAAAGGTAAAGGCAAGGGTGCTACCAAATCTTCCCTTTCTGCATTGGAATTGGATCCCGCCAAATTGCAACTTCTTGATGGCACTTTTGCCTGCCAGGGCAAAGCTCTGAACCAGATCCTGCCGACACAGATCGGGCCATTGAGCAGTGGCGTAGTTCTCATGTCACATCAAGATGCAGAGCCATACTTGCGATCCAACAGTTTGGTCTCCCAAGAACCACTGGCATTGGTAGTGCTAAATAAGAAAGGGGTCGCAATTTCAACCCCATTGCCTCACGCTCCCATGACAGTACCCTGCCGATGTACTGTTGATTCAGAACCAGTCTTGGCAGAAGCTGTACTTGTCCAGCTGGGCACAGGATTGGTGGAAAAAGCTCAGGGCACTTCGCTCGTCCATGTCGACAACCCAGAGGTAGTGACCCTTAAGGTCTTGGTCTACCGTGATGAGCTCAAATTTGCATGGGCAGAATTTTGTCAGGCCCCCATCCGTCATTTGGTGACCATGTTGCCAACACTCAAAAGATGCATGGAGGTGAACTGTTCTTGCCCTGCATGGCACAATTTGGAACAGCTGCCAATTAAGGATCCCATAGTTGACGTCTGGCGGCGTCAGTTCCTTCGGCAGGGGTTCAAGCCGTGTGCAGCCGACGGTGCTGATATGTATTCAGTCTGCATCCGTATTCCAAAGTGCATCCTGCCTGCCCTTTTGGCTTCCAGTGGATTTGCTGGGGCTTACTGTGAGCCAAGGACGCCTGACGCCCGTGAAATCTTGCAAGAATTCACTGTTGTGTGGCTTCCGAAGGCCACTTTGCAAGAAGCACAGCATTTGCTGCAGACCAATCCGGCTGCTTCAGGCTTGGCAAGACTGGGGGACAGACGTGGATTGCGGGTTGCCACCTCACAAGCCAAACATGTGCACCAGAACGTCCGCCCAGACTCTGTGTATCTGCCCAGCGGACCAAAAATGGTCTTCACAGCAGGGCCATTCCCGTTTGGTGCCGATCGACAGGCTGTGGCCAAGATGCTCCACAAAATGGGCTGGGAATGCCGCCCTTTGCAGCCGACTGCTCCCATTCCGACCAGAGGAGCAATGTGGCTTGTTCAAGCCACGGAGGATCCACCAACTTCGATCATCCACACAACATGTGGCGAAGTGATGATTGCCAAGCAGAAAACACAGGTTGCCCCGCCGACAACCGCCCACACCTCAGTAGGTGCTCCCAAGACCCTTGCTCTGTGTGGATCGAACACCATTGCCGTCACCAATGATGGTGACCCTTGGCAGAAAAATGATCCTTGGGGTGGCTATAAGCCGACCATTGGCCCAGCAATCCCTGCCCACAATGAAGGTATTCAGCAGATGGAGGAGCGAGTTCAGCAGGCAGTTATGTCCAAACTGCAGCCTCCGATGGAGGATGACCTCCCTGATCGAGTCCACATGTTGGAGGGCCAGGTGCAACAATTACTTTCGCAACAACAAGGGTTTGAGACCCAACTGCATGATCTGGGAGCGCAGCAAACTTCCCAATTCAATGCATTGCAGGGGCAAGTAAACGCCCAATCACAACAGTTGCACGGACACTTGGAGAATCAGAACCAAACGATCCAATCGCTCTTCGAGCAACAAATGAGCCAGATCAGAGGCCTGCTGTCAAAACGGCCTCGTGAAGATGGAGGAGGAATGGAATGAAAGGGAGGCCAGGGATGCAAGGGTTTGCGAACCTTCCTGACCCTTTGCCGGATTTTTGTTGGGATGGTGCCCTTGCTCCTGGGCCATTTTGCTTGGGTTTTCACTTTTTTCATTGAGATGGCCGTGTGCTGTCGTGCATCGGTTCGATGCAAACCATTTTTTCGCTGTTGGCCGATTTTGTTTTGCCTTGCAACGATGTGTCGTATAGGTGAGGCTACCAACCCAGGTCCAACAGAAGATCAGTTTACGCTGGGGATTTTCAACCCATCCGGGTTGAAGGGGAAAGCGCCTTTTATCAAAACGCATTTGGCCTTTGGGGACCTTTGGGCCATTTCAGAGACTCACCTTTGCCAACAGGCCTTGAATACCTTTTGCTCTAGTTTGCATTTTGCACAGAGCCCGCACAAATATTGCATCGGAGGCTTCCCTGTCCCTTCACAGACAAGCCGCCTCTATCACTCTGCCTGGAGAGGAGTCGCTGTTCTGTCCAAGTATCCGACAAGACCGCTTCCGGTGACTTGGCCGACCAACATGTATGAATCGTCCCGAGCACTTGTCACCACAACTTTGGTCCATGACGTTTGGGTGACAGGGGGTACAGTTTATGGAGAGCCTGAAAGTAGCATGTACCCAGATCAGAAGCTTCATACGGAAGCCCTGCTTTCCCAGGTAGTGAGCCAAGTTTGTCATCTCTCCAAAGGACCCCGCTATGTGGCGGGTGATTGGAATGTAGGCCCCAATAGCCTCCCGGTGTTTGATGTGCTGGAAGCGGCAGGATTTAGAGATCTTCAAGATCTTGCACTTGACAATTGGGGACGGCCGATCTCCATGACCTGCAAGAATGCCACACGTAGGGATTTTTGCTATGTCTCCCGTGAGCTGCAATTCTTGTTGCGTGAAGTACAGGTGGCCGCTGACATTTTTCCTGATCATGCTGTCCTTTGGGGAGTGTTCCACAAAATTAGCAATCCCATTCCACGACAGGTCTGGGCTACCCCACATGCGTTTCCATGGCCCCGTACATGGGAAGTAGATGCCAATTTTTGGACCAATATGGAGGGTTCCTGTGATGAAAAGTACCATGCACTTTGGCACCACATTGAAACCACTGCCAAGGAGGCATTGCCTTTCCCAGTACCACGTAACACAGTGGGTAGGGCCAAAGCACGCCATCCGAAACCGGTGGTGGATGGCAAAGTTACACCGCCTAAGCGTGCCCGACCTGGGGATGTTCAGCCTCATTTTGTGTGTGCCACATTCCGCCATGGCCAATGGCTCCGGCAGGTGCGACGGCTCCAGTCCTACCTGCGCCATGTGACAGTGAACCAGCCCGACTCTGAACACAGCCGTGCAGTGTGGGGCTCAATCTTGCGGGCGACAGGGTTCCAACCAAATTTTGTTCAATGGTGGCGAACTTGTGACTTCCGCACCCCAGGTGCTCCTCAATTTCTCCCTTTGATGCCACCAGATCAGATCACAGCTGAACAGATCTTTGATTCTTTTCTGTTGGCCTTTCGGGCTTTTGAATCAGAGCTGCACCAGGCCTCTAGGCTTTATGCCAGACAAAAGAGGGAAAGTAACCCCAATGCCATTTTCTTGGACCTCAACACGCATGCCTCCAAAGGGGTTGAAGTTTTGACACGGGCGACACGAGCCACAGTCGCTGAAGTTGTGCAAGATGACTGTGCCCTGATCCTTGCTTCGCCAGTGGAGTTTCATCCGGAACGCCCGGTGTTGTGTAACAACCAAGTTCTCGACATTGTGCACGCTGAATCTGATTGCCTATGGGTCTCGGCCACTGAGGGCCTTGCCGCTGGTATGCAAGTAATTCAACCCAATCCAGTGGGTACTGATGAGCAGTTGTTTACATTGTTTTTGGAAGCTTGGAAAACGATGTGGGACAGGCATCGGGATGTTCCACCGGAGCGATGGACAGCTGTCTTGGACTTCGCCCGTGCCCACCTGCCTAGGCTGCAGCTCGAATGGCCACCTTTGGATAGCACATCCCTTGCCCACTGCATCTCACAGAAAAAGAGTTCCACGTCAGGGGGACTGGATGGAGTCACATTGCAAGACTTGAAATCCATGCCAGTAGGAGCCCTTCAGTGTTTCTGTGACATGTTTGCCCAGGCAGAGCAGTCGGGAGAATGGCCGACGCAAGTCCTTGCAGGCAGGGTGACCAGCCTTGCTAAGACCGAAACACCTGAGACAGCATTAGACTTTCGTCCAATTACAGTCTTCGGACTGCTCTTTCGCTGCTGGGGTACCCATAATGCTAGGAAGGCCATTCGTGCCATTGATCCGGCCCTTCCCATTGGCCTGTATGGAAGCCGACCTCAGCGATTTGCTGGACAAGTATGGTCCCATTTGCTCTGGGGCATAGAGTCGGCGTACGCTAGTGACTTGCCACTTTCCGGCATCATCCTTGACATCCAGAAAGCCTTTAATTATCTTGCACGTCCAGTAGTCCTTGAAGCATGTGCCCTGGTGGGGGTCCCATTCCGAGTTCTCACAGCCTGGGCTGGAGCTCTTTCGGCCATGCCCCGCAGATTCCAGATTCATGGATGCCTGAGCCCGCCGGCCTTCAGCAACTGTGGACTCCCAGAAGGTTGCGCGATGTCCTGTTTGGGGATGATGGTTGTCGATGTTTTGTTCCACCATTGGATGACACACCACTTCCCCTTGTGCCAACCATTGAGCTATGTAGATGACTGGCAAATCCTGGTCACTTCCCCACAGATCCTGCAAGCGACCTTTGCATGTTTAGAAAGATTCACTGAGATGTTGGACCTCAAGATTGATCAAAAGAAAACCTCCACTTGGTCCATCTCTCCAGAAGGACGGGCAGACATGCGTGCGCAAGGCTTTGGTCTTGTAGCCTATAGTCGCAATTTGGGTGCCCATGTTCAGTTCACCAAGCAACATACTAACAAGGTCGTGATGGACCGTGTGGCTGATCTTGGTAAGATGTGGTCGAAGTTGCGACTTTCTTCCTGTCCATATGCCATGAAAGTCCGGGCGTTGAAGTGTGCAGCATGGCCTAGAGGCCTTCACGGTATAGCGGCCACTACAATTAGCTTGGCCACGTATCAGACACTTCGAGCGGGCGCCCTTAAAGGCCTGCGTGATGATGTTGCAGGGGCCAGCGCCATTGTGCAGCTGGGCATGATTGAAACTCCCATTGCTGACCCCCATTTTTGGGCAATCCTGCAGACGGTGCGTCTTGCTAGAGACTGCGGACCGGGCCAGACACTTGAGGTGATTTTGTCTGAACTTGTGTCGGGTGATAGCAACTATCCTGCCAACAGTGTTACTAACACGCTGCTCACCCGTCTGCAAACCTTAGGGTTTCATGTGGATGGAGAAGGCCGATTGCATGACCAGTTTGGGGTTTTCTCCCTTTTGCACGTGTCAGCAGCCGAATTGCAGTACCGGTTTGAAGCTCAGTGGACTCATTTTGTGGATGCTGCAATGGCCCATCGGCCTTGTTTTCAAGGGCTCACCCAGACTGACCCAGCCGACACTCGCCAGTGGATTTCTGGCCTTGAAGTTAGTGACCAAGCACTGTTCAGAAAGGTGCTTAACGGCACACACATCACGCAAGATGGCAAGATGTATACTGCCAAGAGGCCGACCCTGATGTTTGCCCTTATTGCGAATGCAGCGATAGCCGTTTTCACCGTTTCTGGGAATGTGAACACTTCACAACGCATCGTATGCTAGTTCCACAAAAAGTCCAACAAGCTCTGGTGCATCTGCCCCATGCGCTGACCTGTTGTGGGTGGTCCCTTGCTCCCACCACTGGCTTGGAATGGAACCAGTATTTTGCCAGTTTGCCAGACACGAGGGTCCCAGCCCTTCCGCTTCCGCAGACTGCCCATTTCTTCACAGATGGAAGTTGTTTTGCACAGCATGACATGATGGTCAGGTTTGCTGGTTGGTCGGTAGTTCTTGCCACCACGCATGGGGTGCATGATTTTAGTACTTGTCAGATTGCTGATGTTGGGGTTCTGCCTGGCCTCTTGCAAAGTGCCATTCGGGCGGAGGTTTATGCCATCTGGCGGGCGGTTCAGATTGCCATTGATCATGAGGGCCCGGTGTTTTTGTGGACCGACTGCGATGCCGTGGTGCGCAGATTTCGCAGAATTCAAGCAGGACACCTCATTAAATCGAGCTCCTCTCATAGTGATTTGTGGCTTGCCATTGCTGACTGCCTGCATGTTCGTAAGGGTCCCACACACATCACACGTGTTGCTGCACACAGATCGGTTGATGGTGCCTTAAATGTTTTTGAGGAATGGTGTTTCCGCATGAATGCGTTGGCAGACTTTCATGCAGTTCAAACCAATTTTAGGCGACCTGAAGTCTTTTGTTGCATGCGCGCCATGTTCAGGCCACCAGTGCTATCCGATTAATTAATCGCATGGTTCAACAAGTCCAATTGGCCATCAGTCAAGAAATTGTGCGTCATGAAGAGCCTGCAGTAGTTGATTTGGCGCCGCTAGATGTTGACCTGCCGCTGCCAGCTGAACCTTGGAGCCTTCCGGTGCTACAGCTGCCACCAGGAGCAATCCGATGGTATGGGGATTCGTTGGTTCGAATCATACTCAGTTGGTTTTGGCAAACGGTGTTTACCTCTAGCGAGCCGATGGTGTGGGTTTCACACTTCCAGCTGTATGTGGACTTCATGTGCTCTACGGGCCACCCTGGCCCAGTACATAAAGGAAAGTGGTTGGATGGAACGCTGGTCCCGAACCTTGGCCTGTGTGGCTACTCGTTCAAGCAGCGTACGCGCTGGTTTGTGAAGGTTCTCAAAGAATCCCTGAGGCATGCAGGGATTGTTTTGCATAGTGCATTTGGCCGCCCGAGTTCCCAGATGGTCCTCATGCACACCGGCGTTGTGGCGGTGCCCTGGCCTCGGAACCGACTGTTCTTGATCGACCAATGGTTCCTGGCTCACTCGAGCACCACGTTCAGGCGACAAAGCAAACTCCTGGAGTCAATGCCGTATGCGAAACAGCATGCCGAGTTCCCTCCGACGTTTCTGACCACACTAGGTCTGTGAACCACCCAAGACGGGTAGCGTTCTCTCCGACGCTGCGGGCTGTGGAAAGTGAGAAAGTGAAGGTTTAAACCATTGATTTTAAACCATTCGATAACCAGACTTTTCCTTCAAATCATCGATTCTTGATGGAATGGTTGGGCGATCTCTTTCTTTTTCCCGACAAATGGACATTGGACGCCCCAAGCTGAAGCCACGGGAACACCTCGCAGAATAGATCAGGAAAGACCTGTTTGGTGGTTTGATGGTTGTTTCATGTTGTTTCCATGTTCCATCCTCGGAAGTTTGGGCAAATGACGTTCATCAGTATGGGTGGGTGTCCAACTGCCCGACGCATCAGGTTTTGTACATGCAGATGTGCTTGGGAAAACGTGAGGAAGTTCTGGAGGTTTTTGAGCCTTGGTACGGCAGAGCACGGAAAACTCACGTACAGGAAACCATGGTTTCACTTTCAACCCTGAAGAATACTGAAGAACTGGACCCAGTACGTGACCATACTGGACCCATGTTTGGAAATCTATGAAAGTCTTATATATGTTCATGTCCTTTGGGATTCTTCAGATATATTTTAAGAAAAATGAATAGAAACATACAGAAACTGAAGAGCTAAATCCTAGGTTAGGGGTTGGACGTGGGCCCAGATACATGTGCCTTTCATCCAATTCTTGGATGGATGCGATTCAAACATGTCCAGGTGCAAACAAATACACCAAATGTACCAATTTAACCCAATTCACATGTTTTCCTCTCACCCATGAATTTGAGGTTTTTCATCCGGCTCGCCGCATTGCATATCACCTGTAGGCCTTCATGCATGGAGATAGAGGGAGATTGAGTTTACTGATATATGATATGATAGCGTACAAACCTATCACTCTCTTTTAATTGTAGATAACCAATCTATATCATGATTCCTTTGTGCGTGTCGGCGTCGGCATTTTCCATGTATGTACCAGGGATACATGAAATCTGTTTCTAAACGCCAAGGACCGGGAGAAGAAGATTGGCTTCTCCATGTCCTGTATGGTAGCGAAGGCGGAGTAGAACAGTTTTGCAAACGCACCAAGAAACCATGTCTCCAACCCAGGCCCCAACGTCTCAGCTATGTTGACCCACAGCTACAGTTACAACATGCAACATGTTGCAGTGTTTTTCAGAAAAGGTCAGGAATGCAACCTGATTCAGCCGCAAAGTGCTAGAACTCCCATAGAAAAACATCGAAAGATCCAGAGATCCAATGCAATTTGCAGGTATCCTGGGAACACAGCTACTGGGCGGAGAGTGTTGAAACTGACCTGGGATGTGGGAAAATTCTGACGTCACCAAAGTGATAGCAAGGTTTGGGGGAGTTGTCCCGAACACAGGCCAACTGATTGAGGAATGATATGATGATATAGTAATATATAGTAATTTGATGCAATTTGTCAGGATTTTTGCGCACGTGACGGATGTTTCGTGCATTCATCCAATTTCACAGGACAACTAACATGTCATTGATCATGTTGATTCATTGTTCCTGCTAGAAACCACGAATCCTCAAGACTACTAGACATGGTGGATTTGGATTTGTAGGTGTTGAGCACAACCAGCACCCATCAGTTTTGGTCATGACATTTGAGGTAGCAACTCATATGTTGCCAACTATGTCAGCGCAAGTCACGTGCTGCTTGGTAGAATGGAAATGTGGGGCCTGGGTTTTTTCAAAGCTTGCAGTTCTAGCTATGCGTGTTCTGAATAGCCATGGCATTTGTTCAGAATAGTTATATACATTACATGCACTTCAAAATATTGCACAAGACTAAGGGGAAATGGACTATTACACATCTATGCCATTCTATGCCTATACATAATTAACTATTGTCACACAATTATGCATATGTCGGCAGTGAGTATTCTCCTTTCACCGATGATTTCATATTTGGGTCTGTCTAGAAATGGGGTATGCCGCAAAATGATTTTGTTGATTGGGAAAATAAGCAGTAACCAGTGGATTTGGTGATGCCATAATTTTCTATTCATCACTCAGTGTGCTATAGTCTTTTTAGCTTGTGATGTTCTCACATGTGCCGAGCGCTATGCTTCCACATATTTCGTACCATTTCGTACCCCTGCATTTCTTGGGCAAAAGTCATGTATTCTATCGCTTCCACTGTTTATCATGTGTCCTTTCCATGACCAAATTGTCCAAGTTGGCTTGATAAATCCCAACTGCATCCAGTTCCCCCTAACACCACAATCGATCGAATCAAGGTCGTGGTCGCGTGTCAAGGGAATCCCTTTAACCCAACCAGAAGCACCCCCAACACATATCTCGGTTTAGCGTCGGTTTGTTCCTTTGGGGTCCCGCAAATGGGGCGAAATATGGAGTGATGCTGACTTACCGTCCCATAAATTCACATAGATATTGACAACTCACCCTTATGGATGAGCATTTTCCTAGGGGAAAAAACATGGATTTCCGCACACTTTGGTACCCTACAAGGGATCCAACGGCGTAGTTTCGGTGGCTTGGCCGTGGCTGAGGCAGCCCGAACGCATCCCGGCAGACCAAAAGCATCGTTTGCGGTTTTGTCCTGCCGGGACAGCCAGAGATCAGCTGCAGCCAGAGATCGGACCCCCCGGTGCCGCCGAGATCTACCCTTACAGCGTCCTGATGTGGTGGAAACGGGAGACAGGGGATGAAACTCGGGAGCCCCAAAGTTTTCTATGGGGCTAAATGGATTTAGCGATTTTGACTGATTTTGACAGATTAATTGGGCATGACATACTTACTTGGTGGACCGAAAGTGAGAATTTGATCCATTTTGTTTCCTGCAGTTCAAGAGTCCTGCCTCTCTGATTGACAGCCATTTCAAGTCTGTAGCTATGGGGAATTGGCAGTGGCAGGTGTGTCGTTGCTAGTTTTTTCTACCTTGGTGAACAATGGCTTTCCTCATGTGTTCACCCAAGGAGTGTTGAAAGGCTACGATGGTGTGGTGCTGGGACAAGGCCCCGGTGCTATGGAGGAGTTGTTTGGGTAGGTACCTAGCTTGGCCACATATCCTCTCTCTGGCTTGAGGATGCAATCTCCATGTTTACTACTGTTATCCTCATTTGTTTGGCACAAAACGACATCCAGTCATCAAACACGGCAATGGACACGCCCCCTTTATAATCATTTATAGCCGATTTCCCATCAAAACTCAATGTTTACAGGATTTTCCAGCTAGCTTTGTTACTTTGTTTGATTGCCATAGGATATCCAAAACGATCCAACCAAATCAGTGCTTCGCTTCACCTGTCCAGGTGTTGAGCTGCAGTGGAAGATGCAGATCGGCCACTTCTTGAAAATTACTGGGGAGGGCTGGGTTGTTTCACGCTGGAAATTGGGCGGCAGCCTACAAAACTTCAGAAATTGCGGGGAGTTTTTGAATTCACAAAACCAACAGCAAATTTCAAGGTATAGTTTGATCATCTTTGATTAGAACGCACCATAGACTGGAGATTCAATCCCCAGAAGTGGTAGGATGAAGCTTCCATCACAATCACCCATGGGTTTTAGGTGACAGCAGGGGAAGCAGGAGCATCCATCAACATTTGTGACTTGCGATTTCAAAGACAGTGCAATTTGGGGTGTAGCGGTTGTAACCCGTGATTTGCTTTTTGCACATGAGCTTCAGATCGTTGCTGTTGATAATGCCCACAAACGGCCAGGATAATGTGTTTATGTGTTTAAGTATTGAGATCGTTGTCAAATTTTAAGTCATTGCCATTACAAACCGGCAGCATTTCCATGTCTATTTTCTTTTTGGGTGATTCTGAAGAAAACTAGTTTGGGAGAAGATGAGAGTC
Organism: Symbiodinium sp. clade C Y103; assembly: GCA_003297045.1. Classification (NCBI taxonomy): domain Eukaryota; class Dinophyceae; order Suessiales; family Symbiodiniaceae; genus Cladocopium; species Cladocopium sp. clade C. The sequence continues at coordinate 302,753 of BGPT01000222.1, forward strand.
TACTATCCACTTCCCATGATATTAACACGTATATATATATATATATGTATGTATGTATATATTATAAGAGTGAATGTTATACCAAACCAGCCCCTCTATTTCTTGAATATTCTTCCTGACATGGAATATGCGGAAGAACTTCATTGAATGTCAATAATTATACCCACATAGTTTTGCCGCGTTTGCTGAGCAATTTTTACATATTTTAACCGCCAAGTGAAATGCTGAAAATGCCTTCATTCACAAAACCAGAAACCATCCATGATTCGTCGACTCAAGTGAAACCTTGTTGAGAACAGATTCCACGTGATTCACATGATCAATCATTTTTAGATAACACATACATATACATGTATATATATATATTTATACATATGCACCACGACTTCAACCCTCTTCCAGCTGCAGGCAGCCCCTTCGGCTGGTGGTACGGCAAGGTGGAGCGCCTTGAACGCAACGGTGCCACCGCGGCGGTGACGTTGATCTTCCCACACTTTCCCACGAACTCCCGGTGGTACCGCCTCAGGCCAGGTTTAACCATGGTTTAGCCCTGAAAAAATGGTGGATTTAAGATGGTCACCTTCAAAACTGGTGCTAAAACAAGTAAAAACGGCACCAAAGATCTTTTTGGAATCTCACCTGGTGGCTTTGTGCCGCACATGGCGGGGTGGAGCTATGCATGTCATCCGCCAGGGTGGTCGTGGGCGATGGCGTGGTGCGAAGATGCGCGATTGGTGGATACCATGGCGGCCTCCGTCGCTGGAATTTGCTTCAGAACCTGTAGGTTTACCAACCTCAATGATTTGGGATTATCTCACTATATAACAAGTAGAGATTGGGATTTCAGCGACAAAAACCGGGGATTCAACAAGTAAGTTAGGTTGGATTCAACCAACAATAATTTGGATTCAAGCAGCAAAATTTGGATTCAACAAGAAAAACATGTGATTCAACCAACCATGATCAGGGTTGCTCCAGCCCATCATATATGGCAAATGAATGCAAATGATTGATGATAACAACTTTTGACAAAATTGGTCATTTTACCTGGACATATTTAGCCCGTTTCCCTCCTTTTATCTGGGGTGTTGGGGGTACCATCCTTAAAATAGGGAGAGATGCGATAGTAAACACATGTTTTTTTAGACAAGTGTGTTGTTTTACCACCAGCACTGGGGAATTTCACCCGCAGAATGCGTAGGCTGGTTCAACGTGTATCAGAAGGGCGCCGAGGGTTCCAGGCATTGCTACAGCCCTCAAGTTTCACATGGAACACCTAGCATGGCTACGTACAATGGTAGCGGTTTATCATATAGTCTAGTCTATTGTGTTCCCACATTTACATACCATCTTTATTTACACACACACAATAATAGTTTGTTATACATACACACATATATATATATATATATAATTTACATTTGCAGATAAAAAACACAAAATAATGTACATATAATATACAACACCCGTATACACAAAGATCAGTATATTTTTGGTATATCCCCTGGATGCCATCCCCACCATCCTCACCGGAGCTGGGGGGCCCTTTGAACGGCGATCGTCCCAACGAGGTGCCGTCACTGCTGAGGAGGAGAAAGTGTGGAGCCAATTTATTCCCAAGCAGCCAATCATGTGACTTGGCTGAAGATTCCTTGTAAATCTCTAGCTTATGGCAGGTGATGGTGAATGATGGTGGACAACTGAACAAAGTGAGTTCCCTGTCATGCGATATGGGGATCTAATATGATTTAATCATCAACAACAATGTCAACATATGGGGTTTTCTCCATCACACATTGAAATTGAAGATGATTAAAGTATCAAAATATGGGTTCAACCTCGGTGAAAGGTAGCAGGGTAGCTAAGATTGTCCATGTTGCTGGGTAATTTTTCACCGGGAAAACCTTCTTGAATGGTGGTTTTGATGCAGGAATGTGCAGAGGTGTCCCACTAAAGACATACACATGTGCTTGGCAGACAAAAATATGGTCAGTCAGTGCAATTATAACGTTTGGGTGGTATAAGCAAACATATATGCACAGACACGCACTCTCTCTCCCTCCCTCTCTCTCCCTCCCTCTCTCTCTCTCATTTGCAGGGAATATGTTCAAAGACAATGAACCAAAACCGTTTACATTGACTATTTCTGGTGAATTTGTGTTTTCGTTCTTTTTCTTCCGCGGAGGGGAGGAGTACAACATTCCAAATTATCCCATGGTCCCGCGAGCGTCGAGGTTTTGAATCCCAAGAGCCAGATAAGCCCTGAGGGCAGGTTACCTGCGATTCCCTCGGCAAAGATCTGGCTGTGATTGCACTGGCGTTTCTGGGCTGCGAGATGGCTCATCAACCGGGGAAAGGCTTGGGGTTGTTTTTATCATAAGACTCGACAAGTCCATAGGACTCGACAAGTCCAAGAAACCTTCAGAAGTCAAAGATAGGAGTTTGTGATTTTCTAGAAACCAGTTTTATCTATAACATTGGAACTCAGCCATTAACATCCACTAAAAAATGGGTAGAGCTATGGCACTTGGACGCACCTTGCCAGCCAAGGAAGGCCATTGCAGGTCCGAACGCGGATGCGATGTCCGAAGACATGTGCACTGCAGGTGAGGAGATACCCAGATGGGGCTTCCAATTGGTGAGACGCCACTCAAGGACCCCATGAAAAATGGTGGGTTAACCATGAAAAATGGTGGGTTTAAATGGATTTAAATGGATTTAGATGGATTTAAATGGATTTAATGGATCGTTGGATTGGTTAAAGGGAACATCTCAACCGGAAACTTGCTGGCTTTGACCATCAAACTGGTTGGCTTTTGCGAATTAAAAAATGTCCCTTAAACCAATCCAATGAAAGGAATGTGTTACCCAAAGGATTTCAGAAGTTTCCCATGTTTTTCAAAACATTTGATTTAGGTGGATTGTTGGGTAGATTGTTTTGGGCACCAAAGGATTGTTGATATACCAAAACCTGCATTCATAATTTTCCTCGGCTGTTTGATTTGGGGATTTTCGTACTGTAGTAAATAGCATCTCCAAATACTTTTTCTCCTTCATGTTCCCACAAATCCCACACAACTTTCAGGTTACACACCGGTAAAGCAACATGGCAACTCCAACTCCATGTGTTCAATAGCAGGTAAATCTGTCATCCACAATCAAAATGGAGGTGGTTGATGGTCATAAGCAACCGAAAAATAAAAAGAGTCTGAGAGATTCTCATGATATTGAAGACGTTCGAGATGTTCAAGTGGAGGTGGTTGCTGGTCATAAACCCAAAACCATCAAAAAATATGGAGATTCTCAGAGATTCTGATGAGTTAAGTCCTCAAAAGGGCCTAGGGAAATCGCCAGCTGACCAACGTGGTAGGCCAGCCCCTGAGCGCGCCCCATGGTGTACATAGTACAGCAACCTTGGACCTGGCCCATGGTTTCGCCAAGGACAGATGGGTAGAGAACACACACTATATATATATATATAAGTTACCCTGTGGTTATTTAGCATAGCCATGAAAAATGGCCCATTTATAGATGATTTATCGTGATTTACCTAATCATCGCTATCTTAATGATTCCTTTAAGTAATGACGGTAATTCTTCAATGTATTTCAATGATTTTTTTTCATAGGATTTGTGTGGGAATCAACCATCAAAACTTGAGAGTTCACCAATGAGTACTGGATTTAACCCACTTATTATATGGGGCATATGGGGTATTATATGTGTATATATATATGTGTGTGTGTGTGTGATGGAAAATATTCGGGCGTTTATCAAGAGTAATGAATTGAACCAACACAAATTGGGGGTTGGAGACGCCAACCCCTCCCCTGTTGCTCAGCTGAACTCCTCGAGGAGGCGATGGAGAGACAAAGCCAAGCATAGTGGGAATAGAGTGGGTGTATAAATGGACATAACCAATAATGTTGGTAAAACAATAATAAACCATTCCCCAAATCACCATAAATAGGTGGTATAAACCATTCCCAAATGGGTGGTTTATGATTGTTTTACCCACATTAATATGACAATATGATATTGGTTTGTCCAGAAGATTGGTGACACCACTAAATCCAATGGTAAAACAAGGTGCCGGCGCCTCTAAGGTGCCGTGCGTTCGTGGCTATTTCTCAATGATGGCGAAATTGAAAATCATCAAAAAATGTGGGTTTTGAACAACTTCTCATGAAATGGAACATGCAAAAGCGGTCAAAACCATTGAAAAGGTTCCTTCCACATGGCATTTTCGACACCCCTCGCAAGACTTTCTTCTCTTTTTTCACATCTCGGGCTGCCGTCAAACTTTCGTTTCTTGATAATTCTGACAAAGTTCAGCCAAACTTAACATGCACGCATCATCAACGTATGATCAACGAATCATCAAAGTAACATCGACGTATGATCAACATGATTGCACCCCCCCCACCCCACCCCAACCCACCCCACCCCAACCACGTAACCTCAACGTAACATCACCGCAACATCAACGTATCATCACCGCAAAGTCAACGTAGCGTCAACTTGAGCGCAAGATACATGAACGTTATTGCCCCCACCCCACCCCACCCCAACCACGTAACCTCAACGTATCATCACCGCAACATCAACGTATCATCACCGCAAAGTCAACGTAGCGTCAACTTGAACGCAAGATACATGAACGTTATTGCACCCCCCCGCACCCCACCCCACCCCAACCCCAAAAATAGAAAATACCATAAACGCACGGCACCTTATAGGCGCCGGCACCTAAAACAAACAATTCTTCCCATTGCTTACTGTGGTTGCCTTTTTGGGGGTTACGCCATGTTTCAGGATTGTGAAGGGTTCTGATTCACAAATCAATGATCCATAATGATCCATGCCATGCATTGGCGGGCGGTTATGATTGCGATTTTGAGACTCTGCGAGGCCATAGGTCAGTGTGCTGAGGACAGGAGTTGTAAATTGTAAGCTACAGCATGGGGAGGAGGAATTGACCGACTTGTTTGTGCGGCAGAGTTGTATGACCCCTGGGTTTAAATTGAATCTGGGTGTTTGAAAATGAGGTATACCCGCGAAATGGGGAGTAAAAACATGGCTAAAAACAGTCGAAACTATTCGAAACTGGGATTGTGGGGTACCTCACCTTGATTGGTTGCTCGCCGCTGCTGTAAGTCAATTGATCCGACCCATAACTTCCGTGAATTTGCTTGCCCAAAGAAAGTTCAAGCTGCCACTCAGCAATTCAGATTCTCAGACAACCCTTGAGCAAGTGAGTTCTAATTAGACTCGTGACGGCGTTGGATCAGAATGCAGTTTTTTTGGGGCTGCCCCTATCAATCGCCAAAGGGAGTCTCTTGGATATTAGATGTTCATGGCCTATGTGTGGCCCGGTCCCAATCGGTTGGCCTAAAGCGAGTATTTGCATTTTCCCATGTGACCCCATATTGTGCCATGAGATATGTTTCTATATATATATATATGCATAATTTTTGTGTGCACGTGTGTGCACGTGCATGATCGTGCGTGTATCTATGTATCTATTACATGACATATATATATAATATGTATATATATCTCTCTCTCTCTACACCACCAAATGCATTTATTATCCCCACTCTCTCTCTCTCTCTCTAAATATGCGTATATATATATATATCCTCACTATTTGAGATGCCTATAATATACGGGTATTTAGATGGACCTTGATGGGCCCCTGAGATCGGCCGATGTTCCCTTCTTGAATCATTGAGGCAGGCGTCAGACGAAAGACCGATAGTCTCTCAGGAGCACGTGGCAACCCCGTATGCGGATCTATGTGCAGACAAACCCATTTAATCACCCTACAAGAAACTAACATAGCTATGGAAAATAACCATTTGTAGTAGGCAAATCATCTAAAGTCTGTCATGCGTGAAGCTGCATCCTCAAATTCGACGTCCAAGTTTGCCCGATGCTCCTCATTTAAAGTCGGGCAAGTGGTCATGACATGCAGAACGGAGAGTGCAAATGAGCATACTCTGAATCAAATGCAGGAAAAATGGAAACACAAAAATACCATCTGGCAGTGGAATGACTTGATATTTCTGGGTGGCTCCTATTTGAACTCATCAACTGTGTTTTGGCACAGCAAAAAGGGGTCAAAATATGCTACAGGCATTCCCTGGTGATGGATTCCTCAACAGCCAAAAAAAATCAACGCTTGCAGCTTTGGAGCTGATGTTTCCATTTCTCTTGCTGCTTTTCCTTTCTAGGGCCTTTGCTTTGGAGTGATTTTATGCGATGGTCCAGCTGTGGCTGGAAGGGGGGAGAAATTGACAGAATGAGTGGGAGCATTGATATAGTAATTTGACGTTGTATGAATGGTAGAGTTTGATGTATTTTTCCATATATTTGCATGTTTTGAAGCCACCCTGAGATCTACGGTCTGATCTTGCCTCAGTAATTTATTGTTATTTCAAGATTTGCGGGGCTACCCGTGTACCTGCCAGTGCTTTGCGGCAATGTTCAATGACAAGGTTGTTAGTTGGATAGGACAAAAGCCTGCTGCATGCCCTACCTTTGATACCCCATACATCCCCACACATCCGTTTTTTTGTTATTGGAATGAAGGCATACCGCGGCAGGAGACTAGTTCACCATTGGCAGAGTGTCTGGGAATGGTGCCCCGCCTTTCAGTAAGATGTGATAAGCCCTCAGATGCTTTCCATCCTAAATTGCGAGTACAATCCCAATTGACCAATATGGCTTCGTTTGAACATAGGCTACTGCCATCCAGCTTTTTCAGCATTTTCCCTAAAAGATTGCTGGTCTTTGCGGGCCGATCCCCATTTTCAGGTACCACATCCCTAATATTTCTTGGCATGTCTTGGTGACCCTCGTCCCCAAGCCGAAGCTGTGCTGTCAGCAGTTGAGAATGATGCGATTCTGCTTTTTACGAGGCGGTGCCATCACGGCGCCGCTGATGCCAAAGAGAGAGCCAGCACGAAAACTTCGGCTGGTGCTGTACCCACTCGAAAAAAAAGTGGAACTACCAAACCTGCCCTGCAGTTAAAGCCCTTTACCAGTCATAAATAGTCATAATAAATGGGGATTATCATTCCAGAAATGGGGTTGCAACTGAATTATTCACGAAAGCTAGCGGTAGCTAGCTGGAGTTTCTTCTTGCTTTAGCAAGGGATGGGGCGGACCAAATGCCAAACGCGTGATTTTTCACCCAACCCCCCCCCCCCCCCTCCCTCGCCCCCGCAACCCTTGGCGGGAGGGAGGGTGGACTGCAGGACGATGTTTACACGTGACCAAAGGTAGGTTCAAGCTCTGCGGAAGTAGCATCAAGCTACAAAATCAGTTTGCAACGAATGCGTAAGTATTGCAGCAAGGTCATTGCAACAAGGTGATTGCAACTCAAGTTGTAAATGTTGCAAGAATCGAAAAGGGGCATTAAAAGGGTCATCAAAAGAGGCACCAAAAGGGGAACCACAAGGGGCACCGCAAGGGGCACCAAAAGAGGCACCTAANGGTCATCAAAAGAGGCACCAAAAGGGGAACCACAAGGGGCACCGCAAGGGGCACCAAAAGAGGCACCTAAAGGGAACACTAAAAGGGTCACCAAAAGGGTCACCAAAAGGGGCACCATAAGGGGCACCAAAAGAGGCACCAACAGGGGGACCAAAAGGGTAGCAAGCGGGGCACCAAAAGGGGCACCAAAAAGGGCACCAAAAGGGGCACCAAAAGGGGCACCAAAAAAGGGACACCAAAAGGGACACCAAAAAAGGGACACCAAAAGGGACACCAAAAAAGGGACACCAAAAGGGGCACCAAAACGGGCAGCTGAAGGGGCAGGAGAAGGGGGAACCACAAGGNGGACACCAAAAAAGGGACACCAAAAGGGGCACCAAAACGGGCAGCTGAAGGGGCAGGAGAAGGGGGAACCACAAGGGGCACCGCAAGGGGCACCAAAAGAGGCACCAAAAAAGGGAACACTAAAAGGGTCACCAAAAGGGACACCAAAACGGGTAGCAGAAGGGACACCAAAAGGGACACCAAAAGGGGCACCAAAAGA
>BGPT01000222.1:310849-336246 GCA_003297045.1 Symbiodinium sp. clade C Y103
AAAGGGGCACCAAAAGGGGCACCAAAAAAGGGGCATTAAAAGGGGCACCAAAAAAGGGGCACCAAAAAAGGGGCACCAAAAAAGGGGCACCAAAAGGGATACCAAAAGGGGCAGCAAAAGGGGCACCAAAAGGGGCACCAAAAGTGGCACCAAAAGGGACACCAAAAGGGACACCAAAAGGGGCACCAAAAGGGGCACCAAAAGGGGCACCAAAAGGGGCACCAAAAGGGGCACCAAAAGGGGCACCAAAAGGGGCACCAAAACGGAGACCAAAACGGACGCCAAAAGGGGCACCAAAAGGGCACCAAAAAAGGCACCAAAAAATGCACCAAAAGGGAAACCAAAACGGACACCAAAAGGGACACCAAAAGGGACACCAAAAGGGGCAGCAGAAGGGGACACCAAAAGGGGCACCAAAAGGGACAGCAAAAGGGGCACTAAAACAGACACCAAAAGGGGCACCAAAAAGGGACACCAAAAGGGACAGCAAAAGGGACAGCAAAAGGGACAGCAAAAGGGACACCAAAAGGGACACCAAAAGGGACACCAAAAGGGGCACCAAAAGGGGCACCAAAAGGGACACCAAAAGGGANAAAGGGACAGCAAAAGGGACACCAAAAGGGACACCAAAAGGGACACCAAAAGGGGCACCAAAAGGGGCACCAAAAGGGACACCAAAAGGGACACCAAAACGGACACCAAAAGGGACACCACAAGGGACACCAAAAGGGACACCAAAACGGGCACCAAAAGGGACACCAAAAGGGGCACCAAAAGGGACACCAAAAGGGGACACCAAAAGGGACACCAAAAGGGACACCAAGAGGGACACCAAAAGGGACACCAAAAGGGGCACCAAAAGGGTCACCAAAAGAGGCACCAAAAGGGGCACCAAAAGGGGCACCAAAAGGGACACCAAAAGGGGCACCAAAAGCGGCACCAAAAGGGGCACCAAAAGGGGCACCAAAAGGGACACTAAAACGGACACTAAAACGGACACCAAAAGGGGCACCAAAAGGGGCACCAAAAGGGACACCAAAAGGGGCACCAAAAGGGGCACCAAAAGGGACACTAAAACGGACACCAAAAGGGGCACTAAAACGGGCACCAAAAGGGGCACCAAAAGGGACACCAAAAGGAACACCAAAAGGGACACCAAAAGGGACACCAAAAGGGGCAGCAAAAGGGACACCAAAAGGGGCATTAAAATGGACACCAAAAGGGGCACCAAAAGGGGCGCCAAAAGGGGCACCAAAAAAGGCATTAAAAAAGGCACCAAAAGGGACACCAAAACGGACACCAAAAGGGACACCAAAAGGGGCACCAAAAGGGGCACCAAAAAAGGCACGAAACGGGACACCAAAAGGACACCAAAAGGGGTACAAAAGGGGCACCAAAACGGGACACCAAAAGGGGACACCAAAAGGGACACCAAAAGGGACACCAAGAGGGACACCAAAAGAGGCACCAAAAAAGGGATGAAAAGGGGACACCAAAAGGGGACACCAAAAGGGACACCAAAAGGGACACCAAAAGGGACACCAAAAGGGACACCAAAAAAGGCACCAAAAGGGGACACCAAAAGGGGCACCAAAAGGGGACACCAAAAGGGGCACCAAAAGGGGCACCAAAAGGGACACCAAAACGGACACCAAAAGGGGCACCAAAAGGGACACCAAAAGGGGCACCAAAAGGGGCACCAAAAGGGGCACCAAAAGGGACACCAAAACGGGCACCAAAAGGGACACCAAAAGGGGCACCAAAACGGGCACCAAAAGGGACACCAAAAGGGACACCAAAACGGACACCAAAAGGGGCACCAAAAGGGGCACCAAAAGGGGCACCAAAAGGGACACCAAAAGGGACACCAAAAGGGANAAACGGACACCAAAAGGGGCACCAAAAGGGGCACCAAAAGGGGCACCAAAAGGGACACCAAAAGGGACACCAAAAGGGACACCAAAAGGGGCACCAAAAAAGGGACACCAAAAGGGGCAGCAAAAGGGGCACCAAAAGGGGCACCAAAAAAGGGGCATTAAAAGGGGCACCAAAAAAGGGGCACCAANAAAAAAGGGACACCAAAAGGGGCAGCAAAAGGGGCACCAAAAGGGGCACCAAAAAAGGGGCATTAAAAGGGGCACCAAAAAAGGGGCACCAAAAAAGGGCACCAAAAAAGGGGCACCAAAAGGGATACCAAAAGGGGCAGCAAAAGGGGCACCAAAAGGGGCACCAAAAGTGGCACCAAAAGGGGCACCAAAAGAGGCACCAAAAGGGGCACCAAAAGGGAGACCAAAAGGGGCACCAAAAGGGGCACCAAAAGGGGCACCAAAAGGGGCAGCAGAAGGGACACCAAAAGGGACACCAAAAGGGGACACCAAAAGAGGCACCAAAAGGGACACCAAAAGGGTCACCAAAAGAGGCACCAAAAGGGGCACCAAAAGGGGCACCAAAAGGGACACCAAAAGGGACACCAAAAGGGACACTAAAACGGACACTAAAACGGACACCAAAAGGGGCACCAAAAGGGGCACCAAAAGGGACACCAAAACGGACACCAAAAGGGACACCAAAAGGGGCACCAAAAGGGGCACCAAAACGGACACNAAGGGGCACCAAAAGGGGCACCAAAAGGGACACCAAAACGGACACCAAAAGGGACACCAAAAGGGGCACCAAAAGGGGCACCAAAACGGACACCAAAAGAAACACCAAAAGGGGCACCAAAAGGGGCACCAAAAGGGACACCAAAAGGGGCACCAAAAGGGGCACCAAAAGGGACACCAAGAGGGACACCAAAAGAGGCACCAAAAAAGGGATGAAAAGGGGACACCAAAAGGGGACACCAAAAGGGACACCAAAAGGGACNAGGGACACCAAAAGAGGCACCAAAAAAGGGATGAAAAGGGGACACCAAAAGGGGACACCAAAAGGGACACCAAAAGGGACACCAAAAGGGACACCAAAAAAGGGACACCAAAAAAGGCACCAAAAGGGGACACCAAAAGGGGCACCAAAAGGGGCACCAAAAGGGGCACCAAAAGGGGACACCAAAAGGGGCACCAAAAGGGGCACCAAAAGCGGGACCAAAACGGACACCAAAAGGGACACCAAAAAAGGCACCAAAAGGGGCACCAAAAGGGACACCAAAAGGGGCACCAAAAGGGTCACCAAAACGGACACCAAAAGGGGCACCAAAAGGGACACCAAAAGGGCACTAAAACGGACACCAAAAGGGGCACCAAAAGGGGCACTAAAAGGGGCACTAAAACGGACACCAAAAGGGGCACCAAAAGGGGCACCAAAAGGGACACCAAAAGGGACACCAAAAGGGGCATTAAAATGGACACCAAAAGGGGCACTAAAACGGGCACCAAAAGGGGCACCAAAAGGGACACCAAAAAGGGCACCAAAAAGGACACCAAAAGGGACACCAAAAGGGACACCAAAAGGGACACCAAAAGGGACACCAAAAGGGGCTCCAAAAAAGGCACCAAAAGGGACACCAAAAGGGACACCAAAACGGGCACCAAAAGGGAGACCAAAAGGGACACCAAAAGGGGCACCAAAAGGGGCACCAAAAGGGGCACCAAAAGGGGCACCAAAAGGGACACCAAAAGGGGCACCAAAAGGGGCACCAAAAGGGGCACCAAAAGGGGCACCAAAAGGGACACCAAAAGGGGCACCAAAAGGGGCACCAAAAGGGGCACCAAAAGGGACACCAAAAGGGACACCAAAAGGGACACCAAAAGGGGCACCAAAACGGGCACCAAAAGGGACACCAAAAGGGACACCAAAAGGGGCACCAAAAGAGGCACCAAAAGGGACACCAAAAGGGACACCACAAGGGACACCAAAAGGGGCACCAAAAGGGGCACCAAAAGGGGCACCAAAACGGACACCAAACAAAAGGGGCACCAAAAGGGGGACCAAAAGGGGCACCAAAAGGGACACCAAAAGGGGCACCAAAAGCGGCACCAAAAGGGNCACCAAAACGGACACCAAACAAAAGGGGCACCAAAAGGGGGACCAAAAGGGGCACCAAAAGGGACACCAAAAGGGGCACCAAAAGCGGCACCAAAAGGGACACCAAAAGGGGCACCAAAACGGGCACCAAAAGGGACACCAAAAGGGACACCAAAAGGGGCACCAAAAGGGGCACCAAAAGGGGCACCAAAAAAGGGGCACCAAAAGGGGCACCAAAAGGGGCACCAAAAGGGGCACCAAAAGGGGCAGCAGAAGGGACACCAAAAGGGACACCAAAAGGGTCACCAAAAGAGGCACCAAAAGGGGCACCAAAAGGGGCACCAAAAGGGACACCAAAAGGGACACCAAAAGGGGCACCAAAAGGGGCACCAAAAAGGCACCATCCTCGGCTTAGTTTGCTGTCCAACTGAAATGATTGCCAAAGCCGAAACAAAAAAAATTATTCATTGAAACTTCTGAATGTGTGGCACAGACCTCTTTGTCACAAAAGATCGCAGGGGGCGTATGGATGTGACTCTATGTTTGTTCTTNAAAAAAAATTATTCATTGAAACTTCTGAATGTGTGGCACAGACCTCTTTGTCACAAAAGATCGCAGGGGGCGTATGGATGTGACTCTATGTTTGTTCTTCATGTCTACCACATTCTATGANAGAACAGTCTTTACCAGATTACTACTTCACCCCACCAACATTCTTGCCAGCGCTTCCATGCCACATAGCTTTCGCTCACCCACCTTTAGGACTCAAGTTATAACCGCTAACGGTCCATAGCTGAATGTGGATTCGACGGCGATTTCCCCCCGGAGGAAAGGTCAAAAATATGTCAAAGATGTAGGTGCATGCGGCAGATGCCGGTTCGATGGGCGGCCTTGACACTGATATGTTGCGCTTCACCCTTTGGCTCAGCTTCAGAGTAGCTGATCCGCAGCTTCTGTGGCCCACCATGCTGCGTCTCTGGCTGCTGGTCCACGACTTCATTTTTTTCTGTGTTCCATCCCCCTTAAAAAGGTGCTTCGGGCTGATGAAATCCCCAATCATTTGATGGATGGTTTCATCATGTTTCATCTTATCGATTCCCAAGCCACATGGTATTTCGCACTCAATGACTGGGTGGCCCAGCCACCTGCCGCCACCAGGTTGATTCTGCCCTCCATGGTCGCTGCAAAGCTGTGTAGCAACTCTTCCGTTCCCTGCGTTCAGCTGCCTCATGGGGTTCAGATGCCCATGGTGGCCTTGGGTTCGTGGCGCGGGAGCTACAAGGACGGCGGTTAACGGTGCCAGTGGTATCCTTGACTCCAGCCATGGGGTGGTGGGATAACCAACAAACAAGTCCAACAACACGGGGTAACAATTGATGAGCCACTGGATAAAAGTGCCATATTCTTCAGATGTTGAAACAGATTTGGAAGACTTGACTGGTTGTTGAGCTATCCGGCGATTAGGAGGGAACTAGGTCCCAAGAAAGAGGAGCTACTGAGAGTTCCCTAACCACATGATAGTGAAGGCGCCGCTACCCTGAAGGATTGCGCCAACAACAACTATTCCTGCGCGCAAGAGCATGCGCGCCAGGCAGTGCAATCCTGGTTCCAGAGCGTTGGTGGAACTCATGTGGATACGGCCGCTTGTTGTGAGTGAAGAAGTCCCCAAGAATAATATTTCATTGTCGAAGCATATACCTACCACACTAATATATATATATATAGTAATCGTATAGATGTAATTAGTGATCCACCCAACTATACAGGTATAAGTTGCAAGAAGTGGATTCCAATTGCCATGTTAGATTGCCTGGGGCGTTCCTTTTCTTTCTCCTCAAAGTTTAACAACATCCATCAGACATGTGAAAGTGTACAAAGACACGACGCCAATCTCAAACTTGTTTGGTAAAGTTTCAAACCGGTACTTTTCCATTTCCAGATATAGGATGATTAATTACCCAACCTACTGTAAACCTAAATTGGCCCAGCATTTCAAGCAGGTATATGTGTGTTTTTTACCTGCTTCCCATGTTTTCATGATTCAGCCATATCCCCAAACTAGATTGGACATGCTGCAAGTGGACAATGTGGGTTTGGTCTTGGTTGCACATTCTGAGCGTTCCAATTTGTTTGGCACTCAGCCACCACATGGGAAACATCACCCTAATCTATGCCCAGCAACGTTGACCTCCTCTCGGTGATTCATGGGCCCCTAGAAGATATTGATGGGGAGCACCACTTGCTTCCGACATGTTACAACGTTTGCTCATATTTTATTGAATAACCCTCCGGTAATCAAACGTGGCTTGCTGCAAAATCCACCATTTCGCCATTTATAGATGATTTTCCCATTGAAACCTCCATATAGTTCGGGGATTTTCCAGCCAGCCACATTTGATTACCAGAGGGTACAGTAGCCTTGTTGCGAATAAACCAATAAGCCAAGAATCTGCGCTGCGGAGCCCATCACCCCTGTTTAATGGAGAAAAAGACATGGTTTCCCAAAGATTTTGTTCTGGAAAATCCTCTCGAGGAATTTATTGTGGCAACATGTCAGAGTTTATTACAATGTTCATCTTCAATGGCGAAATATGGGGGTGTTTGAATGCTGGGTACTATATAGACATGGTCATCAATTCCATTCTTCTTGCTTACATCATGGGTTTATCACACTTTAGGTTGGCAAAACGCCATTTCCCTTGCTTATCTCACCATTTTCCAGTTATACAAAATCACCAAGAGATGGCATACACAAAAGTAATTTAACATGCCATCTGTTTATGTCAAAAACCCACTTTTGCTAGGTCACCCCATTCTCCAGCCGATCAGATGGCATGGCGCCCCAAATACACGTATATGATTGATCATGTTCATGACTTCTGCAGCCATTTGACCGAACATACTTCCGTAAGCATCAGCTATATACAGTGCTATGTAGAAATGAAAGGAAAATGAAAGGAATGAATGCAAAGCGCGAGGAAATGAATGCAAAATTCAAGATAAATGAGCAAACGTGAATGCACAATGACAACAAAAAGAGAGGAAATGAATGCAAAATGAGAGAACAATGACAGGAAATGAACACACAATGAAAAATATATACATGCAAAATGAAGAGAATTTACTGCAAAATAGAAGCAATATGACAGAGAAAAAAAGAAATCAATACAAAACGAAAGGAGAATGAAAGGACGCGATTGCAAAATGGAAGGCATGGGAACTGCAACTGTTTCAGCAGTTTTCCAGAATGGGGCGCCCCAAAGCAAAGAAACATCTAGAAACTGCAGAGAAATCTACTGAAAGGAAGTTTGTTCCCCTTAGCGTAATGAAATCATACAATCAGGTCAATCGCCGTGAGCTTTTCTCAACACATGGCATTTCTGCAAATTCTTTTCCAATGCGTCCCTGTACAATTATCTTTTGGAAAGAGTGCAATTGTTCGGATCGAGGGTTCTTGAGGGAAAAAGGGCAAGGGAGAGCGATGTGGGGCACACACACACACACACTTGGCATACTGGGGCATGTCTCCTTCTTATGATTTTTGTCTGTATTACCCCTGAATCCATTACACCATCAGATGGCAGGTTTCGAGCTCGTCAAAAATACGGGTGATCAAACTGCCATCTGTATGTGTGTTTTTTTTTATGCCATCTGTTGGTGATTTTGTATATATCAAGATTATTTATCGCAGCTATGGAACATCACCACTTTTCGAAAAAGCTAACTCATCAAAATCATCATGAATCACCAGTAATGATGGGCCATCTATACCATAGCTTTGCAACAAATAGCCAGAGGTTTCCAGAGGTTTCCAGTGGTTTCCAGGTTGAAAATCTCACCGCCTTAGTGTCCGAGGCCAACGACTACCGCACGCAGGTGCAGGTGGGAGAAGCCTTAAAGGCCTCCGGCCTTGCGCGGGAGGAGGCCTTCGTGACGACCAAATGTCCTGGGGCCATCGGATACAACGCGACCCTGCAGTGCACCCTGGGCGGACGCCAGGATGTGGCCAGGGGATGAAAGCAACAAACATGGGGGATGTGATGGGAATAAGCATGGAATAACCATGAAGAAGCATATCTTGGGGAGATCATATGGGATATGACCTTAAACATCCTTAAACTTGAAATTATGGACCAAGTTTGGGGATAGAAGGGGAACCAAAGATATGGGGAAGGTAATGTGATAAAATGGGGCCCAGGGGGGGTATCCTATTTTCAGACAAAGCCATGTTGAGGATAGTTAGCTGGTCCGAGAAACATGTTCTTCAACTGGAGGATGGGGTCTTGTTGAAATTGAGCACTCAAGCCCCAATATTTGTTGATTACATTTGGGACGTTGCTGTTTGGGTTTCATTTGAACTTCCGATGGAGTGTGTGTATATCCGGATGTTACAAGCAAGGCCAGTGTGAGAATCATCAGTGATCGAGTGATCAGTTGGTCCTTGAAGGTCAATCCATACGGCCACAGATTTGAACCAATGATCCTCATGCTGTTCTTTCTGCCAATGTTGGCATTTTTTTCATATTGTTTTCCCACATTTGAACCATCCATATCCATCCATCTTTAGCCTTTGAGAGATGGCGATGGAGAGGATATTAGTCATCAGTCATCCATCTTTGTGTGTCAGCCTTTTTCCCGGGCGCTGCGAGCCAGGAATATTTCTGACCCAAACAATCCCCGTGGCGGCAGCCCGAGGCATTGAGGATAACATTCAGATGCTTGGCTTCTACAGCGAGGAGAAGCCCTACATCGACTTGGTTCCCTGACTTGGTTTGAAGAGAAATCTCAAGGGAAAGTCAAGGAAAGTCATGGGAAGTTATGATGTTTGGATAGGGAAAACAACCACCCAGCCCTTTAAGGGGACACTTTTTAAAGCATGTCAAATCTGTATTTGAGATTTGGAAGACATGGTACCCCACATTTGTCCCAGGTCAGGTGGTTGGCCTACTGAGCAAAAAAAATGTATGGGGATGGATGGGTCAACGTAGTACAGCAGTACGATGTTTTGGGGTGATGAACGTTCATTTACCAGCTATTTCGGTGATTACCAGGGGCTGTCATCTTACCGGAAACTTTCCCAGATTCCCTTTCCAGGCTAGCACCGAACAACACTGAAGGGTTTGCCAAGACTGCTCCTAGTCAATGATTAAGACTGTGTTGTACTATCAGGCTACATATGCCCACATGGCAAGAACCTTTTCTTGGTGGGTCTCTGGTGGTTAAATCCCATCCATATCTTGGGTGATTGAAACTTGCTAAATCCATCCAAATCCATCTGATGTTGGGTCAGGTCTTGATCCATTTCCCCTTCGCCGTCAAGCCGGAGTGCAACGGCGTCACGGGGGGATCTGAGTGCGAGCCTCCCTACTACGACCCGGGCAGCGAAGTTCGCCGAGAAACCTGGGCTGCCATGGAACTGGCCCTGCGAATGGGACGGGTGCGTGCCGTGGGGGTGTCCAACTATGAGGTGAAGCATTTGATGGAAACTCAACTGGATTTTGATGGCTGGGTTGTCTCCAATCATGTGAAATCAACCAGCTTTATGGGGAATGACAGCAAGAGAACGGAGATGCAATTATATCCAACCTTGATTATTGTTTGAAGAATCAGGATGGGTGTTTCAATATCTTCCAATTGAATCGCGCCTCTGGACCTGCAATGCTTGAAACGTATTGTTTTCCCATGGGTTTTGGATTGGCAAGCCACTATTTGTTCTTGGGGTTTGGCACTTGACAATTGGATAGTAGTCATTTGGTCCCTCACCGATGTGCTGTGCATTTCTCCTCTTGAAGCATTCAACGCGGCAGAAGTGTGAGCCCCACATGGTCATAGCAGCCTGGGATACGCCCGGAATTTGAATATCAAAAGCCCCGACTTGGCATGGCTTGGCCAGATCCAAAGTGCGGAACACGGTCCACCAGACATCTTCTCAGGCCTTGTGACTTGAATATAGCAAGTCGCTGTGCTGGAAAAATAGCTTTACCCAGCTGCCCTGAGGAGATCAGCGATTTTGCAGAGAAGCCTGCAGTGAATCAGGTGGAATGGCATCCTTATCATCACGATGATCAGCTGTCGCTCAGTTGCGCCTGGTGGCACCAGATTCAGTGACCCAACAGGTCATTCAACCTCTTAATATCCCGGAAAGAGTTCACAATTGATCAACATCGACATCGATCTCAATTTTATCTCATAATTTGCTCAGCCCCTCTCTGAAAAAAACACCTCGAACATGGTTTACAACCCAACCCTTTGGCCTGCTGATCGTAACTTTCCTACGGAGCCTCCCAAGCAAGCAAAAAAAGGAACATAAGTTTAATTTGGATTTAAATATGATTAAATTGTTGGTATAGTTATACGTGGGTACCCGTTTTTCCTCTGAAAGATGGGAAGTCCATGTTAGCCCGTGAAGTCCAAGGGGGTGATTTAACCATATTTAAGATGCTTTTTTTCCCCGCTGACGGAGCCCGTTTTCTTTCCTCAGGAAAGCCTTCTGTGACGCTCACGGCATCGCAATGGAAGCCTGGTCGCCATTGTCCGGGCAGAATGCCAGTGCTTTGTCGGACCCCACGGTGAAGGACGACGCGAGGATTTTCCACTTGGAAAAACAGTGGATTCAGTTGTTGGTTTTTGATAGAAGTATATAAAAGTAACGTGAGTAAAGCAATCATTAGTACACCATCCCCAAGTTTATCTTAAATGGATGGTGTAAACCATCAAAATATGGCTGGTTTGGTATTACTTTACTGGCATTGTGTTTGTTTGTGTTTTCATAGCTGATTCTGATGCTTCTGAATTGGGCGCAGAAAGGGCAACACATGTGACAAAATCAGGTTGGGTGGAGTTGCTGGTATGAAAGTTGGTATGAAGGATAGAGCATGCAACTTGGAGGGGTTGACATCTTTTTGGAGATCCTCTATATCGATGTCCTTGGCCAGAAGTTTGAGGACAAACTTGTCCCAATTGACCCAAAATTGCTGTCTGGCCTTCGAAGAATTGTACCCTCTGGTAATTTCAGGTCGCCATGAAAAATCAACATTTGGATATGTAAATCATTCATAAATGGGCCACTATGCTAGATTACAGTAGGTACATCCGACAACTGAGAACCTAGAGGAACACCCTGACCTTGTACTTTCGGAAGGTGGTATGGCTACTATGAAGCCAATAGCATGCAGCACGCGGGTTCCACCTGAAAATCAGAGTGATGCTTTTCTCATCTTTTCCTGTTCGATACATCATCAAATAATATCAAATAGCTTTTCATCTCCAAATAGAATCAAATAGATGGATGAGGGCACACATGTGGAATTGTAGGCTTTGCTGTTGAACACAGGAAAAGAAGGGATTTACCATTCTCTGCCCATTGTATCATTCAAAGGTCACCCAATGATAGATCGCTAAGATTTGCCCTCGTTGTGATGATTGCCTGCTAAGGTTCTCTCGTAATGATTCTTATTGACCATTCTCATTGAACAACATAGCTATAATATGCCAGAATCTACATGTTTGTTCATATATCATCATATGTATCGTATTATAATATATCTATAGTTATACCACCATTATATGGCTCCATTTTCATGGCACTATCTTCACGCGAAGATAGTCGTGACATTTCAGCCGCCTGGCAGGAGCTGGCCGCCAAGTACAACGTCTCCACCGCACAGGTGGTCCTGAGATGGTCGCTGCAGCAAAACGTCAGCGTGGTGGTGGGCACCGCAGCTCGGTTATCCCATCCACCTCCCCATTCGGGAGATGTGTACCCCTGAGGGGTTATGAAACATGGCTGGGAAATCCCCAAACGAAATTGAAGGTTAATAGCCGGGAAAAATCATGTTTCATTGCCGGAGGGTAATTGGAAATCGCCTAAGGATTTTCACCATGGTTTCTGCGGGGGATATGGAATGTGAATGGGTGAAGGGATTATTGAAGTACGTCTCCTTCGGAATCCCCAAGTAAAAGCTTTGAACACAACAAGCACTTTCTTTGTACGGCCGAGATTCTGAACCATCTATTCGGGGGGTCACCTTTGGGGCAGGTTGGCGAATTTTTTTTCGGGGTTTTTGTGCAGGAAAAGGTGGACCATATGAAGACGGACTTGGAGCTCTTCTCCTTTCAACTCACTGTCTCCGAGATGCAAAGTCTCTTGAATTCTCTTGGAATCGAGGAGATTGGGATGTCATGGGGCTCCATGGTGGTTGTTGGATGCCAGAGTTTGGGTAATTTACCTGGTAATGACATGTAATTACTTGGTCAGATGCCATACATTTTCAATATTTGGTCGTTGGGATCGCTTCCACTCTTCTGCTCCGTTGATGTTGGCGCTGAGGCATCTCTAAGCTGGGAAGCAGCGGCCAAATCTTCGTGTGACGGGCCTCCACTGGACGTTGGTAAGGCGAGGCTTTATTGTGGTGAAGAAAGGTGGAGAAGCAATTTGCTGTTTGAGAATCTTTAAGGTATATCCAGGGATAGAGACTTGCTGAGTATTTTTGCATGTGTCCTTTGCTTAGTTAACTCCGCACCTTGAGTTTCAGCGTGAACTCAGATTTTCGCGCGAGGGTTTCAGCTCGCAGCAGATTTTCACCGCAGAGAATGACCACCAAGGGATGGAAGATGGGAAGAACTTTTTTGACATGACCAGCCAGCCAATGACCAGAAGACTGGTAACGTATATATAATTGTCATTAATTGTCTTCGTCATATTGTGCATGAATGAGAACTATGGAACTATGTACGTTGACTATGCAAGCAACGTATGATGTTCTTGTGATACCCGCATGCCATGTGCCCATTGCATGTCACATTAAGTTCTACTGTGACATATTTTAACACTTTATTCTCTTTTTTTGGGGGGCAAACATGCTTCTCTGCAGCGGCAGCAGCTGAAGCTGTTACACCAACTTAGTTTGGAAAAGCTGCGGCGGGCTGCTGGGGCAGTGTCATGTCATGGGAGCAGTGGAGAATGCGCCTTCCAGATCTTCTAGCTGCTAGCTGATGGTTCTTGCGAACGCTAACGATTTCAAAACAGAGAGGGAGAGAGAACCACCACCGATCAGTATGTATGTTGATTTGGAAGTTCAGAGCCCCTGCGATTAAGGGGAGTTCTCACGAACCTGACCACAGAGGTATCATGTTAGCATTGAGGTTGATTTCTGGCAAGGGCGTAGACGTCACATATGTTGCTGTACATATTCTGTCAGTTTTTATGATGCTCTTTGCATCTGTTCGCTTGTGCATGATGGTTGTCCAACGGCATGGCAAGGGAAAAACGACAAGTTGTTGTAATCATTGGATCAGTTTTCCAACATGACGGTGGAAGGGAAAAAGCGCGGTCTTCTGCAGATTCTCCCGCCAATCCATGGAGTTTCAAAGGTGCCACCCTCACCAGTACTGCCCCTTGTGCCCTTAGCAGTGATAGATGGCTCGAGAGCTGGGGCGCAATGGGTGATGACGGCGATGATGCTGATGACTATGACGATGGCTTTGGAGATGAACATACCCAGGAGTCACTTGGAGTGGTTTGGGGGTGCCTGGTGTGATGATCTCCATGATCTGCCAGGATGTGAGGATAGAATGCCCAGTCAAACTTTGTGGCTGGTATGTCTTAAGGATCTTGATACCTCAGATTGGCCACCAAAAAATCGCTGATTTGCCGAGCTCTGCTCAATCCGAGGTCAGAAGACGAGTATGGCTTCGAAGAGGAGACTTGGAATGTGAGTAGATTTCATTTGAGCTTGTGTGAATATGTTTGCTCTGATTTCTTCATGTTTGTTTTGTTTGTTTTTTGTGTGTTTGAGACTTTGAATGGGTCAACATATGTCGGACTTGAAGGCCAGGCAGACCGACGAATTTCCCTGTAGAGTGTAGAGGCAGGCATGTATCTTGCGTATATTTCTCAACAGATTTGAGAAGATATGAGTGAATAATTGTCCATCATGATCAACATACTATATATTATATATTCCATAAGCATGATATATTCATATAAAACCATATTATACATCCACCATCCCATCCAAATCCCAGCAGAATCCCATTTTTTGGCTCCAGGACGATCCAAGCCGCAAGAACTCGCGGGCCTCCAACACAGCAGCTGCGGCAGCGGCTGCGGTGGCGGTGAAGCGAGATGACACAGGTGGATAGCCTTGTTGTTTGAAGACACCCTATGGGGGGCAAGTGGGGGTCATGGCTAGTAAACATGTTGGGATATTTACTAGGTTAGTGGGGTAACTAAATATGTAATTATTGTCTGACCAACAATGTGAAATGGGTTTGATACCTGAAAACCAGGATCTGACCCTACCAGCAAGTGGATTTTGGGTGATTTGGGGGCTCCCCATTTTCAGACAAACCGATGTCGACGATGATGGTCAGGGTATCTCATTGTTTATATAAATGATATTAAATGATGGTATCTTTCTTTGGGAAATTGGTTTGATATCATTTCATATCCTGATATATCGCAGTAGCCGACCACTCACTTCGGGGATGATTCCAGCTTCCAATGGGCCGGACATCATGGCTGGGTATATCGTGGGATATCACCACGCATTTGGGGATTCATGGATGCATAAGCAACATTAACCAACCAATCATGGTCATGGCACCAATCTTGCAACCAATCATCACGGGGTATCTGTGCTCCTCCCCTGGCTATAAGTCCTCAAAAGGCCAGACTTGACCAGCTACCACAGCATTGCCAAACACAACAAATACAGCCCTAGCTGCCCTGGCTTCCAGGAACCAGGTCTTTTTTTTCAAAGTCAGCACGTGATTTTTTAGAATAACTCGATCCCTCTAAGGATTTTCAGAGGAAGCTGATCTTCCAACCCCTTGGCCAAGGTGGTCGTGGCTCACGGGGCTCGAGCCAAGACTTCGAGCCTGATGAGGATGCCACCAACGGTTACTGAGATTTGATGATCCCCAGGTGGAGGGGAACATGTTGAAAACTTTAAGTGGGGTAAAAATGGAGATTGGAGGTATACCCTCTGGTAATCAAACGTGGCAATGGACAATCCTCGAACTAAATGGAGGTTTAATGGGAAAATCATCTATAAATGGTGGATTGTCCATTGCCACGTTTGAATACCGGAGGGTATGGTTAAGCAATGTGAAGCATATTTTTGCCAAAAATCTGATATGTTTCGAGACATCCGGAGTGAT
The DNA here is from genome assembly GCA_003297045.1 of Symbiodinium sp. clade C Y103. Classification (NCBI taxonomy): domain Eukaryota; class Dinophyceae; order Suessiales; family Symbiodiniaceae; genus Cladocopium; species Cladocopium sp. clade C. The sequence continues at coordinate 325,976 of BGPT01000222.1, forward strand.
GCTTGAATTTCATAGCTCAATTGAAATTTGGTTATCCGCTGAAGATTGAAGATTGGATCACGTAATATACGTAAATACAGACGCTGCGGGTATTGGTAAATGTGTGTGTCTTGTTTTTGTTGTTATGGCACCCCTAGGATAGATAGGAGAAGGCGGACGCCTTGAATTTATGCTTTAAACGTCATGCAAATGGTGTCTTTTTTTGGTGTGTGTTTTGGACCCTTGATATAAACAGCCACTTAATGTCAGGTAGGGCATGGTAGGGGTCCAAATTTGGATGTTTGGATATCATAAACAACATTGAACAAGCCTTTGTCAAACGAAAGGTTTGACCAGTCTTCAACGCCACATGTGTATGGTTGGTAGTTTGATGGTAGTTTGTTGGCCAGTCTTGGTATGTTTGGGTACGGGGAACCGGTGGCTAGAAATAAGATACAGACATGCTGAACATCCAGAGTGCAGCCCTTCAACCCCTGTACTTGGCGGTTCATCCGAATAAGTAGGTTATAACATGTTATATCCCTAGTTACAAGTGGACTACCCTCTGGTAAACTCACATAACTATGGAAAATCACCATTTTTTAATGAGAAAATCAGCCATTAATGGCCATTTTCAATAGCTATGTGAGATTACCAGGGGGTAACCTGTAATTGCCCGACTGGAGTAACTGAGGTGACCGACTTGCCCTGGGGTGAACCACCAAGTATCCCTGGTGGGATTCAGCTCATCAGCTCGTCCCTAGGCCCGGGTGATGAGGATGCCTTCGAAGATGAACAGAACGAGGAGGATCATCGAGAGTTTCGGGGCGTCAATTCAAGCAAGCCACTGGTGATGAAATATGGGGATATTCATGATATTCATGTGGATATTCATGGAATAATTGTTTAATACCTTCTGGTGATCAAACCTGGTTTGCTGGAAGAACCCTCCCATTCAGTTCGATGCTTTTCCCATATGCCTACTTGGGTCGGATTTCCCCAACTCGTCATGTTTGATGACCGGAGGGTGCTAGTTGTGATGTCAAAAGAAGGGGCACTACACACATCTACACACTATTTTCAAGTTTTTACGATCAATGGAAACATGACAGTAAAATTGATGCAAGTGGTACCAAACTGAGTCTTCTGAGAAGTTGTTTGTGCAGACAGGTTCCAAAATGCCATAGATAATCATGACCAAACGATCCTCTCCTTGTATGAAAACAGACGCGCCCTCATTCGTTTGAGAAGAACGCAGAACCAAGTGTGCTGTTTCAGTGTTTGGTCCTAAGCTGAACAAATTGCAGACCTTGAAACAGGCAACGGCAAAAACACATCCGGGGAAAGGCAAAGTCCACCTTTCCCGCCCTATCGAAGCTGAGTAGCCATGAGCTTCTACTCCCTGAGCAACTTGCTGAAGGAAAAAACGTGGCAAAAGATTCAAAAGAACGTTTGAACAAAGTCATGTCCTTTGCCTCAACTTGGCAGGTGTTGTTTGTGCCTTCCTTCGGTGACTGTTCGATCCGAGGCATTCCTTCCACATGGACGACGAAGGGAGCCGGGCATCCAGTAGGGAGTTCCAAGAACCAGACCTTCCCTGGGCTGACGACCCGCCGCCCACCGTGCAATTTATGTTTTGGTTGTTGGAGTATTTCAGCTTAGTGGTGTGCCACCAGGCCATCATCAACACATATCAACACCAAATTGTAAAAATTAGAGTATATGAGCCGGTTTGTGTTGGCACCCGCTGGTTTGCAGGTGGAACTGGCATGTTTCAGGGTTACCCATCAAGGGTTACATCCGCTACCTTCATGTGAACTTTGGGCAACATCCTTGTGCCATCAGCCCAGCCGGTTGCCAAGCGCAAGTGTCACGCAGGAAGCGCAGCATGGTCCATCGGAAACTGATGTGCGGCAGTGACATGGCTGGATTAACAATTAGAACACAAATTGTTAGCCCCAACCTATCCGTGCCAAACCATTAGTGTGACACTCTGTTTGGCGTTTTTGTCAAGGCCAAAGAGCATGAACTTGGCATTTGTTCTTGAAGAAACAATTAGTTAAGTAAAGCTACTTAGCGTGCATGTATGGAGGAAAACCATGGAAAAACAATTTTTGCCAAAAAAAATATGCAAAGCAACACCAGGTTCCTTGGCTCAGGCGAGTAGATACTGTATATCTGAGGCTTTCCTTCGACATGGACGACAATGGAAGCCGGGCTTCCAGTAGGGAGTTTGAGGAACCAAACCTTCCCTGGGCCGACGACCCGCCGCCCACCGTGCAATTTGGTGGTGAGGACCGTCGCAACCGGTCATGAATTGTTTTGATTCCGCCTGTTGGTTGTGTACCACGAGACCTTCAACACAAATCATTCCGGTGTGTTGCGTGTCTTTTAGTGTAGGCAAAAAACATTGGCGGTGACTTTTGTCGGTCGTGCCATTTTTTTTTTAGACTGATGTGTGTTTGACAGATATTTTTCGAGAGTTTTTGGAAGCTTTGAGTTAGCAACGAATTTATTTCCTTTCCCATATCCACAAGAATGACATGACATTCCAGAATGCTCAAACAATTTGGCATCCAGCACGTGTTTCTAGATATTGTGTAGTTTCGCATTTGGTTATAGATCAAAACTACAAAAAAACGAAATCAAATGGAACATGCAACATTTATATTATATACGTATATTATACTTGTACTAAAAATATTGTTAATTTGTATTATATAATTTGTAAAATATCCCAAACAAAAACGTGTTCAAGGGCATTTGGAAATGCTTGGAACCAAAAAATGATGCAGGCTCTCCCTGCGGGTATTGGAACGAAACGTCATAATTTGCCGCCAAAACAGCGCAAATGGCTATCAAAACAGTATAAATTGACATTGAAACCGTGATGGAACCAACAAAAGCTGGTCAGGTAAATTTGTCTTGTGACAAGTCCTTTCAGATCGATGATGATCAATAGACCATGTCATGAGTGCAAACTGAGCCGCTTGTCAAGATATTTGGGTCCCGTGAATCTTGTATTGACTTAGAATGTTATATGTTCAAAGCAGGATCGCAGTGAACCTCATTGACGCGGAATCATGAGGCTTGACACATGAACCAATTACATCCAATTACGGTGGGAAATGGAAAACAGGTGTTGGTCAACCCGGATTGGATGCCGCGGGGCCTGAGGTTTGGATACCACAGAAAAACCGTGAAACGGTGACCAAAACGGACGACATATTTTACATAGGTGGAGAATGGAGGTATGCACCTCTTCTTGGCCTCTCTGCATCAAGTTGATTCCAGCTACAGTTGGGATATGTCTGTTCTTTTTTGTCTGGGATCATATCCGTGTGTTAGGTACATAATACATGTATAATTCATTGGTTACATTTCGTTACCAACATTTGGGCAGCATCCTTGTGCCATCAGCCCAGCGGAATCCATGCGTAAGTCAGTGCAGGAAGTGGAGCGAGATCCATCGGGAGCTGAGTTCAACCCGTGCCATGGCTGAGATCTTTCTCCTCCGGCAATCAACGTGGCCAAAAGGGGAATTCTTATGAAATAGACGTTTTCCTCGGAAAATCATCGAAGTAAATAGTGGATGTTCCGTTGAGCCATGTTTGATAACCAGGTGATGGCAGAGTTGCGCTTCAAAACTGAGGCCTGACGAAGACGAGGCGCCACAGCGCCACAGCGCCACAGCGAAAGGTATGTAATTAATATTCATTGATTATGAGGTATGTATGGATATGTAATTCATTGTTATTCCGGTTATTCTGGATGCTGTGCAAGAGGTAGTACATGGGAAGCACTAAGAAATGCCTCACATCAGATTTGGGTTTGTTATAAATGTCCCAGGGGTACTGAACAAGCTGAACGGAAAGGTACACAAATCTTTTGAGTTTGCAGTGGTTTTGACCGTCCGGCTTCTTTCTGAGCACCCATCATCCATGCACAGCACGCTGGATGAACCACGGGGATTAAGAGGATGGGCTGCATGATTTTGGACCATCATGGGCCACGTCATGTGCTGCATGGGGTGTGCTTTGATTACTCTCACTTCTTTGACCAAAACAAAGCAGCTTGGATGCCTCATTGGTTACCCAATTAATTAATGTTTGTAAAACAGCAATATGTAAACCATCCCAAAATTCATAATTTTTGAAAGGTGGTATAAACCATTCGGTAATCATTCCCCAAAATGGGTGAGTTATGGCATTATTTTACCCACATTACCTGTGACCTGTGATTCTGCCGTTGGATGTTGAAGCCAGCGACAGGAGTCCGAGCTTCCTAGCAGACCTCCAACGCAGGAGATCTGGGGCTGGACGGAGGTTGATGCGCCAAAGATATCGCAGAAATGGCTTAGGGTGGATTTTGGAACCCGTGATTAGGCTATGGTTTGGCAAGATGATGGTTTGTGTCTTTTAAAGCCCGACAGTTTTGAAACATGTTATGATGATCCCCAGCGACTGACGTTTATGAAATGGGCTGAATCACTCACTTGTTGGGAGACGAGTGTGCCTGCAGTATATAGATCCCTCTTACACACTCATATGGTGGGCACTCACCCACACACACACCCACATGCACGCACATGCACACTATTTTCCCTAATTATGGGACACGTGTTTCTGTTGTCAACCCTGTATGCTTGGCGCCTGTCCTTATGGCCTCCCTCTTTAGTGATAAAAACGCGGTCTCCTGCAACATTTCCATATAGGAAAAAGAGCCCTTTGAGAATCATTAAGGCGGGAAAACATTGATTTCAAGTCGAGTTTCAAACGTGTGTGCTTTTCCCACGCCTGTTTGAATTATATGTTTGGAACGAGCATTGAACAAACCAACCAGCTTGGATTGGATTCTGTTTCTCGAACAAGGATGTTTCTTGTGCTGTCATTGCCATCCAGAAGTTTGATGTCGATTTGAGCAGTTTGGTGTGCATGTGGTTTGCAATTTTGCAGGGTTCTCTCTACCGCATTGGTTTAAGGGGATCTTGATTTGTTCTTTTTCATATCTGTTGGTAAGGGTGTTTCATCCGCTTGGGCAACTATTCAAAGTTTTTTTGATACTTTTCCGTCGTTGATCCCCCCCTGGCAAAAGTGGAACATAAGGATTGCGAACCTCAGATCTGGTCAAAGCACGCATTTCTCAGTTCTACCAGTGAATTCAGCAAATCCATATATCAGTTGGGTGGTTTCCATAGTTATGGGGGTACCCCAATATGAGCTGGATGGCTTATGGAAAATCACATAAAATTCTCTCAAAAATGGATGATTTGGGGGTATGGATGATTCGGGGTGTATAGCCCCATTATAGAGGAAACCTCCAATCACCCAAGGCTAGAGGTAACCTCCAATCACCCATAATCACCAAAAAAAAACGGATGATTTTTGAGGAAATCCTCCATTGAAATCCAAAAAAATTCCCCTTTATACCGAGCCCGAGGAGATTCGTAACAATGGTCCCGATCCTGCCTCGCGTGCCGCCTGTTACCTCAGCAATGGCAGGGAGGGGAAGGATGGGGAAGGGCGGGGGACTTCTTGAGGCAACCAGAAATGGGGACTGAAGTTGCACAGTATCCTGAATACTCCTAAGTTGTATTCATTTATATTCGGTTGGTTATATATAAATATACACATATATATATATATATACATGTATATACATATATACACATAAGAATATATAATTACATATTATTCATTTAAATTGAGCAAACACTTGACGACAAAACACATAGTCTTCAATTGGGACCTGTTGGTGCGTTATACTTCTGACGGAAGCTGTTTCATGGTGGTTGTTTTATTGTTATATAGATGGGATTCTTTCCTAATGGGCTTATTTGTAGGCCCTGTCATCTACATTTTTCACCTGCTGCGAGATAGAAGCGGGCTTGTAAATGCAAAGGGCATACTATTGTTTTATTTCCATCCCAATCCACGCTTATCCCTCACTCAGTTCTGGTTTGTTGTAGCCCACTGGTAGCCCTGTTTATATTTGGTAGGGGTCAATTAGTGTAAGGAAAGGCAGCAAACCCAACCAGCATAGGACTGTAGCGGTTGAATCCAGCCTTGCCTCATCATATATTATCATATACTCATACCCTCTGGAAAATCAACAAGGTAATGACCAACCCAAGATGAATGTATGAACCACATTTTGAACTTTTCGGATTGTCCATAAGTTCAGAGTTGTATTATCGCCATCAGATTGCCATCAAATTGAGATGTTGGATCACCTCAAAAACAAGCGAGGCCAAAGACAAGTTGGCTGCCGACGAACCTGCTGACGATCTGCAGCGCGCCGAAGCGTTGTACCGGCAAATGTTGGCCTGGCGCGGGGGCGCTGACCGGTTTGAGGCCGGGGATCGGTGATCCCAAGGTTGTGCTGCAAGAGTGGTAATGCCAAGGGCAGCCAGAGCCAGTAGAAAGGTGAAGAAGTCATCAACGAATTTATCTAAAAAGCAACCTAAGGAAGATTAAGACGTCTTTAATCCATCTAAATTGCCGTAGTTGCTGTAGTCATTGTTGCTGCGATGGCAGTGGCCATTGGCTTTGAATGTGTCCTGTGAGCCTTTAGCCAGGCCGGGAACTACGAGGGGGGCCAAAAGCTCTTCAAGAAGAGCGGCACCTACAGGTGGATGGGTTTCAGGATGTGGGATTGGTCCCAAAAGAGGGGATAACCCCCATTTTGTGGCTACTGGTATTTTGGTACGAGAAATGATGCTGGATGCTGGTCTTTTCATACAGTTTTCATGTTGCATGTTTGCTTGTCAGGTGTTCATGCAGGTTCTTGGGCCATTTTGTTGGACCTGAATTGTATTAACATGTATTTGGGGGTATGAGTCCAAATTTTCAAACACACCAGGCCACAGATCAACTGGAAATGTCTCGAGTCTAGACTATTGTAGTACTTAGGACCCTGCATTTTGATGAGGTGAATGCATTGTCAGGATCGTGAAGATTGCCATTGTGTTGTAAAAATTGCGTGACTTACCGCCTCAACAAGCTTCTGGAGGTCCGGAGAAGATACTACCTGGCTCTCGCAGAGCGTGAAGCCGGGTGACGGTCACATGGGTATGGAGGCGGCTGGCGGAGGGTTGCTTGGGTAAATTTAAACATTTACCATGGAACTTGACAATTAGTGTCCCATGGATGATTCTACTACACAAGTATACTTCGAAGTAGAAAAGAGCATGTTTGGGTTTCAGGTTAAATTTAGATCGAAGGTTTAGCAGTGCAATCACCGCCCAGACCCACATATGCACCACGGGCACCCCACACGGGGATATGTCATCGCGTTCCTTTCCATCAGTTTCCACCTCAAAACTGAGACGGAAACCATAGTTTTGAGGATGGGTCTTGAGGAAATTCTGTTATTGGTCTTGAGTAGTAAAAGCAACTTTTCCCTGAAACCAATCCAGTGAATAAATCATATCCATGTCAGTTGCCTGTTGCTTGATATCCCACGAATACCCTCCGGCAATCAAATGTTGCAATTGGAAATCCCCGAACTAAATGGACATTCAAATCTGCGAAAAATCATCAAACTATAGCTAGGTAATTTTCCATTGATAGGGTATTCCCAAATCAAGATCTATGAAATCTATCCAATCATATTCCCATGAAAATCCAAGGAAAATGCCATGAAAATCCATGTAAATCCCTATTTGTTGATGGTTAAACTACCTCTAAATTCCATTGCCATTTGCCAACCATTTGCCAGGAAGATGCCTGGCGTGCGGTCTGAGACCTGGGAGGGCTTGATGGGGTGACATGGGATGGTGGATTTTTCATGGGTTTAACATGGTTTAAGCTTCTTAAGACAACCAGAAAGTCAGATTTTAGTTGCAAAAAAAATCAGCGAGTTTTATTTTGACCCGGATTTATTCAGTTATTTGCAGTTACACTTGAACAAACATTTGATAAAAGGTGTCTGACTGGGTTTTGTTGGGTTGTTGTACTTCTACGGGAAGTTGTTTCGTGGTGGTCGTTTTGTTGGGATACAGATGGGCTCTGATGGGGTTATTTGTAGGCCCTGTCATTTACATTTTTCACCCGCTGCGAGATAGAAGCGGCCTCGTATATGCAAAGGGCATACTTCTTTTTGGCTGATGATGATCGAGGCATCATATCTTCGTGCCCTCTGGAAATCACACAAGGAAAAGACCGTCCCAAGATGAATGTATGAACCGTTATTTTTCCGGATTGCCCATCAGTTCAAAGTCTCATTGTCACCACTACATCGCCATCAGATTGACATCTCGGTTGATTGCCTCAAAGAAAATCTACCCCCCTGTGAACTAACATAGCTGTGGAAACTCCACCATTTGTATATCATATTCCTGTAGGGAAACCAGTTGTTTTCCGCAGATATGTTACTTATTAACTCTACCCTAGGGTATAAATGCTAGGCACTGCGAGTATTCACCCCAGTGAGGCAATGGACAAGTTGGCAGCTGCCCACGAATCCGCTGGCGATGTGGAGCGGGCCGAATCGTTGTACCTGCGCATGCTGGCCTGGCGCGAGGGCGCTGATCAGTTTCAGGCCCTGGATCGGTAATGGTAATCCCATCGATGGTTGTGCTGCAAACGTGGTAGTGCCAAGGGCAGCTAGAGCCAGTAAAAAGGATCAACGAATTCATCTAAAAAGTCACCTGATGAAGTCCTGAATCCATCCAAATCGCTGTAGCTATTGTTGCTCTGATCAAAGTGGCCATTGGCTTTGAATGTGGCATGTGAACATTTGGCCAGGCTGGGAACTACGAGGTGGGCCAAATCCTTTTCAAGAAGAGCAGCACCTACAGGTGGACGGGTTTCAGGATGTGGGATACTCCCCATTTCATTGCTGCTGGTATTCTGGTAAGGGAAAATGATGATCAAGAAATGGATGCTGGTCTTGTCCACGGTTTTCATGCTGCATGTTTGCTTGCCAATTGTTTGTGCAGGTTCTTGGGCCACTTTGTTGGACCTGAATTGTGTTGACACATATTTAGGCGTATGAGTCCAAATTTTCAAACACACCAGGCCACAGATCAACTGGAAATGTCTAGACTATTACTTAAGACCCTGCATTTTGATGAGGTGAATGCATTTTGACATCACCAGGAGAAAAAAACTATAGACATGATTTTAGGCATTGGAGTTCCACCATTTTGATCAAGCTGCTGGAGGTCCGTAGAAGATGCCACCTGGTTTTTGCACAACGTGAAGCCAGATGATGGTCACATGGGGATAGAGGCGGCTGGCGGTGGGGTGGTTGTGCAAATTTGAACGTGGAAGCTGAACATCAGGGTCCCATGGATGACTCTCCCCAGCATATCTAAATACATTTGAGCAATTTTGGTATATATTAAATTATTAGGCATTTTTTGGGTTCCATATCAAATTTAGGTGTAGCGGTGGATAGCCTGGATCAGCAGCAGGTCGAAGAGTGTTTGTGCGGAGGATGTTGGCAACATTTCTGTCAGAGACATGAAGGTTCCACTGGCCTCAAGATATTGATTAATGTGGCAAACCCAATGATAGTAACCCATCCCCAGTAGAGGTACAGTACATTGTTTTGGCATACCCCTGCCGCATCCTGTTTTGGGACGGCATGTGCTCCATGTTGGTTGCAAAAACAACGCCATTCATCTTGGAATGGGATGTTGAACCAGGGTGCTCTCAATTCTGGAATTCACAGGGGACATCATGAGTCCCAAGATGGAATTCAATGTAATTATGGGGATAGTTTTGATATCTTTCGTGATGCATCGCATATATATTTATACCCCGATACAGCAGGGTATATATCCCCGTGGCCATTTCCACCACAGAATGGTGGACTTAAGTCCAAAATCTGGTACCATTTTATGGTGACCTAACCATTTTGTAGAAAGCAGTGGGGTTTGGATATGTGTTTCATTTTTACTTTGGGACATGATCATTTTTTTGGGCACCGAAACCCACCATTTTGTAAGAGACACATGTCCATTTTGTAGAGGATTGTCAGGGTATGTTTTGTTGTGTAAATATAGTTTTTACATATTGTTCCATTTTGTCAGTGGAATTAGATTATCCAAGAAAGTTGACAAACACTACCATTTTGTAAGCTCTGGCATTGGCCTTACCANATAGTTTTTACATATTGTTCCATTTTGTCAGTGGAATTAGATTATCCAAGAAAGTTGACAAACACTACCATTTTGTAAGCTCTGGCATTGGCCTTACCATTTTGTGATCATTTGCTTGTGTATCCCCGTGGCCATTTCCACCACAGAATGGTGGACTTAAGTCCAACATCTGGTACCATTTTAT
>BGPT01000222.1:337036-404977 GCA_003297045.1 Symbiodinium sp. clade C Y103
TTTTGACAGCATTTTCGGACACCTACCAAAAAAACAGGAAAATGCTAGACACTTTACAAGGGCATTAGAACATAGAACGCTACAAAGGCTTGAAACGCAAATGGTAGGCGCTGTAGATATCTATTTTCGCATTGTAGGGATTTGTAGGGTACCATTTTGTAGCAATGAGTGGGTTTTAGAGTTTGTTTCATTTTTATCTCGGTGCAGGATTATTTTTTTGGCACCAAAACCCAACCATTTTGTAAGAGACAAATGTCCATTTTGTAGAGGATTGTCAGGGTATGTTTTGTTGTGTAAAGATAGTTTTTACATATTGTTCCATCTTGTTGGTGGAATTAGATTATCCAAGAAAAATGACCCCAAAAAAAAAATGTAAGCCCTGACATTGGCCTTACCATTTTGTAGAGTCCCTAAAACCATTTTGTAGGCAAAACCATTGGGTCCCTATAGAATAGGTACCCCCTAAGTCGACCCATGAAATGGCCATGGGGATATATTTACATCCATTTATTTACGCTGCTCTCTTGGCGCACGAGTAGCATCAATTCAAGTGGTATATATTTAGTATCGGGAATGTCCAGCATGATCTTAGGCTAGGGCGCGACTGGAAGTGTCAAAAAGTGCTTAGAATGCTTTATTAGATATTTTTTGGTGCTGTTGTACCTGAATGATGGTATGATTCAGTATGATGCTTTAGATTTAGATCCTTGGACCTTCGGTCTTGAGACTTTGCGGCGGTCCTGAGGACGTGTCACGCTTCTATGATTTTGCTGCCACTTGGCATCGCATGTGGCGATCTTTTTCGGACAGACTGGCACTAGGCCTTCTGACTTTTGAGAAGCCAGACTGAATTTCAAGTCACGGTCAAGGTTCTGTGCCAGTCCGCTTTGATCAGACACAAAGGTTCGCCAAGCTCGTCACGTTTCTGCAGTGCAAGCAACTCCACTGGCCTTGCGCTGGTTTCACTGGCAAAGAGTGCAGTCGCAACGCAAGGGCGCAGCGGACCGGTCTTGTTTGCTTTCTCTTGTATGCAAAAGTAGAACCTGAAGAAACCATGGAAGCCAACAAGACATGTCAGAAAATCATAGCGAGCCACCTGCAATTTCCCGCAGGACAAAATGGCAAGAAAGAACATGGCTATGGCTGTGCTACAGGGTCCGAAAGCTTTGGCTACAGCATGGTTTGACTACTTCCGACAAGTTCTATCCTCCAGGCCCCGATGCCTCCTGTTCCAACTTATGCCTTGTTTTGTTGAGGGCATCCGGTGAGCACAAAGCACTGACCAGCACCGGACAAGTGATCAACTGATGATCTTTTCCTTCAGGCACCAAGCTGAAGGCGCAGATGCTGCTGCACAGTCCAGGGAGATTTGGACCGATCGTTTGGACCGCACAAAGGTCCTGCGCCTCTGTGGCCGCTGGTTCCAGCGGCAGCATCAATTGCGGTTGGCTGAGCATCTCCAGCAACGGCTCAAAGACATTCCATCCGCCGCAGGGGAGTGGAGTTTGCTAAGTACCTTGGAAACTCATCATATGATATAAGTTTTCCAAGAATAACTATCTTTGAACTGTTCACCCAACTTTAGGGCAAACCCTGGGGAAGCCCTGGCAAGAATGCTTTTCAGTGGACAAATTGTTCAGGTATTGTTTGGCACCATTGGCGGTTGTCGTGCGCGTCCACCTTCAAGCGGCGGAAAGACCGGCAGAGACGTTGGACGCATTTGTTTGGAGCCAGTCTTTTGGCCCAAGGCCTGGCACTCAATCAGTTTCCCTCATTTGCATAACTAAAATATGGCAATTCTATGCAATTTTGGTGATATACCACGGTATGTCCATGTATGTACCCCATTTTTGAGACAAAACCAGTACAAACCCATGGTTTACTATGCAAAGTCGAGGCGAAGTGTCAGTGCAGCTTTGCCTCCAGGGCTGGTATCAAGAAGCGGTTGCTTTGCCAGCACCGATTGCGCTGAAACAGTCCCCTTAGATCCCCTTAGGCGTCAGATTATGTCAGCATTCAAAGCGACTGAGGTGAAGGGGAGCTGTTTGCGAAGAGCATGGGATACGCTTTGCACAGACAGGCGGACCAGTTGATGAGGGACAAATCTCCTGACTACAAGGGTTCTCTATCACACCTAGATGGGCTCTTGGGTCTTGGGTTGTCAATTGTTGATGTGTTGTTCTTTCCGGGGGGCAGCAGGTCAGCTGCAGTTTGTACCCACTTTTGATCATCCACAAGTCTGCAGGGGCTGTCGCAGGTCACTAGCGTTAACTATGGAGCTGCTCATGAAAACTTGGCAAGCGTGGACCTATGCGATGGCCAAAGGCAGAGCCTTTCGAGTTCGGTGCCCAGGTCCCCAGTAGGTTGCACACCAGAAGACAATGGACACATCAAATCAGAATGTTGATTAAATGATGAGAATATTTCACATAATCTATAGTTATTTAAGGTATTTATATATTACTCGTAGGTATTTCTTAGGTAAACAGGTAAACATTGGGACCGTTCAGATTGATTTGATGCACCTGCTGAGCATCAGCACAGAGGTCATGGATGAGGCTATCCTTTTGCGTGATGATGGCCTGGAGCTGTGTGCCCGTGTGGCGCAACGCCGGAGGAGACCGGACCGCCCTGGGCCATTTTGGCCATTTGGTGGTTCTGGGTGCGGGCGCCCGGAAGCTGTCGCTGCATGTCGCTACCAGACCATACCGGACCTGAGCAACGAGACTCACAAGATTTGGGAGTGGACTCAGAGTGGACCAATGCCAGTGCCTTTGTTGCAAGATGTTGCAAGAACATGCTTGCAGGCAGGCAGATGCCGTGCTTCGCGGGGAACTCTCAACTCATTGCAGGCAGGGCATTGGTTTCAGCGTGGTTCATCATGGTTCAGCTGGACCCGACCGCCACCATGATTTTGGATGACTTAGGTAGATCTTGCTGGGGGCCACTGGCCACTGGTGGTAGATCTTCAGCTTGTTTGCAGTTGCCCGTCCATGCCCGTCCATTTGCCTCAGGAGTTTGCTATGAACACTGCAGAGTACAAGTCTCAACAGCTGGCTCACTGTACGGAATTTTGGCTGAACCCACGATCCTCTATGGGTTGGATGGAATGTGGTGAGCAATGCAGTATGCGTTCGGAAGCACGTGAGAATGTAGCCAAAGGTGATTGTCAATGAGAAGAACAGACGCTGAGGAGAGAGATAGTTATTTAAGTTATTTAGACACAAGCACATAGAAGCACCAAGAGCGAAACTTCCAAGGAAATGCAGGCGCTTGCAGCGGAACGTACTCTGATTCCAGTTTGTGTCTCTACAGCTTGGCTGGCCTGGGTGTTGCTGAAGGAGGAGGCCACAAATGCCTCCACTCCTGTTGCAATTTGATATTGTGGTGCAAGGATGTTGGAAAAATTAAAGCGGGGTTGAAGTATGTTGAAATTCTTTCAACTTCTTGGAGAGAATTTGAGTCCTTTTGCGGATTTGTTGCAATCTTTGAGGATTCTTCCAGTTCCATCGCTCTGCTTTCCTGATCTGTTTGTCCGTTTGTCCGGCCGTGTCTGCATATGCATGCGTTTCTTCAGGCCAGAGCAGCTCAGCGCGAGAGAAGACTCGGGGAAGCCATGAAACGACCAGAGATGATGATGGCACGATCTTCGGTTTTCTTGGGGCGACTGGAGCAATGCTTATACTTGCAGACCAGCATCTCAGTGTGATCCCCAGCTTTTGAACCGCAATATTCTTGTGGTGTGGCCGGTGGAGTGATGACCCCCAAACATACACAAAGTGCTCGACATGTGCAGGCCTGGCTCCGATATGTGGCTGTCAGTCAGATGGAGCGCAATCAGGGTGAGCTCCAACAAGCCAGGCCGGGCCAGGCCTGTCACCAGGCCATTCTGTTTTTCTCCCGGACGCATGACTGCGCTTCCCCGCCAGGAGCACTTACAAGATCGCTCTGCAAGAGCATAACGCTGCTCTCGATGTCGCAGGATTGAAATACGAGGACCTGTGCTGGAAATATTGAAGGTTTCGTCCAGCAAAATGCTGAAATGGCGGTGCAGCTGCTGTGGTGTTGTGGCACCAAGTTTGGCCAACTTAGAATCTCACTTTTTGCAATGGCTCTGACATGCTCTGAAATACTCTCCAGGAGTCCTTGGAAAAGCAGACTTTGGAGCTCAAAGAAGCTGAACAAAGGCAGCCTTTGGCATGCCATGAGCCACACAGAGCAACGCATGCATGGCACATCATGGCACGATGCGCTCATGGTGTCAGTTAACATTGGGAAACAATATGGCGAAACAGTGGAAAGGCTGAAAAACAAATGAACACAATAGAGTTTCTTTCACATTACGGCAGGTACACAGCTGCAACAGCAAGCCGACAAGCTGCCGGTGAAGCTTTGAAGCAAACAGTGGACCTTGCTGAAGAACACAGTTGCATCGAAGCCGAGGAGAGTGGTGAGATGTGCTGAGAACCCATATTGTCATTTGACCATTTTGACACAACTGCCTTCACTTTTGGTTCTGTTTAGTAGATCAATTCGAATAGATGGATATGATCTTACATAATTAGATAGACTGGCAATCACCCAAATCACTGTCAATGTGGGTTCTGCATAACAGGCATATCAATTCACTGTTGGTTCTGTTCATAAGGTGTTTTCATAGATTTTAGTTACATAATTTGATGGATATGATATGACATGATCTCATACCATTGATACAAAGCTCCAAAGCCTGCAGAAGAAACGGGAATCCCTTGAACCACTTGAATGCTGATCTTTGACACCCGGCGGACAGCAGTGGACACTGTACAACAGACTTGGGATGCAGGAGAGGTTCCAGAGCGAAGCGCAAAAATACGAGGCCGGTAAGAGCTCGAATCGGTAAGGTCGTGAGTCCCGCCAATATGGGAAAACACGAAAAAATGTGGTGAACTGTATCAGTATCTGTATTATTATTTTTATAATGTATTATTATTATATTATTTTTGTTATTTTTTTATTGTTATCATTGTTACTATTAAATTTTAATCTATTGTACAACTAATCAATACGTCATTCATCGTCATTCATGGATTCATGGGTTGAGTCTTGAAATTGTGCCAGGTAGCACTTGAAGCACAGGCACTGCGCCTGCGCATGACAGAAGACCACTTAGCAGCAGAGAAGCAAGCAGCAGAAGAGACAGAAGCCTTGGTCAATGCCTCAGAGGCCTTTGTTTAGGTATACATCCCATTAAAATTCATAAAACCATATAAAACCATATTAAACCATCATTTTTGGTACCCATATGGGCCTATGGGAGAATATACAGTACTGTACTGGTTTCGCCTTTCACGAGAAGTCTTGGGGAAGGTGTTTGGCTTTGCGAGGTCATGCAGCGCCACCAAGCTGCTTTGCAAGCATTGGAAACGAAGCATCAGTTGGGGTCTCTTGGCTTTGTGAGGTGCTTTAATAAACTGTATGATATCTTATAGTTAAACTATATGATGCTTTAAGAAATTGAGATGGCTTGCAGATGTTTGTAGTCATTGCAGAACTATGATAAACCATGCAGGGCTGCAGGGCGCAAACTTCTAAAGCGCACAGTTTTCAATTGTTTTCGATTTTCGACTTGTCTTTTTGAAAGGCCGTGGGTTGCAATGTGAAGCATGCCTGCTTGGTTGAGCATGAATCGCTATACAGGCTGAAACACGCAGAGCAAAAGATACAACGAGCTTTGGAGAAGCACCGTTCGGACTTGGAGATGAGGTACACTGGGGAGGCTGCATCTTTGCTAAGCTTCAGCATTTGCTTTCCTCTCTGCTTGTATCTATTTGAACTCGTATCTATTTGTAGATTATTTGTAGTATGTCAATGTAATTTATATGGCATCTCAATAGGCAAAAACGATGTGACAGGGGCTTTGCTGCAAGAAAGCCATCTTGCACTGAGGAGAAGAGACACCAAGCAGCAATGGCAGAAGTTCAGCTGGTTTTGGAACGGCACCTTCCGACAGAAAGTTTGGTTTCAGGATGTTGATTCGATTCCTGTTGCGATGAATCTCAAAAACCTACGTTTCCGAATGAATTTATTCAACTTGCAACAGGCTATAACATGCTATAAGTCTCTCTCTCTCTCTCTGTGTATGTGTGCGTGCCTGCGTGCTTATGTTGAAATTGTATGAAATTGTCTTGATTAACCATTTCTTTGCTCATTTGAGGCAAAGGTCGGAGATGGTTTCGACCTCAGTTCACACCCATGAAGCACCTAGGCCCACGCCTGGACCCTTACAAAATCTTACACACATGCTACGCCAGAGAAGGCTCAAAAACCTCTTCTCTTGTAAGTTGCCCCTGCAACTGGCCCACAGATGCCTACTTGTATCTACTGGTGCATCAGGAAAGCCTCGAGAGAAGGGAGGAATTGCTAACTCAACAAGAACAGCTGGCCGCAGCCCGCTGGATTCCTTTCAGCATTTTTCAGCAAGATGCCCAAATTATCCCCAGTTGGCAGACAGGCATCGTTTTTCAGTTTCGGCTTCCCTCCAGGACATTTGGAGAATTGTTTGAACCTGAAAATTGGTAGTTTAAAAGGCTAAAAGCGATCAATTTTTTCGGGCCCAATACTTTGACCCACACCCAATTTCCAAGATATTGCTTTATCATTGCCCCCAATGTGGACTGTGAGATCAGGAGCGCAGAAATGGACGATCTTCGGCACGCTGCCACCTTTCAACAAGAGATCCACGCCAAGCAGCGGGAAGGCGCGTGCCCGGTTGAACTGGTTGAACCATGGGCGACCTGGTGGGTGAAACCTTTCCAGTCACGGTGTTGCGGTGCAGGGCTCTGCATTTCGCTGTTGATGTGGGTTTGTTTGGACGGGGCAGCCCCAAATTGGTATATAATTATCATATTTTTGTTCCTGTAGTAAACTGCCATTTGTGGGGCACAAACTGTAACATCTGCAACTTGTAACCGATAGTCTACGCAGCCGTGGCTGCATGAATAAGCAGTTTCATCTTGTTCCATGTTATTCCCGTGGCGAAGTTGATGTCGGTTTGCTTTCTCAGGCCAACTGGAGGAGGCTGCAAAAAATGCTCGGCTCACCACCAAGCACGAACTTGGTGAGGTTTTAATGCAACGCGAGGTAATGTAGCTTGTTCGATCTTGTTTGAACTATTTTATTTGATTTGGCTATCCAATAGAGGATGTGTATACCTTTGTTATACACCATTTTTTGCATACATATCCGATGATTCTATGAATTTTAACCGCTAATACCAGCTGCCTTCAAGATATCTGGAGTTATCTTGAACCAAGGCAAGAGGCTGCAGAACTCGAGTGCCGGGCTCTCTTGCAGTCTGCATCACAGCAAGAGGAGATGTCTTCACAAAGTTCCTGGTCTGATATGGCGGGTTTTGGTCGGGATGGAGATTGAGATCATGAGAGCTTCTTGCTCTCAAATCAAGAATTATTCTGAGCTTCGAAGGGCCCTCCTTCTTACATATATGATGCGTATAACATACATATATGATCATATATGTGTATATAACATTAATTATGTAATAGATTGTAATAGTAAAGATATCGACGTACATTCCATGAATAGTCGGTTGCATACATTGTATACATATATGCTGGGGTCCCAGTAGCCGGCTTAAGGTCGCCATGCTGAGTTGCAAAACACCGAACAGAAGCATCGCCTGGCTTTGAAGCTCTCGGAGCAGAAGTTTCTTGGTGAAATGTTGGACCAGACTGTCATGTAATCCCTTTTGAAATGTATGGAGATATTCCTGGATCTGTTGGAAGAAGCAGAGTTTTGGATGCTGATAGCTGGAGCACTGTAATCCACTGTAGGGGGAACTGGAAAGAAGATGATAGCAAAAGATCACAAAAGAAACAATGCAAAACATATTAACAATAGGATTCAATAGACGTGCGTCCCCTTTGCAGCGGACCAGTCTTGGCTGAAATGATATGAAATGGCTGAGGATTCAGATGGCCTTAGACAAGCACCGTGCAGAGCTGGAAGCGAGGCAAGGCAACACAACAGGTACAATAGTATGATTATTGTAGTTTCACTTCACGATGACACCCGGCAGTTGGGTGGTCAACTGGTAATTTGAATGTATGTTTGATCTATTTGCTTCTCAGGTATGGGGACTTGCTGCTGGAAAAGGAAAAGGAAAACCTGGAGTTGGAGATGAAGCAGCAAGAGAAGAGCGAAGAGATGGCACAAAACTTCCAGAACGAAATCGCATCTTGTCATGCATAGGTATCCAGTTGAAGACAAGGTCTTAAAGTAACTAATTAAGTAGTGGATGGATGTAGATGAATCCTTCTTTCTGTGAACACTGTTACACATATACTTGGACTTCCACTGACTTGGCTTTCACTTCAGGTGAAGCTGGAGGCAGCCGTCGAAGCCGGACAGATCAAGTACCAGCTATCTGTTGTAGCTTGGCTGGCGTTGAAGAAGTGGTAAATCTTAACCGCGTGTGCGCGCCCGCCATGTAATGTTGTATGTGAAGACATGGAAGCACCATGGAAACTATTGATGAATGAAGCCTTTCTCATGTGTTCTCGCTTTCAAGGTTGCGTGCACTTGACTTGAGTCGGTCAGATTTAGGCCCGCCTTCAACTTACACCCAAAAATATCCAAAATGATTCCGAACGTAAGCTGTTGTGAAATGTTGTAAACTTTATATGTTTATATGTGCGAAAGATTTTCAGGGTACATCAAGGTATGGCTAATTCATTTCGAACTCTTTTCAAACTGCAAAGTTTAGGAGAAGTACACCAACCTGATGGAAGCTATGCAGCAAAAGAATGACCACGCAACTGAAATCCTGCGGAAGGAGATGGCACCTTGATGGCACAAGGCCATACAATGCCAATTTTCTATTTTTTTTTGGCCAATTTGTTGAGCTCCATTGCAAGTCAATATCTAGCAAGGAAAACAACCGTCCACCATTCTCGAGTCAAGCTGCCATGGGGAAAGAAGGGCCAAAGATACCGAGTGGTCCGAACTTTGTTTAGCAGGATGTCCACAAGATTTGGAAGTTTAGTAAATTTGCCTCAGATAAGCAGCATTTTGCTGTAGGATTATGGCAGTCTTTGTTTGGTCAACTCCTTTTCAAGTTTTTGGGGCTCCTTTGCCAAATTGGCCTCAAGGAAGAAAGACATGTGACAGCTTTGGCAGATGTGGACCACAAGCGGCTTGGTATGCAGTATCTTCAGGTTGGTTTACGAGCGACGAGATCAAACTCCTGCAGCAGAATATGCCAAGATTTGCATAGATTTGCCCCAAACATTGTTGGTTTGTCTTATTTGACCTTCGCTCAATTTAGCCAGGTATGGGTCTTCATTTTTAAGACAATTAGACATGTGAGTACGTTTTGGCACAGAGATGTGCCGGAGCGGCCGCGAAGGTACAGCCATGCCATGGCTCAACGCGAGGCTGCCATGCAATCGGCAGAGGTGCGGCTGCAACTTGCAGAGGAGAAGTGTCATGGCGGCAGCCATCCGAAGCTTTTATGACATCATGGTTGAGATATGTTGAGATGATGGTTTTGGGAGCAGTGGCAGATGCATCGACCTGTTGCAATCATCCCTTGTTCTATATGTGAATTAAATGCATAGATATATAATATAGATATATGGAGAGATATACTGCACACATACAAATATAGGACAATATAGGAAAAGCAATTCGCCAAGCAGTGCTCTAGATGTTCATGCCTTTTTTGGTCCAGTTGTGTCCAATCTGAGGTTTGAGCACGAGGTAGTAAGTATGCAAAGTACTCATGAGCTGCTTGGTGGAATGGACCGTTACCTCGCACTGGTCATGAGGTGACCCTGGCCGATGTAGCTGAACATAGCTGAACATGATTCATGACTCGTAACATGACTGTGGAGGTCATGGAATATGCATTTGTTGGTTTTCATGATTGTTCTGCATGGTTTTCCTCTAAGACTGTAGTAGTAAAATCTGCAGTGCCTGGCTTCACTGCCTAGATCGCTGCAGTGTTTTGCCTGCCCTCGAGGTTCGCGCTTGACAAGCTGAAGTCTGACGCTAGGTGAAAATATCCCAGTTTACAGGGGGCTTGTCAGGCTGAGGGATGGAATTTAGATGGGCCCCTAGCTGCCCATACTATAGAAGGCTACGGGGTCCCACCATTGCAAATCCCCAGGGATTCCACTAAGGCTGGAAGCTGTCACTTGCACTTTTGCTTTGGATTGGATTGGATGTTTTACATTGTTTTACAAGGGTCACTTGACACACCACGCACGGTGAGATTTTCGATCCCATCAGTTTGCTTTCTCAACCTGGCTAGTTCCTTTTCCCAAAGGACATGGAGGAACGCCACGTGGCAGCTTTGTCATCAGCACAGCAGCAACAAGAGCAGCGTGGCAGAACATGAACAAAAAACGAGTGATCACGAAATGATGCTGAACTTTACGGAGCCTCATGTTTGCTGCAAGATGAAGAGTGTGTTTCTTTTTTTTCTCTGTCAATCATGAATTCGGGAAATACATGCATAAGAGTAGCAGAAGTACAACCCATTGATTGAGCAATACATGATGCAAATTCATGCAATATCCTTCCTCGATATCAATTGGAGTGTATCCGAGAAAGTACCGTTTGTCCCCGCTGCACTGTTTGCTGAGGCTGTTGGAAGCGGCCGAGAATTGGGCACGAGAGATGCTTGCCTGAAATTGATACGGTCATTTCTTTGGGATTTTGGAGCATTGTAAAGGCTCACAGATCTCCACAAAGATCCTGAAAACAAGTTGGTTGCACCTTTGCATCCTTTGAACGTGTTCGACGAAGGTGTTTCTTGGGTGACTCGCTTTGGAAAGCCTGTGCTCCAGCCATTGGCTCGTAAACAGCACACCGTTCGCCAATGGCAAAAACTGGAGTGGCGCTGCA
The DNA here is from genome assembly GCA_003297045.1 of Symbiodinium sp. clade C Y103. NCBI lineage: Eukaryota > Dinophyceae > Suessiales > Symbiodiniaceae > Cladocopium > Cladocopium sp. clade C. The sequence continues at coordinate 347,945 of BGPT01000222.1, forward strand.
AGAGTGTGGGAGTGAACAGCGAAAGTCAAGATCCCATATTTGTTTCCGCCCTTTACTTAAGACCTGGAAAATGTACAGTAATGCTCGTTGCAATGTATTACCACATGGATCCATATGGGGGTTAGATTCGAGTCAACCAATATGGAGGTATCACTAAACAGCTGGCAACCATGTTTGCGGACATGCAACCGGCCATGGTGCTTCCAACTTGGCAGCCACGTGCGCCGAGATCACAGGCAGTTCACTGTCGATTGTCATGCAGATGATGACTGCCATGATGATAATAGACAGCCTCTCGACACTATCCAGAACACAACCTCAAGATACTGTCGAGATACTGTCGATTTAACGGATCTTGTTTCGATTGAAGCTGCGAGTTTGGCCGCAGGTGCGGGCATTGACAGCTACAACCAAAGAGGTACTGAGCTGTCGGGTGCATCATGCTGGATTTGGTGTTCCTGTCATCCCTTAGCTATGATTGCACATGATTGCACACTGTACACGGCATTCCCCGTTTTGTGATACAACATCAATCTAAATTGACAGGCCCAGTAATGCCACGTTCAGAGTGCAAGCCACCTCGATCAAACTTTCATGGATGATATTGACTGCAGGGCCTGAAGACCATCGTGCTTCCAAAGACTGGCTCAGGGAAGGCGCTGACAAGATGGGCCACTTGCAAAGCAATAATATGCAATAATAAGCAATGGGAGTTTGCAAAGAAAGTGGTTGCAATGGGCAACGGCAAATGCAAGAACCCACCCGTGCAGAAAGACTGGTGGGAATTGAAACGCTTAGCCGCTAAACAAATGCTCAGGAAACTTCGGAGGTGAGGGGAATTGAACACTACTTTGGCATTTGAAGGTGGTTCTACCGTGAAGTGGTAGCAAGAAAGTGTACAATGTACAGCGGGCATCTCGCAGTGAACCTGAGCCTGAGGAGAGTTTCAAATTCCATCTTCGAACTCTTGGGCTTTGGAGGGTGTGCCTCGCTCCAGCTGCAGACAATCAATGTGGGAATCAAAGCCACGGCAGAAATCTGGACCCTGAAGCAAAGAAAAGGAAGTTGCATAGATCATCATAGATCAATTACAGTACTCCATCCATGTTATGTTAAAACACCCCGTATGGACCCGCCAAATGAACAGATCCAATACTTCACCAGGGTTTCTAGGGTGATAGTTAGTTAAAATGTTAGGGGGAACGGATTGCTCACTTGGAACCTTCCCTTTGCAGGTGCCGCAACTTCTTGGAGCGTAGCAAAGCCCGAAGAAGTCAGCCGGTCCCACAGTCTCTTGAGGCCATCAGTGCAGATGAAACAAGAATTTTCAAGAAGCCAATTTGAGCGTCAATCCATGGCACTAGACTCACTAGACCTGCACAGGTGGACAACGGGGCAGAGCACAAAGTGGCCATCCTTTGTTTGCATGAATGTGCTGTCAGCCACCAGAAAGAGACCCTTGGTATCCCTTGGTCAACTCTGTCTGGACGGCTGTGGACAGTCACGAACCGACAGAGTTCCAGTGGGTCACTAGCAGGCCGTGAAGTGTAGATTTGGCACACGGCGGTACACGGGATACCATGGTGTACTGAGTATACTGTTGCTTTCTATTGGTGACCTGGTTTGTGCATGATGTGCATCTGCCTCAAATGACTGGCCATCTCGTCTATCCAAACCTAGCAGTGTACCAAGGATTGAGATGCTCAGCGGAGCCCGAGCACTCAACGGAGATCATATCTACACCCTGGCCTCCGTGAATGCCAATGCTGCTGTGATCAAGGGGGTTCTGAAGCAGGGGAAGCCGGAGCAACTCACTGTGACTCGGAGAAAGTGCGGTATGGCCATGGTGTTATTTCTCTTTCTTCAAACTTTCTCTAGTGAGATTGTTTTGGAAAGGTTGGGCACCTGGAAGGGTATGATAGATGATGGAAGTGAGATGTTCTACTCAGGTTCTTTTACCCCAGACCATGGAGCAGCAAGATCCAAAATTGCAAAGACTTCTTTCAACCTGTGCTGAAGCTGGCGCATCTGTGGTGCCCTGGCTGCAGCTGGGCTTGTTGTGAAGGCCCGCAGGCCCTCCTGGTCGCGGGATGTCACAAGGTTGCGGGCACGACGAGCATCTCCGAAGATTTTGAAGAGGCAGTGGAACAGTGCCAGAGGACTGGGTTATGCTGGGTACTGGGCTAAGCTGAATCTGCAAGCTACAAGACCTCCTACTAGTAGTGAGTACCAAAACAGCCTCTGCATGACCATGCTTTGGTGGCAGGACGATGCTCAAGAAGATTGACCAGCTGATTGCATTCGCTCCAGTGGACAGGCAACCTGGCGGCATTTCCACGTCAGTTGTGGCCCACACTCTGATGTTGCCCCAGAGATTGCTCGGTTCCAAATTGGTCTAACCAAGCCAAACCATTGTCATCTCAATACTCACGATTCAATACGTACGGGGGGTATGGGGTTGCAATTCTGAATCACGAATGCTTTATGCATAATTAGCATTAATTAGCCAGAATGAATAAGCCAGATCTCTCCCAGATCTTCAAAATTTGTGGCATGGATCCTTTGCGTGGTGTCATGCCTTGTTGATGTCTAGCACCCCGAGGTCTTACACCTTGGTAGAGACCGCCAAAGAGCACGGATTGAAAACTACGGCATTCTACATCAAAGATAGCTGAGCAGTGCTGTGCACCCTAGGGCCCTAGGACCCTGCAACGCAGGTCTGCCACTCCATTCATCTCCATTCACGGTGTGCCAGAAATCTGCACATGGAAGAAAAGGTTTGGCTTGATAATGTTGAGTTCAGATGTTGTTTTGCTGTCTTTGCAATGAGTCACAGAACTGGGTGCGGAAGCTCAAACTGGATCAAATTTCCCAGTTTGCCGGCGCAAGTTAGAAGAAGGATGAGTCAAGTGGCTTTCAGCAGTCAGCCGTGAGCTAGGAAGAAAACAGAGACTCACGATGACTCGGGAAACTTTGACCTTGGCTTGGGTCGGGGCAAGCATTTGGCCAGATGCAGCGTGTCTCTGCCCTGTCTCTGCCAACACTCTGCCGTGCCCTGACTCTTGGTCCAAGGAAGCATCAGATAAGCGAGGAAGCTGCTGAGCGCAAGGAGCAGAACGCAGCGCAAAGGCTCTCGCAGCTGAACCTTCCAAGTTCGTTTTGATGTCGCGAGAATGTGTTTTGATGTCGCAAAGGCGCGCCGCAGCACTCAAATTCGGGTGCGCATGGCGCAAGCAGTGAAAGTGAAAGTGAAAGGTTTCGATGCCCCCCAAAACAGCCTAACCCCTAGCAGGTCACAGTATGTCACAGGGTCGCTCTGCACAATGACTTGAATATGAAATAGTATGAACGAACATGTGCAGACACTGTGACTTTTGGGCTGGTTTGGGATGAGCAGCTTCAACTTCACAGGCTGACGAAGGAATTGGAGACTCTGGAGATGAAGCATCAATTAGCCATCCAGCGGCATGAGGATGAGGTGGCTGATCTGCCCCTTGGACAGAACGGAGAAGCCTTGTCAATTCATGATACATCATGATACATCACGATACATGTATAATCATGTATAGATACATGTTGCAGACACTCAATCCTAAGTCAGCATTTGTCCTGGGTGGTGTTGTGTAGTGTCAACATATCGTAATGAGATGTGCTGTGCCTCTATGACTCTGTGAATTGATGCAAAGTGGCACATCGCAGTCCCCTACCACAATCACTTCAAGCATTTGTTGGCCAGATTAACATGCAATTGAATGCATTTAGTGATTGCAATTGATTCGCCAGGAAATTCCAACATGATGTTCTTCTCAAAAGCAGTGGTCTCAGTATGTCTCAGTCAAGAGGCATCCAAAGCACTATGAAGTGATTTCTTGGCCAAGATCCGGACAAATACTGAAAGGACGTGGGCAATACACCTGTCGAGCCTGTCGAGGTGTTTCCGTTCCAATCGCAAATCCAAGGCCGAGATGCTGCAATCACAACATTGTCGGCCAAACTGAGGCTTTGCTAAACTCTGTAATCGACTTGAACCTGTGATGATTTGTATTGTAATGGCTGCATGCCTTTAAATGGGCGTGCACTTCCCAGTATCCATCTCTGTCGAGCCAAGGAAGCAGACAGAAGCAAGACATGCAAAGGCCCTGGAAGCTGCCGAAGAAAAGTTTCGAAAGGCTTTTGACCGAGTCAAGCGAGCTGCGATCGAAGCCCCTCGCAAGCAAGATCTCTTGAAAATGGATGAAAATGGCAGATATTTGGGAATCGTGGTTAGGAAATTCCACCGCAGTCACGAGGAAGCGCGGCAGCAGATTTTGGAGCACAGGCGGCAATGCAAAGCCTGTCAGCAGGACTGATGTCTCACCTCTCAAATGTTGACAGAATGAAGGTGAAGCTTTGCTCTTGGAACTCCACGATGTTTCCTGTTTCCTTCATTCTTCATTGATGACTTGGGAATTAGGCTCAAATAGCCAGGTTTCATCCACTCTGGTTCTAGAAACGTTTCTCAAGATGGTGGGCACGCCCGTGTCGCGTGTTCGATACAATGCAGAAGCACCCGAGGTGGCACAGTTGAAGGAAGTGCAAAGTGCCAAAGATGAAATCATCATGCTCTTGACGTTGCTACCACATTTGTGTGTGTGTGTGTTTGCCATCATCTTCATGGGCAACAGCCGAGTCAAGGGAGGCAGCGATAATTTCTTCCAAGGACAGGAGAGCTACATCGCTGCACAGAGAAGAGCTAGTGCTGCATCATCTGACATCTGCACGGCCAGTGCATGTGCCTTTCCTTCAGATTTGCTTATTTCACAGAGATCAATTCCAACTGGAGTGACAAAAATGACACTCATTGGATGGATCGAGACCTACAACAAGCAGCTTGTGCAGCTTCAGTCATTGCGATTGCGGAGTCCAAATTGTCCAAAAAACCCCGTCTCCGCGGCAAAGCTCTTGAGACAGCGACTGCAGATTTGCCAGTCGATGAAGGCCAGGAACAGACCATAGAGGAACAAATTGATTCAAACCAGGAAGCCGAAAAAGAGGTGAAAGAAGAGCCCGAAGATTCTTGTGATGATAGCCAAAATGTTGCAGCTCCGACCATTGCCAGGTCCAAGTCGGCAAGGAAGGTTCAAGTCGCCCCTTGCGGAAAGTCAGCCTCGACCCATCCGAGTCCAAAGGCCATTTCTCATCTTTTCACCAAACCGCCGCAAGCTGCAAACTGTCAAGTCACAGGCTGCACCAGCGCAGAAGCAGTCTCGGAAGAAGCAGCTGAAGCAGCTTGGTCAGCGAACCCGCTGAAGATTGAAGTTGAAAATCGATGCGAGTGGATGATTAAAAAACCATGACTGGTGACCGAACTCCACCGATGCCTCACCTCTCATGCTTTGGAATCGTATGCGTGTTTTTAATGGCACAAGACTTTAAATACAGTCATACACAGTCAAAATAATCCAAAACCATTTCGACGGGGAAAGCGTTGATCAAACACTGAAGTGAGATTTTATTGGGGGGCACCCTATGTTCGGACAGACCCTACAAGGAGGAAAGCTTTTGCCTTTCAGATTTGAAAATCTCATGTCATGAGCCTACGTTCACGCCAGTCCGCGCCTTCAGTCGTGATGAAATGCTGAATGCGTCCATGTGCCAAGTACTGTACATACTACAACCAATTACAACCATGATAATCATGCACAACCTTTCCCTCACCGCTGCGTTTGGATGCAAGTCTGCCGATATCCGATGCAGCGCTTCCCGCTTCCCTCAGGAGCCTTTGCCTCTTCCACCACCATTGCCTGCTTTGCCAGCTGCGTGGCTTTTCTGAAATTGGTGTCACATCTACAAGAACTTGATGGAAATTGATCGTGTGAGCCTGTTTGACTTTGAAGTTTTGAAGCCTCGGCCCCCTCTTTCCAATATTGTTCTATATTGGTCCATATGATTCCAAACATGTCCAAATGCTTTCCACGGAAGACGAAGCGAGAAACAGCCGCACTGGCCGAAGGCCCAAGCCAGAGCCAGAACTGCAGCCACAACTGACTCCGGCACGGATGCGAGAGGTGCGGAGCATGGCGGAGCTAGTCTAAGTTCAGTCTCAGGACATGCCCTTCACATCCCTTTAGTGTATCGATCCACTTCTCGAAACAGTGCAACTGCATAGAATAGTCTAGAAGTGTTTTGCTGCATTTATTGATGCAGTATATGATTCTATATGTATGTCGTTGGCAAGTTCGCGGCGTTCCACTTTGCTGGGCTCCTGGTTTCATTTCAAGAGTGTTGCTGATGTTGCTGGCCATGCTTCAAGGTTGCTCCTTTGGACTTGCGGTACGTGGAGTCAACCCTAGAGTCTTTGATGTTTCATCGAAGCAAGGCTTGGTTGTGGGCCCAGGAGACACTGCGGGGGCATTTGGGTCCATTTGGGCTGGAGCAGTTTGCTCCCAACAGTATTTGGGAACGATTTCGCATTTGGTATTTTGGTGGAGATTGGGGCCGGAAATGACCGGAATGTACAGATGGAAGTATTTGCTGCGAGAGAGAGAGAGAGAGATATATATATATATGTTTATATATATATATATTAATGAGTATGCATATATGATTACATATATATATATATACGATCGTGTATATATGTATATATGATTCTATCAAAATGTATATATATATATACATATATATATATGTGTGTGTGATTATGTAAATATATATATATATATATCAATATATATATATATATATATATGATTATATATATATATATATGATGATATATCTATGATGAAATGTTCAATCGTGTTCAAGAGGAATTGCGATCTCCGCATTTCGATGGCATCAGCTTGGCCAAGACAGGACCTCCAAAGAGTCGTGGACCAAGGCATCGAGGGCATTTTGGAGTTGCACCAGGCGAACGATTTGCTGTGAGGGATGGGGGATGAGGTTGGCCTCGATGGTGAGACTGTTTGCAAACTAGATTGTATGTGTATGTGTATGATATGTGTGTGTGTGCGTGCATATTAGTATCTATTTTTATACACTTATATACAATACCATACAATACCAATATCGATATCGATATCAATAGCCAATGACATATCAATAGATATCAGATGTGTCTGTATGTGTATCATAGCGTGGGGGAGTACAGTGTAATGCCATGCCCTTCAGTGTTTGACCCATTTCCTGTTGATGTTTGAGGCGATGCTTTTGCTTCTTGAGCAAGCAGCGAGGCATTCACTCCTGCAGGGACAAGAGGAGATGGGCCCGAAGGCTATTCAGACGTCAGTTCCATTGGTGTAGGAAGATGTATGCTGACCATCGGCATTTCTACCAATAGATAATTGTCTAAACAGATTCATTGTTTCCTTCAAGTGATCTCCGCCTCAAAGAGTAGTTCTGGATACTACTTGGAAAATGGAGTTGAGGCTCTGGAGTTTGAGATTTGGGTCCGGAGCGTGTAGTATGTCGAAAAAGGGAGTAAGGACAACATGAATAAAGAAAAGGAATCAAGGAAAAAAGGAAAAAAGGACACGTCAGAAAAAAAAAAGAAAGTAGTAGCAGAGGGAATCAGGCAAAGAAAGCAGGGTTTGAAGAGGAGAGAGGAGGAACGGGATCCTAGCAAAATCTATATCGTGGAGATCTTTGCTAAGTTTTCGATAGTACAGCCACATTGCGGCCAGCACGGCCAAACATTCTCCAGAATATCCAGATTTTGTAGACCATGCCGCTGCTGTTGTTTTTGCTAGCTTTGGTCGGCAGGACCCTCGTGCGGAGTCACGCATTCTGTCGGTGAATCAGCTGGTGACTCGCGTGACCCACGTGAACAATGAACTGCAAGCGCTGAGAAGTGTAGCTTTGTTCAAGAATGTTTACAAAGGCACAAGCAGCAGCAACGTACAATTTCGTTCAATTTCGTTTCAAAGAGATGCAAAAAGCCTTATCACAGAGCCATCACGATGTTCCCAAGGCACGTGCAGACTTTTGGTTTTTGCTGCACCAGACATCAGAAGAAGCAGTTCAGTACTTGCGGCAGGCAGCTGTTTGCAGAACGCACTTTCTGGTTCCAGAGGAAGATGCAAACACACTATGTTAAACCTGGAGAAGAGAAACTGAGAAACTGTTGGGACAGTTGAGACAGAAGGAAAGATGGAGGGAGAGAGAGAGAGCAAGAGAAAGAGATGGAAAGAGATGGTGACAAAGTTGTCAGCCGCCAAAGGTGGAAAACCCGTTGGGACTGCCCAACAGTTTGCAGGCCAACTCACTCCCTGCACCTGGACCAGCCGTAGTGAAGCGCTTGGATCATGAGGTGGAGGAGCGGCGTCAGTGCTGATCTGTGCTGATCTATGCTGATCTCATCTAGCAGTGACATCAGGTGACTTTGTAAGGCTTCCCACGCCGTTTACAGCCCACAGGTGTGAGGGCGTTCGCAGCCATTCGCGACCTGTGCCTCCCTTGCCCAGGAGCTGTGTAGCGATCAGAAACGCATGGCTGAAGCTTTCAGTGAATTGGCCATGCGCTTGAAGACGGCAGGCTGGGAACATGCATCAAGTGCAGGGTCCACAGTGCAGAACGCAGAACCTTTTTGATTGTTGGAGTTTATGCGAAATGTGTAGCAGAGAGGAGGAGAGAGATATAGCGTGACAGAGAGGGCCAGAGACCGGGAGGAAGAGCTCTGTGTCAAAGTGAAAAACACTTGGTTGCTTGTGTCCAAGTTGCTTCCAACCATTTGTGTCATTTGTTGTGGCGGCAGGTAAGAGCCTGGATAGCCTCCAAGAGGCACGAGGGTCTCTAGCTGCCAATCCCTCACAGGAGGCACAAGCTTTGGATGCGGCAGGCGGGCTCAAATCGACTGGATTGCCTGAAGGATAATCTTGGAACTTGGAAACATGATGAAAAGGGTGTATATATAATAACTATGCGTGTGTGTGTGTGTGTGTATGTGTGTATTATTAGATGTATATACATATTTTGGATATTTCTATGTAGATGTGCAAATACATATAGAGAGAGAGAGGGAGAAAGAGAGAGAGAGAGAGAGCGAGCGAGAGCGAGACCTCGATATCATATTTTCCCGAAATGTGTAGATTTGGGTAGGTATATCATATGTTGCACGTCTATATACGTGGGTAATATGTGTAGTGCAGTTCGTAATTAGTGTACATGCACACATGTGGCAACCGCAATTGCGCACAACACGCCCAGCCTGACACATACAGCAACAGTGTAGATCCTGGCAGTTACTCAGTTTGTGCTACTAAAACTTACAAGGGCGTTTCATGCTGGTCCAGGTGCCGATGCCCAAGATTTACTTCATGTCAGCGGTGAGGCTAGCTTTGCTTTCCTGCAAGACATGTTGACTCGGGATAATCTTATAATGATCAATCGAAAGAATATCAAATGATCATCTCAGTCCCAGGAAGATCCCAGACATACTTTCCATGGAAAGTAGATCTTTTGCTGAAGGTGGTCAGCGCTTTGCTACGCGACCTTCGCGATTTGTTCTACTTGGTGGATGGGTCCAACCTTCGTCCGCGACTTCGCCCGCACCCGTCAATGGGAGCTGAGCAGAGCACTGCAAGGTGTGGTGGCATGGGCGCGGAGGATGCATTGAAGGTGGAATAAAGGTGGACTCAGCTGGTTGTGTTGGTGTATAGTGTGTGGAACTGAATCCACACTTGGTTGCAAGTTGCAGAAAGTTGCAGTTGTAGCAGGCAATTGGTGACGGACAATCTTGGCGGTATTAGAATTGCTTATATCAGTGTTGATCCTTCCTTTGGCCTACAGTAGTCCTAGTTTGCATCGCACTAAATGGCACTACTTGTAAGATTGTCATTTGGAATTTGCAGGCCATCGGTTCATCCACTACTTGAAGGCCGAGACTCCCCCAAAGCTGGAACGCCAAGAGCTTGCGCCGGGTGATGCGATGCCGTATGCAGGCAGCCTTGAGCTGCCCATGGTGGCGGCGTTGTGCGGTGGTTTTATTGAACATCCAGGGCTGTTGGCAGCGCGCCGTTTGAACAACTGGATATTGATGCTGGAAGTTGGCTGTGCCAGCGGAGGAGCACCTGCAGGTGAATCGATTGTCTTACCACGACTCTTTGTTGCTCCGTTCTTGACGTGTTGCTGTTTGCATTGTGCACTCTGTTGTCGGGGCGCCGACTGACTATGCAAGCATCCGCGCAGAAGTTGTCAAGGTTTTTTGCACAGTAAACAGAAGAGATGGCGCACGAGCACCGAGACCTCTGCAGCGCAGCAGATACAGAATGCTTGCCCCGCTTGATCGATCTTGATGGTCCCATGGCCGTGCCTGGGTGATTGTGTACCGCTGCAGCCAGGCGGCCCAGACGGAAGGGCTCACGTAGGGACTCTCCACTTGGACAAATGACACGCTCTGAGTACAGCACATATTCTGCGCTCATCGGCAGCAAGAACCACGCTGGACGCTGAACTTAGTCCTGACTTCACATTAGGATGACAAATGTCATCCCGCAGAGATGCCAGAGGGTCTGACTTTGCCCTTGTGCGTCGCAAAATGCAGAGAGAGGGATGGCGGTTCTCCTTCTCCAATGTATGTAGGGGATCCGTGTCCAATGTTCACCCATGTTCACCTACTGTTCACCCAACGTTCATCCATTGTTAATCCTGTACTGATGTGCATGATTGTATTTAGAGGGCTGTTGCGATGGCCAATTCTTGTGAAGGCCTGGAGGAGCAGTCAAGACCGATGAAGAAGGTGCCGCAAAGTGTCGTCAGATGATTGATGATCTTAAGAAAAAAATGTTTTTTTTCCAGATGAACAGTGGCAAAAAGAAAACAAATCATGATTGGCTGGGTGCACACGTGGTTATCAAAGAAACTTCACTTAGAAAACTTCCGAGTTAAGGACGATTGTCATGATTTGCATTCCCACCATCATGTCTACAGAAGCGTGTGAATTCATGGGTGAAAACACCCTCGGGCGCGGAAACCCTGTGTTTTTTCGGGTAAAGTGGCTTCCGTGGTCGCTGAAGTAGGGTCTCTGTTTCTGCGGGTTCGGGCCTCGATCTGCAAAGGTTGTCGAAAAAAGTGCACAGGACTGGTGGCGAGAGCCCGATTTGCACTTCAAATATCTTCAACGTGAAAGAAAGTTGACGGCGCCGGAACACTTTTGTAAAATGAGGTCGGCAACATGCGCACCAATGCGCGCCATGCAGACTGTAGCGAGAGCTCGGTTTCTCATCAAAAATCGTAAAAAATCGTCATATAAAAAAAGGCATGTTCGGAGCACTCTTGGAACATGAGGTCGGCAAGATGTGCACCGCAAGAGCTCGATTTCACATGGAAATTGGTTAAAAACTGACGGGGCCGGAGCAGCCTCAAAAAGTCCTCATTGTTGACCGTGCGCGAAGGTTGTTCGATTTGGTGCGTCGCTCCTGCTTTGCGGGCCTGCAACCGGTTGTGCGAAAACACATTGGCACGGCTGCCACAACAAAGCAAGAGTGATGCTGCGACGCTCCTGGCAAGCGGGATTGCAGCTGGAGGTTGCTAAACCTATTGCAACAGCTGCGCGAAAGGTACTTCTTGACCATCGTGCTCCTCTTGTGCTATGCGGGATTGCAGCTGGAGTATGCCAAACGCATTGGAACAGCTGCGCGAAGAGAAGAATCGGGTTGCAGGAGCTACAGAAGAGGTAGCTGTGAGGCAGTTCAGAGCAGAATAGTAGCCAAGATGCATGGTTGCTCAGAGAACAAGAAGCTGAGAGAAGAGGTGCCTCAGCAAAGAGGTCGGTTAGTGAAGAAGTAGCTCAACAAAGAAAAGTAGCTCCCTCATCCACCCATCCATCCACCTATCCATCAACTCATTGACTCGTTGATTTTTTCATTAATTTCCATTTATTGGTTCATTGATTAATTGGTTCATTGGTCCATTGATTCGTTGATTCGTTGGTTCACTGATTCATTGATTTATTGTTTCAGTGATTCATGGAGCCGTCATTTATTCATTGTTTCATTGACTCACTGATTCATTGATTCCTTGATTCATTGATTTATTGACTGGTTGATTCACTGATTGGTTGATTCATTGATTGGCTGATTCACTGACTCATCGGTTGGCTGATTCATTGATTCTTTGTTTCATTGATTCATTGTTTCGTTGATTCGCTCGTTCATCGATTCATCATTCAGTCAATTATGCGTTGATTCTATTCATGTCATTCGCATCTCAGCAACCATTTGCTCATTTGTTGATGCACCTCATAACTTCGACACTTGGTTGCTTCTGCATTTCAAAAACGTTCCTATAGGCCATCTTCTTCCTATTATAGCGTCTTTTATTTGTTCGAAACTTCCGCCCCGGCTGCTGGTACTACAATTTTTTTGATTGCAAGTACTGTGTGGGCAGTCAGTTTATCGCTGTACTGGAACATGGACATCCTAGTTTAACCAACCATTGCCATGCAAGTGCAAAAGGGGTTTTGCGACGTGCTCAGTTTGTTTTGATATGTTCTATTTGGGTTCTATGCATTTCCATGCTAGCAAATGAATGCAAATGATATATAGTTGGTCCGTGGGTTTGAAGTCTCATCCGTGTGCCAGTGTGGTCCCTTCATGCATAGAGAGGGCCGTTTCAAAACACCGGAGGAACATGCATCACATACCATTTTGTTCAATGTGTTTCCCGATGGTCAATACTTTGACCTGATGGTGACCCCCCTTGGCCTCACCTTTTGCCATGAGGCACCTGAGTGGTCCTTGCGGATCAAGCATCCTCCACCCAAGGTGTCAATTCGAAGCGATAAGTGCTGACAGCAGCGCAGGAACTCGAGCGGTTATAATGTGATGTTATGTGATGTTATTATGAGTTAAGACTGGTGTTTCATGATCTCCATCATGTTTCCACCATGCGATTTCTTCTGGGTTTGGATCTTTAAAAGCAACTGAAATCAAGTGAAATCAAGTACTTGGCAGGTGGATGCGAAGGCTGTCTTTGGACCTGGTTATGATCCTCTGCAAGTGGTCAAGGATACCTTCAACCAGCAGATAGATTCCATGTGTCAGTTGGTCCATTCAAATATATTGAAATCATGCGATGTGAGACCCATCCTTCCGAAACAGAACCGTCAAAATGATGGCGCATCGTCGTGATGTTCTTTTGAAATTGCCTTTCTGTGCATGTTCGGTTTGTCTCACGGAAGGACCTGAAATGGATCAGCCACCACGTCAACAAACCGGAGCATGGAACTCAATTTGTCACCTGCGGTTTAATGTAAGATTTTCATCAATCGTGTTTATCTTATCATCTACTAACTGCATCAACTGCTTCGCAGAGTTGGCCTGATTTCAGATCATAGCTGTAGGAAGCAGACAGAAGGAACCGAGGGAGCCTGAAAAATCAACACAAGGCGGTTGGGAGATGTGCTGAGGTGGACATTCCCCAAGGAGCACGCACGGGCTCAGAAGGTGTCCAATGAAAAGCCGGGTGCTGAGCATGGCACATGGCACTGATAGTGGGTTCATCAGGGGCACCATGGGGCACCTTGACGTTTTGTGTCATGAGATGTTCACCATTGTCAAATTGTTCACCTCTGTTGATCGATGTTGTGAAATCTTACCGAAATCAAAACAGGTTGGGCTCGTTGAGGCAGTTTCTGACGATTTCTTATCGGTTTTCTTTTGGCTGTGCAAAGCTCGTTTCACCTGTGCAGGCATGCCTTGCAAGACAAGCTCAGTAGCCCACCGGAGGCGCTGGGCAACTGGATCTTACTGGTTCTTGGGATCCAGGCTGCCATCGCCGGCAGGTGGGGCCTGGCAAGTACATCCATCCGTCAAGCCTGGGCCACAGCACATGGCCATGCTGTAGGATTCCTGGGTCAACCGAATTCAACCGATATCAACTGGATCTTTCAGATTCTTGTGGCGGGTGGTGCAGTATTATAGTCACACAGATGGATGGATGGATCAATTGATTGATTGACAAATAAATAAATAGGCAAGAAATGACAAGAAGATAGATAAGATGCATAAGATGGAGAAGATGGAGAAGAAAGATCATCGAGAAAAGCAGTGCTGCTGATTCAGTAGGTAGAAAGTGGTAGCAATGGCAGTTGCTGTGTTGCAAGGTTTGCACACACAGTTCCCCCACGAGGCATTTCTCTCAGTGTGGCACTGGGTCCTCGCCATTAAATCGCTTTGGTTTCACAGTATACGCACGTTTGGGAAATTTGCATTTGCCATGATTGACAGAGCAGTCAGCATTGCAGTTGGGTCCGAGAGTTTCAGGACTATTTCCACGAAGGAGCTAAAGCCTTTGATTTACTATAGCAATCTATAGCATGTTCTCGCATTTCTGAGGCTGAGCGACACCGCAAACAGCATGCCATGTGAGTGTACAGTGTCGCTGAAGGAAAAGAGACGTGACATGAGCATGATGTGCCGTTCAATGCCTTTTCACTGTTACTCTTTGTTTTGGTTTACTTATATTGGTTCGTTCCAAGTTTGAAGGAATGGGGTTGGCTGTTTCACACGCAAACTGTTGCGAACGCACGGTCAAAAAATGCTGCTGCGCTGCGCACATTGAGTGACCTCTAGGATGACAATGGGCGACATCAAACAGATGAAAACAGACAAAACACATCAAAACACGGTGTCTGTTTGCATCCCTAGACTTTGATGGTGATGTTTTATGGATTTTTATGGAATTTATATATAGTTCCCCCAATGGGGACTGTTCCTCATTGACTCCTAGCAAGCCTGAGATTGATGCAGGCACAGGCTATGGCTAGGATATTGCATAGCGGCATAGCTCCTGATCTATCTTGAATCATGTTTCTTGATCTCGGAAATATATGGACATATTTGAATATGCTGACAATCTGAATAGCTATGAGAATCTATCAGATACATATATCATATCCACTATGTGTCAGATACAAATTCAGATGCTATCAGCACAGTAAGGAGCCGGAGCTCGTCCTGGAAGGACGTCCTTGGACGCAGCTTGTTGGACCCAGCTGTACAGCAGATGCATCATGCTGCATCAGCTAATGAGCCAACCCAGAGATTAACTTCATAAAAGACTGCACATCAATGCACATCATAGCATCATCGTCATACTTGTTTTTTGGGTTTCTGCGTGGTTCAATGGTTCGAAACAAGTATATGATATCATAATAAGCTTTCACAAGCCATTTTCATGTTGTCCTTGCTTTGTGGTGTCAACCGATATCGGGACCAAGCCCAGAAGAATGCCTCGTGTCTGGCTTTAGATGACTGAGCATCATGGGGGGCTCGCTGCACCCTGGAAAGCGGAAAGGTCAGGGCATGAGCTGCGGCACAAGGGAGAGAAAGTTCCTTTGGTAAAAGCTTGAAAGACAGGGCAGCCAAACAAGTTGGACACAGCTAATTATGGCGGCATCAGCACAAGGTGTTTGATGTGGCCTTTTTCTGTTTTTTTTTTTTGGGCGTCAGTTACAACATGAGGATCTACATAATATCAACTGCAAATCGTGAGATGCTGCCATGTGAGACTTGCCTTCCTGCATTTGGTAGGCCGCTGCTGCAAAGCAGCCGCGCCCAACGACGCCCAACGACGCCCAACGACGCCCAACGACGCCCAAGTCCGTGCTACCCTGAAAATTTTGAGCTAAGCCGGCTAAGCCTGCTTGGTCCTATGACCTGAGTGATATGTCATGATATGTCAGTCAGCCGCCACAATTTTGCAAGTTATCCGATTGATATGATGAGTTTTTAAACCCCAATGTCCTCTAAGGCACGAAGAAAGAGCGAAAGAAGGAGCGAATTGCAGGCCTAGCAGATTCTGGCAAAGTAGCACGACCAGTTCTTCCAGGGCTTTGAGAGTCACTATAGGGATCATGACAATAGTAGACCAATATGTATAATTATAATAGGTGTAATTATAGAATATGTGTGTACACAGTATATATATATATATATATGTGTGTGTGTGTGATATGTATAGTAGGAATATATAGATCATTACAAGGGATCACAAGCTTGGCTGACGTGAGCAAAACACTCAGCAGACAACTCCCAAGAATTAGGACCGAGAGTTCTTGTTGCTCACAGCTTCACCTCTCGATCAAGTCACAAAGTACATAGTTCCAGGCTTTTCTTTTGAAAGCCAACTTCAACTGGCACGAAGGTGGAAGAAAATGCCACTCTTCACGATGCTGCCTGGGAAGGAAAGCTGAATATGGTGAGGCCCAAGAACTGATGGTGGAGGGGTTCTCTATAGTCAGATTGTGTGCCAGGTGATGTTGACATGAGCTGAGAACATCAGAGCATATGGGGAAATTATGAAATGGATGGACATGGCATGAAATGGCCTCAAGATGCCACAAGTTGTGATCCCTGAAGGCTACAGGGCTACAGTTTGCCAACAACATGTTTCAACATGTCTCCACTCTGTTTCTTCAGCCCTGCAGGAAATTCTTGAACAAAGGTCACAGTCCAGACCTCCCAGATGAGGAATTGTGGAACGCTCAGCCAGGGGGTGCAAATTCCTGGCTGCCCCAGTAGGAAGCTTTCATGTTCTAAGATTTGAGATCTTCAGCCAGTGAAATCAGTGAAAGGAAGAAAAGTTTCATCATTGCACTTGCGAGATGGATATGTCATGATATATCATTTTTTATATTTTTTTGGAAGGCAACTTTAGGCCGCGTTATACTTCACAGATCCAAGCTGTAGAGACTGGGGTTCGAGGTCAACTCCATTGCACTTGTCACGGCCTCGGCAGCAGAGAGGATAGTTTCAAAACAACGGCTTCAGTGATACGGTCCGTCCAGCACACCTTTTCAGTTTCCGTGCGATGGCTTTGCAAATGTTGGTGTCAACCTTTCCTGCACTTGCTAAGTGTTCCTCAGGATGAAAGGAGCCTAAGCTTGTTTCCATGGTCAGGGCTGCAGAGGGCTACCTGGAAGTTGTCAAGTGTTTGGTTGAAGAAGGAAAGGCAGGACATTGGGACATGTTGGAAGAAAATGCGAAATTTCTAGCGATCTTTTTCGCATACCAAAAGAATTGCATGATATGGTTGTGTGTGTGTCATACGGTATGTATGTTGATATACATAAGTTTGTGATAACTTATCATATCAATTTCTGGATTTATTTGGCATATGTGTACTATTACGTGCTGGCATCCAGACGCTGCACCCTGCAGAAACTTCGCTTTTTCAGGAAGCAACATGCGCCGATGCGGAAGATAGCGATGGTGCGCCGCGTGCTTGGTGGTGATTCTGTGGCCAAGGGTGGCAAGCCGACACTGTAACCAGCTTCTGCCCAGAAAGGTGCTTAGGAACGATAGGAAGTTCAGGTGCCGATATGGGAAGGAAACTGCAGTTGGATTGATGGGCTTGACTCATGAGAGGATTGATGGGACATCTTTATGATGTTTTCTCATGTTTTCTCACTTTCCTGTAGCCGCTGCCGTCCTGGATTGCAGGAACCCTACGTTGCTGCTTGCAGCCAAGGAGTGGTTCCAATAAAGAGAGAGAGAGAGAGAGGGAAAAAAACATCGCTAGGGCACCCTCAAGACATCTCAAGACACTTTGTTTCCAAAGGTTTGCACCTGCGTTTAGACCAATCGTGTGCCTGGCACTTCTTGATTTGTCACTGACATTCAATGGACAGGAGGGTCGAGAGGACGTGGTGGAATACTTCCTGGCCAAAGCTAAATTGCAGCACTGCGGCATTGACTGGGGCATGGACGGCATGGAATAGTGTGATTGATGCAGAATCATCATCTATCATGAACTGTTGGATGATTTTGGATCACCATGCAGGTCAATTTGCTCGGTATGGGATCCACATGGATTATGGATCGCAACAGGCTCAAGCGTGCCCTGCATGTCCCACCTGCACCACTCGACCCCCTCGCCCTGCAAGGGGGGAGTGGCTCGAGTGGACCAGGTGAGTCAGGCAGGGGGTAAAGAACAGGCAAAACATGGACTAAACATGGCTGTACTATGCTGTACTGATACTATTGTGGCAGACCATGGCAGACCGATCAAGATATGATTCCCAGAAAACCGCCAATCCTGGCAACTCCTGGCATAAACACATAAAGAACGCTGGCCAACAATAGAAACGCAAAGATCGCGCTCGCTGTGCGTGGACCTTGCTCTAAGAATGCATCCAATATGTATTTTATATAGATATATGAAATGACATGATATTATATATATATCGACATATTATATATTTAGCAGAGAGGATCGTCCAGCCCCAGATACCTGATGTTTGAACTCAGATCAACGATGATCTGTGACTGTCTGACTCGCTGTAGGGCAGAGTAAGAAACAAAAGAATAAAAAAAACGAGACGTCGTCATAGCTAGCGGGCTTGTTGCATCTTGTTGCCCGTTTGCCGCATGTGGCATGCGACATTACCCACTGCTTTGAGAATCGATATAGAATCCATCCGAGCTGCCTGAAACCTGCCATGGTGGAAGAGATTCATGACCTCCACGATCGGCTGAACCTGATTAAGGCCAGGAGCAATTTTTTGGACTGACCCCAAGTGAAACCAAAACTCAGAAGGTCTTACTGTGGTTGAGCATACCGGAATTCATGTAATTACCGTACATGTCCAAATCCATTCAGAAATGGAGGCGTACGGTAGCGCAGTTTGTTTCATAGCATTTCCCAAGCCTCAAGCTGAACACCGTTTGCCATAGACGGGTGCCCATTTTTTGCGTCGCGCCTTTCCCCTTAGGTTCAGATAGCGGAGCTTTATGCCCTGAATCGAAAATTCAGGCAGGGAGATGTGTGAGAGTGAGAGTTTTTACAGTCCACCACGCCAGACGCATCCACAATCTCCTTGAGTGGGCGCAATCCAGGTGCAATTTCGAGCATCTCTCTGTTGCGATGCTGCATGCCAAGAAGAACCACCTGCTGGATGATGAAGAATTGATGCGATTGGAGACTCAGAAAATATGGCCTGGTTTCATTTGTTCATGTTTGATCCATTTTGAGTTGAAACAGTCAACTGCTTTGGGTCTTTGGCACTGCTTGTCGTTATTTCGGCAGCTAATGGTAGCGGGCAGTGTGTTAAGAAATGGCGAAATATAGTGAAGTTAGTGCTCTAGCCAGTGCAGATCAGTGACTCGTCCGATCATGTCCAAGCAATCCTTCTGCTCCAAGGAAGAGCTTAACCGAGCTGCCAACGCTGCCAAGCACGAAGGTTTGGGCATTGATGACCCAGAGGAAGACAGCCAGAAAAGAGATGAGAAGAAGAAGGACGAGCAGGACAGCAAAATAAATTCGATAAGTTTCATGATGCATAGCAGCTAGCTGAGTTGGGCTTTGCAGACTTCTTTGTGAGAGACACAGGGCGTGTTTTGATGTAGGCAGTTGCATATAGTGTGTAATGCGTGACTCGGACCGAACTCCTGATATCTCCTGATTCTTTTGTGATATTTTGTGACTAAGTCAAGGAGTCAACAACAGGTTGAAGACACTAACTGTTCTTTTACTTTTCCCGAATCTGGTCATGACATTGAAGACGGTTTTACCGATCTGGCCGGATTTGTTTGGCTCGCAGCTCTGTTCATCACTGGGGGGCACACTCCGTCTTCGTGAAAACTTTAAAAAAGGGGAAAAAATGGCAGAAGATATTGGCCATGAGTGCGGCTTCGCGATGCTTCGGCTTTTGAAACCTCCTGAGTACTACTTGGAGAAGTGACTTGGAGGAATGTGATACCATAATGCCGTGCTTTCTCCAAATTTTCTTTGGTTAGATCTCCAAAGATGAGGAAGCACAGCAGCAATGATCATGGATTTTTAAAGTTGAGTTGCACCACGTCCAGCCCTTGACTTTGCCCGTGCCCGTTGTCCAAAGGTATGGTACCCACTTCTTCGGTTTAAATCGAATGCACTTGCTCATGGAGAAACAACGGAATCGTGGACAAGATGGCGCAGGCGTTGCCAATGTAAAGTTGGACATGGCGCCAGGCACCAAGTACATTCACTGCGAGAAGTCCATTGCGGCCGACGCTTGGGAAAACATGTACAGTAGTGGTGGGATGATGTGAGATTACTACTATACACATACTACTACGCTAGTTGCTAAGCTGGGAAGGACTTGAAGTGGCTCAAAAATCCACGGGGCATGCCGGCATGACGGGGCTACTATTTGGGCTACTCGGAATGCAATAATGAATGACAATAGATGACAATAGAGGGGAGTCAAAAGACCACTGGATCCTTGGGTCCTGAGCTCAGCCAATCAGCAAAACGGTCAATCAAGGATCCGATTGGAGATTTGTTCGGCCGTGTGGAAAAGCAGGCCACTGCCCAGTTGCACAAAGCACCAAAGGATGCCAAGTTGCCAACTGGCCCGGGTGGCAAAGAGCAAGTTGATCCCAGGTGGGTCAAGGACAGTTTCAACATGTTTCAGAATGCTTCTAACAAATTGCTGAATGTTGAAGGGATCAGGCAGGCAGACACAATGTAGACTCCAAAGGTTTGTGTGTGTGTGCGCGGTTGTTTTTAATTCGTGTTATGTACGCTCTGCGCGTCGCAAGGACAACATCCCTTTCTGCGGGGAGTCCTACTTGGCTCATGTCCGCTATGGAACTGACAGTGAGAACAGCATCGATCGATGTCACCCTGTGACACGCGAAAGCAATTGGATGACCAGAACCTTGACTTTGACACAAACAAGTTGCAAACTTTGAAGGCATATCAATATACAGGCGCATTCATTCGTGTATATGATTATATAGGTATTACTAATTATAATATATATATATATATATGTGTGTGTGTATTATATTTGAATGTGTGCGTGCATGTCAGTTCAGAGAAGCAGACTCCACATGATAATAACAGCATATTGCAGCCTACTACAGCATTGCAGCATGGAATTTGAGAGTGCGGAGCGGTAGTTCAATCTCAGCTGTTCAAACTCTGAATGTTTTAGAGTTTGAGTTTTTGCAAATGCCACGTTGAGGAAATCTCATCCTGGCCGGGAATTTCAACATCACCAACAACGAGGACCTCTTCGGTAGCTTGGTGCAACTTGGCCAACATCCCCGGGAGCTCTCTGACACCGTGACGCTCTTGGAGAAGATTGGCCACTTTGTGGACAAAGAGAACAACGACCTCTATGTGAAGTATTCAGCAGCAGGTCACAGTCCTCAAACTTGTTTCAGTCTCATTGCAGAGAACATCAACATTGCAAGGATCCTACGCCGTGCATCCAGTCTCTGGGATGGTGGATACTGCATTGCTGGTTTGTTGGGACATGGAGATGCTTTCGTGATGCGAGATCCTAGCGGAATTCGCCCTGCCTTTTACTACGCAGATGATGAGTTCATTGTGGTGTGCAGCGAAGCACCTTTGATCCAGACGGTGTTCAACGTCAATGGGGACCACGTGCATCCACTGCCACCAGGACAAGCACTGTGCATCAAGAGGAGTGGAGCTTGGACGCTGGATCAAATCCTGGCAGCTCAGTCGCAAGCATTGGTGGAGAGTGGTCCCACTCACAGATAGATCCAGATAGGATTCAAAAATGTTCAAAGGAGATCCAGATAGATCCAGTCTCTAAGTGAAGGCTGACAGCCAATAACTTTGTGGACGTCTCTCACATAGAAAGTAGTGTGTTTCAGTTGCATGCTTGCCAAACGCTTTCAAACCTTTTTTGTCATTGTCGATTCCTAGTAGTTGACACTATTTATCATGGGCTTAATTGTGAGCGGTCATTGTTTTCATTCAAAATCCAATTTCAGGTGCCACTGCCATTGAAGCAATGCTCCTTTGAACGCATCTACTTTTCTCGCGGGAATGACGCTGGCGTGTACCGAGAGCGTGAAGAGCTTGGAAGATTGCTGCTGCCGCCCCTCTTGAAACTCTTGGGTGAGAATTCATTGTCGTTGGCCAACACTGTGCTGCCTGGCGGGTGAGTTCAGAACTGATAGAATAGATTCGTTGATAATCACACTGCAGGGATGCCATAGTTAGACTTTGATATTATCTTTGAATACCTTTGAAAAGCACTTCCGAAATCTCACAAATCAGTTGAATCAGTTTGCATGTTGACAGGGGAACCTTGAAATTTTGCAAGCAAGGCGACGCCGCAAAGCCGATCTGAGGCTTTCCTTCATTCCCAACACCTCTGAGCTGGCCTTCTTGGGCTTGGCCAAGCAGGCGCAGGACCACTTGGATTGTCAGAAGGCCGACATCTTCAAAGCGCTGAAGGCCAACAACGGCAACGCTCCAAAGCTCAGCGATGCGCAATTGCAGGAGTTGCTCACCGCCAAGGTTCGAACTGAGAAAGTGGTGCACAAAGACGCCAAGATCCGCACTTTTATCCAGGAGGACTGATACGTGCTGATGCTGGGAGTGTTTTCATTTTTAGTTTCCAACATATTTGGACCAATTTGGACGGAGTTGAAGGGATCTCAAGAGACAGGGCTCTCATATTCACCTTGGGCAGTACATGGCAGCATCATAATTTGAGTGCAAGTTACTGTGTCCGAAATGTTCAGCGAATACAACGCCATGCAAAGCCACAAATCGTCACATGACCACCAGGACTCGTCCCGCGAGCATTTAACCATGCATGCCTACGACGTGCACTACGGCACCGTGCGACGTGGTCAAGATGCCATTGTAGCTTTGGATGACTCCATTGTGCGAGGCAACACTTTGAAGAATGCCATCCTGCGAACCCTCGACAAGATGGGCCCCACTCAGATCGTGGTGGTCTCTTCGTGTCCTCAGATTCGTTATCCCGACGTCTATGGCATTGATATGGCAAAGCTTGGTGACTTGGCTGCGTTCAAAGCAGCCATTGGCCTCATGAAGGACCGAGGTATGGAACACATCCTGGACGAAGTCTACAAGATGTGTCGCGAGGAGCTGAAGGCACCGCTCAAGGCTGGGCACATTGTGAACCACGTGCAGAGGATCTATGAACCCTTCACTCCAGAAGAGATCTCCCTGCGCATCGCCAAGGATGTGAAGCCTAGTGACTGCAAAGCCGAAGTACATGTTTTGTATCAAAGCGTGGAGGACTTGCACAAGGCACTGCCAGATCACAGTGGTGACTGGTATTTCACTGGTGACTATCCAACACCTGGTGGTGCCCGAGTTTGCTGCCGTGCTTTTGCCTTGTGGATGGAAGGGAGCACTCAGCGATGCTACGGCATCCACTCAGCTCTGTCCTTCTTGAAAGCTCGACGTCCCGCCTTGGTCTTGGGCAGCGGTGGTCGAGAACATGCCTTGGCATGGAAGCTCAGCAAGAGTGCGGAGGTCAGTGTCGTCTTCGTGGCACCTGGCAATGGTGGAATTGGCAACTCGTATGGTCAAGCTGAACCCTTTGATGCATCACCCATGGTGAATGTGGATTTGGCGATCACAGGTCCTGATTTCACCGATGTGATCAGCTTTTGCAGGCAGCATGATGTTGGCCTCGTGGTAGTGGGTCCTGAACAGATGCTGGCAGACGGTGTAGCTGACAAGCTTCGCGAGGAGGATATCACTGTCTTCGGACCAAGCAAAGCTGCCGCCCAGATTGAAGCCTCCAAGTCGTTCGCAAAGGACTTCATGAGGCGACACAAGATCCCCACCGCAGAATATCAGACCTTCACAACAGGTGGTTTGGATGCAGCGCTCAAATACATTGACTCAGTGTCCTTTGACGTGGTGGTGAAAGCCAGTGGCCTTGCTGCTGGGAAGGGTGTCATTGTGCCAGAGAGCAAGGAGGAAGCGAAGCAAGCTGTTAGGGACTGCACCTCAGCTGCCTTAGCTGGAAGGCTGGGAGGAATTGCCTGCGGAACTATGTGGAACTGCTTGAGCTTGTCATGTACTGGTACCATTGTGATCCATTATGATCATCATGCTTCCGGATGCATCCCGCATGAGAACAGGTCAAAGGTATGACTGTCATATATCACCATACCATGCAGGGTCGAAATCTAACTTCCCCGGTTCCTTGAGTTTCTTGGTAAACGGTTTTTTGCCATTGTCACCAAGGCTTGGAAAAGAACATGTTTGGTGAAGCTGGGCAAGAGGTTGTCATCGAGGAGAGGTTGCTTGCCTTGGATATTTGACTGTGGATGTCGTTTCACAATGTTTCACATCCGGCATCATCCGGCCAAAAAGTCACATTGTTTGATTGTGTGTGTGTGTGCACATATCTGTTGTTTGTCTATGTGCGTCTATGTAGTATAGATAGATAGTTCAGATTGGATTGGACTCTAGATTTATCATGATTTATATATCTGGATTATGTCGATCAGTAATGCCATGTTGACATCACTGACAATCATCCCATGGCGCCACCATGAACAGTTTTCAGTCATTTCAGACTGCCTCTCAAGGGGTGTCAGCAAATGGTGGCGATAGGAACAACATCCACATATACCTATCTGGTATGTGTACACTGACGCGACATCAAAATATACCACCTTTGTCAACAGCACCACGAATCTACAAATATGCAATTTGAGGCTAGTGCTATTGCAGAACATAAGATGCTATCTACGAAGTCCTGTTTTCTGCTGCCAAACGTATGGTCTGATGGCTTTCATTAGGTTTTGTCCACTTAATTGATCTTAATTGTTTGTAGCATTGCTCTTCATCCGTTGTTCCAAGGCTCTTCGGCCCTGAGTGCTCCGTCTTGGCCCTGTGTGATGGACACCGCATCGCAGTCCTTCCACCTGCCCAGGATCACAAACGAGCCTTCGACAGTGACCAAGGGCCCAACACTGGTGGCATGGGAGCCTTTGCACCAACACCTGCAGCTTGATAGCTTGATAGCAATGCTACGATTATGCGCAAAACGGTAGTGGATTGATATGTGTTGCGTTGTTGTTTGATGCCATTCCTTTGGGTTTACTGTATCATGGTTTATCATGTGATGTCATGGTGCTTGAATACTTTGACCCAGGTCGTCAAAGAAGAGATGTTGGAGCAAATCAAGAAGGACATTCTGCTACCTACCATCAATGGAATGAGGGCTGAGGGCAAACCGTTCATCGGTTGTCTCTTCGCAGGTGGCTGGTTTGTCAGAATTGAGTGCAGCACATCAAGGTTTTCTGCGTTTTAAGTCTGATTGATTGTGCAAGAGTGTTGGCCACTGTAAATTAACTATTCCATGTAGTCTGTCAATGTTTGGATTGCTGCAGGCAACTGCCATTCTTAGGATTTATTGATTCCTGCAGTGATCGCCTTTTGAGGCCTGATGATTACCCCCAGCGGACCAAAGGTCATTGAGTTCAACTGCCGTTTTGGCGACCCTGAAACCCAAGTGGTTCTGCCCCTCATCGAGGGTGACCTCTACCACATGCTAAGCTCCTGCGCCAATGGCGAGCTGTCGGAAAAGGCCATCAGCATCTCTGCAGACACCTGTGCTGTCACGGTGATCATGGCCAGTGGCGGCTACCCGGGATCCTATGCCAAGGGCCACATGATTTCAGGCCTTGAACGCGCAGGCATTGTACCTGGCGTCACCGTCTTCCATGCAGGTACGAAGCCCGTGGACAACCCAGCCATCTCCCTGACTTTGACGACCAGTGCAGGGGCAGCTGCTCTTCAGCGCATGCTTCACCATCGAACCATGACCAGAGGAGTGATGAAGCCCACCTCGGTGGTCACATCAGGTGGCCGAGTGCTTGCTGTGACAGCTGTGGCGCACGGTGGAATCTCCGAAGCTCGCGAACGTGCCTATGTTGCCGTGCGCTCCATTCGCTTCCAGGACAGTCACTACCGCAAGGACATTGGTTCTTCAGCCATTGCCATCCCCAGACCTCGCATCCGCAGTGGTGGGGAATTGGCCAGCATGGGCACCATGGGCATGCAAGCCAATGCCAGGGGCTTCAACACAACACCAGAGAGGAAGAGTTCAGCCACTTACCTTGATGCTGGGGTGGACATTGAGATGGATGAAGCCATTGGCGCAAGCACCAAGAAACTGATGCAACACACCAGCCGTCCAGGATGCACCTTGTCCAGTGAAGCGCATGAAGGTCACTGCGAGCTGAGTACATTGGGGTACAAGGCTCCTGAGGTGGTCAACAGCACCAATGGCATTGGAACGAAGTTGAAAGTGGCCACTGCCATGGGTCAGTTCGGAAGCATTGGCACAGATTTGTTGGCCCTTTGTGCCAATGATGTTGCAGCACGGGGTGCTGAACCATTGATGTTTTCCAGCCATCATTCCTGTGCCAAGCTGGATGCGCAGCAGTCCTTGCAAGTGAACCAGGGCGCTGCGGACGGCTGTCATGAGGCCAACTGCGCTTTTGTGGAGGCAAAGACTGCTGAAATGCCAGGGGTGTACAACTCGGGCACCTTTGACTTGGTTGGCTTTTGCATTGGTGCGACTGAGCGCGGATCACTTCTGCCCAAGCGGGATGCCATGAAGGCGGGTGATGTCATCATCGGTCTTCATTCCTCGGGACTTCACAGCAATGGCTTTAGCTTGTTGCGGTCAGTGGTGCAAGCAGCTGGCATCCGCTATCAGGCTGCAGCTCCCTTTGATCCCACCCGCTCTTTCGGAGAGGTCCTTTTGGCACCCACACGCATTTATGTCCGTGCCTTGCAGGCTTTGACCAAGGCAGGACTGTTGAAGGGTGCAGCCCCAATCACTCGCGGTGGTCTGTCGCGAAGCATTCCCAGAGTGCTCCCGAAGCAGCTGAAGGCTCAATTGAAAGCAGAAAATTGGGAGCTTCCTCCAGTGTTCCGATGGATTGCAGCCAGGTGCAAGATCCCTTGCGATGAGTTGGCCGCCACTTTCAACTGTGGTATCGGTATGGCCTTGGTGGTGGCACAGGAAAACAAGGAGCAGGTCATGACAATGCTGAAGAAGATGGATGAGGAACCCTGCGTCATTGGAGAACTGTTCGCCCGAAAGGATGGACAACCGCAAGCCCATATTGATGGAGCTGAGAGTTGCTGGCTGATGCTTCCAGAACTTGGCGTGTCTCTGCCATTCCCTCAGGTGCTGTCATCCTTGCAAGATCCACACATGGTCTCGCGATCCAAAGTCTTGGCTCTGGGTGGCAGCGCACTGGCCACACCTCTCAAAGCCTTGTTGGAAGCCACCGAAATTTGGGCCTTTCCTGCTGAAGTCAGTGCAGTGATCAGTCTGAGTTCACAGAGTCAACTGGTGAAAACTGCCCAGACTGCTGGCATCGCCAGCTTCGTTGTGGAACCTGAAGTCAAGGTGGGAGGCAATGCTTTTGCACCCCCTCCGCGTGGTGCAGATTCTCAAATTGAGGAGCTTTTAGAGAAAGTCTTAGAACAGCATCATACAGATCTCATCGTGGTCATGGATGACTTCAGCTTGGAACTCTTGCCCCTGAGCATGCGCAAGAAATGGGCTGGCAAACTCATCACGGTTAGAGCTTCGTTGGTTCCATACAAGGCTGATCAGGATCCTTTGCAGCTGGTGTTGGACGCTGGAATGTGTGTGACCGGCTGCACGGTCTATCAACAGACCGAGGAGGCCGATGGACCTGGAGAGATCATGCTGCAAGAGACTGCACGGGTTCTGGAGAGCGACACCCCTGACAGCCTCCATGAGAGGATCATCGAGGATGCGGAGAGCAAAGCATTGCCCGAAGCCGTGCGCCTGGTGGCCTCCGGGAAGTGGAAGTCGCGAAGGCTAAGCAAGGGCCTTTCAATGGGTCTGTGATATTCTTTGATCAGATTCAGTGGGTAGTGCAATTGTTGGAAATTTGGGCAGTATGAAAATAAAGAGTCTAGGATTAGTAGACCCATTTGGCCATATGGCAATTTGGATCCAATTTGGAACATGCTTTGCAAGGTCTGCGGCCTCAGCAGCACAGCCAACCCCTTCCTTGCCATCCACGGCGTCCGCGGCAAAGACGGATGGCGATGCCAAGAGATACGAACAGCGTGGAGTGTCTGCTGACAAGGGTGATGTGCACGCTGCAATCAAGAAGCTCAGTTTAGCATAGCTGGGCATAGCTTATGCACAATTAAATAAGGATAAATAAGTGGATAAGATTTATGGAACCATAGCTTACTTTGCTGGTTTTGATGGATGGGGTGTGGCCGGATATGGCCTGTTTCCACCTACAGTGACTCGCTTTCGTCCCATTGTGTTTCAGACTTCTCCAGCAGAGGCCGAGAGTCATTTCTTATCAAAGGGAGGGTGTTGCATTTAAGATTGTTTTAGGGTAGGCCGTAGGGGTTGCTCAAAGTTCCATCCATGCAATGTTGTCGTTGGAAACAAGTCTGCCTTGCCCCTTGACATTGGAAACTGTTCTGTCATCACACTCTGAAGGTGTTGGCGTTCCAATATACGCAACCGCTGAGGAACATGGACAAGGGCCTTTTCCCTCGGGCTTTCTGCAAAGTGGTCCCAGACTTCATCAGCCGTGATCCCACACAGGCGATTGTGATGCATGCAGATGGTGCTGGCACCAAGTCCTCCTTGGCCTACATCTACTGGAAGAAGACTGGGGACATCTCCGTGTGGAAAGGTGTCTGGTTTTGAAGATGTTTAATGTTTGAAGGTCTTTTGGTCTTGGTGGGGCATGGGAAGCACAATACATCAAGGAAGCAGCATTTGACAGATGATAGGTTACGTTTGGTAGTTTGACAAATTGTTGTTAGCTGAGCCGGAAAAAGAGCATGTGCAGGTTTAGTTCAAAAACTAGTGCGCGGCGTGCAGTTCAAGATTTCAAACATTGCACCTGAGTTGGATAGAATTGGTGCAGATGTGTGGGTGTAGTCTCCTTTGGATTCGGGGAACTGAGAAGATCACTGGTTCTCTTAACGTGCTTTGCACCGATCCGAGGCATTGCACAAGATGCTTTGGTGATGAACCTGGATGATTTGCTATGTGTTGGCATTACTGACAACATTTTGCTGTCCAGCACCATTGGTCGCAACAAGAACCTCATCCCTCGTGAGGTCATTGGGGCCGTGATTGCCGGCACTGCCGCCTTGGTCGATGAGTTGAACCGACATGGAGTCGGCATCATCTTGACCGGAGGTGAGACGGCAGATGTGGGCGACCTGGTCCGCACCATCATCGTGGACTCCACTGTGGCGGCCCAAGTGCCCAGAAGTGATGTGATTGACAACGCCAACATCCGAGGAGGTGATGTGATCGTGGCCTTGTCATCTTCCGGTAGGGCCACCTATGAGGAGAGCTACAACAGTGGCATTGGTAGCAATGGCCTCACAGCGGCCAGACATGACACCTTCAAGCACTCCTTGGCCAAAGAATTCCCTGAGTCGTTTGACCCTATGATGGCCGAAGAGCTGGTCTACAGTGGCAAGGTGGGATTGGAAGATCCCATCGAAATCGAAGGATTCGGCACCATCCCAGCAGGCAAATTGCTGCTGTCACCCACCCGAACTTATGGACCCATCGTGCAGAAGATTTTTGCTGCTGGCCTTCGTCAGCAAATCCATGGCATGGTCCATTGCTCCGGTGGGGCGCAGACGAAGGTTCTGCATTTTGTGGATGGTGTTCATGTGATCAAGGACAACTTGATGAAGACGGCCCCTGTCTTCAGACTAATTCAAGCCAACTCGGGTACACCATGGGAAGAGATGTACAAGGTCTTCAACATGGGCCACCGTTTGGAATTCTACACCAATCAGGAGGCAGCATCAAAGATCATCGACATCTCCAAGACCTTTGGAGTTGATGCTCAGATCATTGGCCGAGTAGAAGCTCTTCCAGGCAAGAAGAAAGTGACCATCAAATCGGAGCATGGCGTTTTCGAATATGGCTCCTAAAAGCCCTACAAAGGGACTTCGGGGCTTTCAAAGCTAGAGTTTCCTCCACTTGGTCGGGTGATTTGAATGATTGGTTTATTCGGCTGTTTAAAGCGCTGGGCTTTTGTGCGGATGTCGATTCTTGGGGTGTCAGAGAATGCAAACCTACACCCGTTTCCAATCTCAAAGAGTTTCAACACCCACAAGAACCGGCAGTCTTATTTTCCTCACCTCTATGCCAGCACATTTAGTGGTTTCTTTTCACATCCTGTGTGACGGGGGTGACAACGCATATTTGAAGAAGTTTCATTCAAGTTGATTCAGAAGGATCACAGGCAGAAAAGGACCTCCGAAAGCGTCATGGAGTGATGCGCCGTGGAAGGCACCCACCCTGTACAGACAACCAGGGAGTGGCCTAGGTACCATGAAGATCCAGTCGTGATACTTGTGTGCTGCCCCAAACCGTTTCATCCGCTGGCTTAGAGGAATTAGATTTGCCCAAATTATCGGCATCGATCGGCGGTTTTTTCTTGGACCTCAGCAGACCTTGTGCATGGCTGTTGGGATGATACTTGAGGTGTTTGATGGAAGCCTATTGAATTTGTTGTGGTTTGCAACGCGAACTGTATCTTTTGATCAGTCAAAGACAATTTAAAAACTAAAAAAATGTAAGTTTCAAGAAAGTTTTGAAGGACCAGATATGCAACACCTCAAAACAGAAAGGTTATTGTGCGGGTGGCAAGTTGCTTCAACAAAAAAGATCAAAAAAGTATGTTTAAAAAAGTAGAATAGAGATTCGAGATGAGTAGACTTCTTCAAGCATGTCATTTTCAATCAGCCACATGGCAAAAATCACTGCATAACTTGCAGCCATGCTGAAGCTACAGCCAACCCAGACACGCTTTGAAACATTTTGAGTCAATTGGACCTGCGCGCAAAAAAAAAAGGCCTTGATCAATCCAGGGATATGAAGAGTGCCTTGAAGAGCCGTGAAGTGAAGGTCGTGGCTAGAAGGGAAGGACAACATTTCAGCTGTCCAAGAAGTGCTGCGGCAGCTCCATGAACAGGAGATGGAAAATGCTGGTGATTGCATTGGAGACCTGGAGAGGTGCTTACGCAAAGTGGTTTCAAGACCCCTATTGAAGAACGAGCCTTTCTATCGCAACTTGTTTGCAATTAGATTCCAGGGCACGGTGCAATTGGGCAAGCTGAGTTTTGGAAAGAGCACTGCATGATGTCCTTTGGATCTCCTGGGCCGTCTTGAGGTTTCCGTCCACGACCTGGAAACCTGGGTGATTATGTGGCGATTGTGCGGCTCGATGTGTCTTGCCAGGTTTGGGAATGGAGCCAACAACCGCTGCAACTTCTGTGTGTGTTTTGTGCTTTTGTGTATGTTGCGTGCTATAATATCTATGTTGGATGTTGTTGGATATTTTTGGGGTGGTTCAGAAATTCATCAGCAATTGCTGATGTTGCTCCGCAAAGTCCTATATTCAATCTATATTCATCAATGTTCATAAACTTTTTCCCGAAGCAGCATTCTTGCTGCTGGAGTCAAGGCTTTAGATCCTCCTATGGAGTTCGTGGGAGATGCTTACAAGCTGAAGAAGGTTGCCAAGCATTCTGCTGCCCTACAGGCTTTGAACTACCTTGAAGCTGGGACTTTGCCATGTCACGATTTGTGATATCACCATGCCCTCCCCAAACAGCACACATGTATACACATGTCACCATGTCCTCAAGAGTGCCGCCCAAGGAATTGCAAAGCGCGGAGAATATTCGCATCGCACCTTCCAAGGTCAGCTCTGACACTTCGGCAGCTAAATTTCCCGGTTCTTCTCGCCGTCCTCAGTGGAACAGTCCGGAAGGTTTGAGGAGAGCCTATATCATCAATTATCATCAAATCAGAAGGACGGCATCTACCACCATACATTTACTTCGTGTAGTGCACAGGGTGGAGACCCAGACAGGTAGACTGTAGACTCAGATAGGTCTTCATTTGGCACAAGCTGTTCACATCTAAGCCAAACTTCGTTCCCTGAGGACGGGGGAGAGGGGCAAAGTGCACGCCGACGAAAGCGTAAATGGATGAACGTGGAGCTCTCTGGAGAGGGTGCCTTGGCCCATCTTGGCCCATCTTGGCTCCACTGTTGGTCAGTGTTGATGTTTTCAGCTGTGTTGGCCAGTGCTCTTGCAATGTTGCCATGAGGCAAACTCCCGCCTAAGGATTAAACCAAGACGAAACAGCCGAAGCCACCTCATTTGACCCTGCAGGATTGCCACAGGCAGATCAGAGCTTGTAGTTGTTTACCAAGCAAGAATGACCCAGAGCATGATAAACAAAGACCGAAACTGTGTTTTATGTCCTGCATTTTTTGATGTTGGCATCAAACTGCCCCAGAAGTTCCAGCAGATCCGGGTGCTTGGCTTCCTCAATTGAGCAAGCAGGCTCCCGAAGCCATTCGAACTTTGGCGAATGCGAAGGGCCGTCTACTGGAATTTTTGGTGAAGGCCTGGTTGGATTGGTCAAGATGGGTTGTATTCAAAACAGATACTGTAAAACTTGTGATTTCATGTGGGAAAGCCCCTGTTGGCAGTCATGCTCTGCAGGAGAAGGGAGAGAGGGCGAGAGAAAGAGAGAGAGAGAGAGGGAGAGAGAGCGAGAGAGTGAGAGAGCGAGGGAGGGAGGAGAGAAAGGAAATACAATTATTAGGGCACGGTCGGCATTTTCGAGCGTTTAAGGCTCCTAGTTACTCTGGATGATCTCAGCATATCCAGCCGACAATTGGGTTGGTTCGGTCAGTCTCGGTTTTTTCGAGGAAGTGCGCCGCCCGCTCGACGAAGAAGAGGTGCAGTGGAACTCTGACTTCTCCGTGCAAGAGTGCTGCTGGCTGCATTAGCATTCGTAGCTTTCGAATTTTGGAGCAGCTTTGTGACAAGTCCTGCAGAACGGTTGGCGAAGCGTTTGGGATGATCTGGAATGCAAAGAAGAAAGTGGGGAAGAATTGGGACGACACAGTTGAGGTGCGGTTTTGTCGTGTCCCTCAATTTGAACGTGGAGGGCTGGGCCGTTGGCACCTTCATGAGTGGAGCATCTTGTTCTAAGTTCTGGACTGTTCGGGACTTCGGGATGCAAGAAAATCCTAGCGGCATTGACTGGAGTTTCAGACAGTTTCAGAATTTGCTGCCTGTACCGGGCCTAACTTTACTACGCTGAATCCATTTATTGGATTTTATTGGGCTAAGATGGGCTAAAGTACAGTACAGGTGTAAGTTGAGCTGCTTATGAATTGAAATTAATGCATATGAATGCGACGTTCTGTGCCCAAGGCCTTCAGTAAAAAGAAAGATGCAGAGCAAGATGCAGCAAAGCAGGCCTTGCACGTTGCAAATGTTTTGGTAGAGGAATGGCTTGACTCTGAATTCTCGACGATCCACTCCGAGCAATTGCAGTCAGTCAGACTTGTCATGTTGCAGCTTTTACAGATGGAAACTCCCCAAAGCAATCAATTATGCAAAGCTATTTCAGGAGGCTTCCTTTTGAGGCGGAGCAGAATTTGGCAAATTTGGGCCATGATCTCATTCTGATATATATATATATATAATATATATATAATTATATATATACATTGTCAATCATTATCATTCAGGTTAGGCTTATGTGGCGGTTTGGGTTGGTGGTTTGGGTTGGTGGTTTGGGGGGTCTGGGAAATTGTAATTGTGAATTTTTGTTGATGGGTCAAAAAATGGATTGCGAGCGTAGTGCGGCCCGCTATTTCGCAGCCGGCCGGCCGGCCGGCCCCAAAAACCAAGCTCAGCCCGACATTCGCGTAGCGAAGCAACGCCCGCACAGCGAAGCAGCCAGCAAGCCAGCCGGCCGGCCGGCCGTGCGGCCCAAACATCAAGCCCGGCCAGACAGCCACTGTAGTGATGAGAGCCACCAGCCCGCCAGCAAAGTAAAAACTAGAATAAAGCGAAAAGTTTTTGCGCAAGTCAGCCTTGTTTTTCCTTAGTTGCACAGTGCGGCGCACGTCAAACGGAACAAAGGAAATGAGCAGGGTCTTTGAAATAAACCAAACAAACGGAATGAATGGAATGGACGGAATATCGAAACTACTGACATGAACGGAATCGCTGTTCGGTACCCAATGAAGAAATGGAATGAACAGAATGAATGGAAAGAACGGAATGAAAGGACCGAAAGGACCGAATGGAATGAACGGAATGAATGGACTGAACGGAATGGAATCAACAACGCGCGGAATGAACAGAATGAATGGAATGAACAGGAATCAACCCCTGTGAATCAAACGTTGGGTCTATTTGTTGACACTCGCGGTAAACATTGTATTTTTGACGTCCGTAGGCATTATTTGCCGCCCGTGGTCAAAATTTGGCAACATTTGCGACAACCATAATTTTACGGTAAAATGAGGTGAGCCCGAGCGAAAAGTGACAGGAGCTGATATGAAGACGAGCGGTCCATCCTGAAGAGATCAGGGTTCATCACGTTTTGTCACGGTATTTCCGACAAATGTCATAATTGTAAGCGGAAAAAGGATGATTCGTCACGATTTTGAACTACATAGGGCCATGATCAACTTGCGTGCATACCTTCCAAGCAAAGAATGAATGCCTGTGTGCTTTTCCTTGGTTCCCGACAAAATCTGATAGATTTCCGACAGATTTCCGACAGATTCCGACAAATGTCACCAAAATCAAATGTTAGTGGAGATGTAGCCGTATTTTGACTACATTGCTACTTTTTAACGATAAGCCTACATCGGTTCACAGGGAACGAAACACAAATTGAATGTCATGAATGAAAAATGCAACGAATCTAAAACAGACTGAACAGAATGAGGGGAACCAATGTGACCAATGGGATGCATGGAATGAATGAAATTAACATAAATTAACTGAATGAATGGATTGAACAGAACAAACAGAATGACTGGACTGAACGCAATGAACAGAACAAACGACTGAACGAATGCATAGAATGAACGGAAAGAACAAAGTAGCCTGGAATGAATGGATCGAATGGAATGACTGGAGTGACTGCAATGACTGGAATGAATGGAATGAACGAAATGAATGGAATGAAAGGAACAACCGAAATGAATGGAATTAACAAAATCAATGCAACCAATGAAATGAACGGAACGAATGGAGCGGAATTAAAAGAATGATCGGAATGAACGACATACACGGAATGAAGAAATGCACGGACTGAACAGAATGAACGGAATGAATGGACTGAAAGGAATGAACGGAAGCACTCAATAGTCAATGGAACGAACAAAATGAAAGAATATGAAAGTCATTTGAGAAAAATGAGTGAACGGAATGAACGGGAAAAAACACATGGATGGAATGACTAGAATGAACGGATTCAAACACATGAACGATGAAGGCAATGAATGGGATGAACGCAATGACTTTGATGAATATTGAATGGAACGCACGGAACACACGGAATGCGAACAGACCGCGAATCAGAAACTTACCGCGAATCAACAACAAAGAATCAGGAGCCAAAACCCGCGAATCAGAAACTAAAAGCCGGGAATCAGAAACCAAAAATCCTCGAATCAGAAACCAAAATGAAGGAGTCAGAAACAAAAACCCGCGAGTCAGAAACTGAGAATGAGAAACTAAAAAATGCGAATCAGAAACAAAGCAACGCGAATCAGAAATTAAAACCCCGAATCAGAAACAAAAAATCCGCGAATCAGAAACCCAAAACCCTCGGAACAGAAACTACAAGGAAATTCCCGCTCTCAACAAGACGTTGATAGTTGTATTGAGAAAAGAAGAGGTCCTTTACTGTCTACATTCTCCATGAAGAATCATACTTCCCACCCCCTCTGAACAATACGTTGATAGTTGGATAGTTGTATTGAGACAAGAAGAGGTCCGTTACTGTCTACAATCTCCATGAAGAATTGCCACGAAAATGGCTGAGGTCCGCCAAGGCATCCTGCTTATTCCGATCACTTTTACCTACACTGGAGCGTTGGAAATGCTGGAGAATGGCACCCTGTATTGTGTGGACAGGGAAACATCTCATCCGTACGCGCCACTGGAAAGGCTTCCTCCAAGAAAAATTGCTGGGCATAATTATGAGCTGGGGAATGTCCAGACACTTGCAACACTTGAGAGTGCCTGACAGACACCAGGACTGCCGCAATGCAACAACCGTGCAGTCCTCAATGTCAGTGCCTCAGTTCAAAGTATTTGCATTGTGCAGCCAGTACCCTGTGTCAGTCCAAAGTGTTGCTCTGGGCTGCATTGTGCACGATTGCACAGGCCTTCGCATTTTTGAAAGCCGTGTCAGAAACCAGACACCAGATGTCTGATCGAACGACTCACAGGCCGGTTTTGAATTGATGGCTACAAAAAAGAAGCGCTGAGTAACAGTTCCACTGGATGTAGTGTTTGGCAATTTGTCTGCAATTTGGCAATGGTTGTTTGCAGCAAATGGCTGACTATGTTTGTATATCAGCTCGGTTCACTTTGCTTGAGACAGGCGCGCTTCGATGTGTGTGAGAATGAATGTTGGCTTATGAGCAGGACACACTGCTTGGAAGAAAATGCTTGACCAAATCTGTGTGTTGTGTGTCAGTGTCTTTGCGTTCCGCTGCCTTCAAGTCTGTTTGCTTGAGGTTTGCTTGCTGCGCTGCTACCATTGGAGCGGAGATCTTGCAGCGTGGCGCTTTGTCAGTGATTGGATGTGAGATCAGGGAGTTGCAAAATAAAAAAAGTACACAGAAGAGGGTTTACACACATGAGCTTGTACACAGAAGAGCGTTTACACCAAGACACGTTTACACACAGGAACTTTTACACAGGAGGGCGTTTACACAAATACACGTTTACACAGAGAACTCTTTTCACACAGAAACATTTACACACAGGAGCTTTTACACAGAAGAGCGTTTACACACAGGAGCTTTTACACAGAAGAGGGTTAACACACAGGAGCTTTTACACAGAAGAACGTTTACAATGTTTTCACCAAGACACGTTTACACACAGGAACTTTTACACAGAAAAGCGTTTACACAAATACACGTTTACACAAAAGTCTTTTCACACAGAAGCTCTTACACAGAAGAGCTTTTACACACAGGCGCGTTTACACAGGAGCTTTTTACACAGAAGAGCGTTTACACACACGAGCTTTTACACAGGGAAGTCTTTACACGCAGAAGCTTTTACACACAGAAGCGGGACTTTTACACAGAAAGGCATTTACACACAGACACGTTTACACAGAGAACCCTTTACACACAGAAACATGTACACACAGGAGCTTTTACACAGAAGAGCGTTTGCACCAAGACACGTTCACACACAGGAACTGTTACACAGAGGAGCGTTGACACACAGACACGTTTACACACAGGAGCTTTTACACAGAAGAGCGTTTACACCAAGACACGTTTACAAACAGGAACGTTTACACAGAAGATCGTTTACACACATACACGTTTACACGGAGAAGTCTTCACACACAGGAGATTTTACACACAGAAGCTTTTACACATGAGAGCTTTTGCACACAGACGTCTTTACACACAGGAGCTTTTACACAGAAGGAACTTTTACACACAAGGGCATTTACAGACAGACCCGTTTACACAGAGAACTCTTTACACACAGAAACATCTACACACAGGAGCTTTTACACAGAAGAACGTTTACACCAGGACACGTTTGCACACAGGAACTTTTACACAGAAGGGCGTTGACACACAGACACGCTTTACACACAGGAGCTTTTACACAGAAGAGCTTTTACACACTGTCACAGAAGCTTTTACACAGAAGAGCGTTTACACCAAGACACGTTTACACACAGAAACGTTTACACAAGAGATTGTTGACACACTTGCACGTTTACACAGAGAAGTCTTCACACACAGAAGATTTTTCACAAAGAAGCTTTTAGACATAAGAGCTTTCACACACAGACGTCTCTACAGTCAGGAGCTTTGACACAGAAGGGGCAATTACACACAGACCCGTTTACACAGAACACTCTTTACACACAGAAACATTAACACACAGGAGCTTTTACACAGAAGAGCGTTTACACCAAGACACGTTTACAGACAGGAACTTGTACACAGAAGGACGCTCACACACAGACACGTTTACACACAGGAGCTTTACACGGAAGAACGTTTACACACACGAGCTTTTACACAGGGAAGCCTTTACACGCAGAAGCTTTTACACATAGAAGCAGAACTTTTACCCAGAGTGGCATTTACACAAAGACATACAAAGACCCGTTTACACAGAGAATTCTTTACACACAGAAACATTATGAAACATTTACACACAGGAGCTTTTACACACAAGAACGTTTACACCAAGACACGTTTACACACAGGAACTTTTACAAAGAAGGGCGCTCACACACATACACATTTACACACAGGAGCTTTTACACAGAAGAATGTTTACACACAGGAGCTTTTACACAGAAGAGCGTTTACACCAAGACGCGTTTACACACAGGAACGTTTACACAGAAGATCGTTTACACACATACACGTTTACACGGAGAAGTCTTCACACACAGGAGATTTTACACACAGAAGCTTTTACGCAGAAGAGCTTTTACACACAGACGTCTTTACACACAGGAGCTTTTACACAGAACAGCGTTTACACACAAGAGCCTTTACAGAGAGAAATCAAATCGCAATTTTACCGCAATTTTTGCACTTCGATTTTCATTTTGTGCGAAAGGGTTGCATCTGAGACTTCAAAATCGCAATTTAACCTCAATTTTGGCACTTCGACCCTCATTTTGTGTGAAACGGTTGCATCTGAGATTTCAAAATCGGAATTTTACTTCAATTTTTGCACATCGAACTTCACTTGGAAATCGCAATTTTACCTCAGTTTTTGCACATCGAACCTCACGTGCGAAAGGGTTGCCCGGACAAGCCCGGACAAGACGGAAATCGCAATTTTACCTCATTTTTTGCACATCGAACCTCATCTCGTGCGAAAAGGTTGCCCGGACGACTTGGAAATCGCAATTTTACCTCAGCTTTTGCACATCGAACCTCATTTCGTGCGAAAGGGTTGCTGGCCCGCATTGGAAATCGCAATTTTACCTCATTTTTTGCACATCGAACCTCATTTCGTGCGAAAGGGTTGCGTTTCGCAAACCGAGTATAATAACTCCTGAGTATTAACTCCTGAGTAATAATAACTCCTGATTATTAACTCCTGAGTATTAACTCCTGAGTAATAATAACTCCTGATTATTAACTCCTGAGCAATGAATCCTGAGTATTAACTCCTGAGTAATAACTCCTGAGCAATGAATCCTGAGTATTAACTCCTGAGTAGATGATGAAAATGTTGATGATGTAGATGAGATGATGTATATATGATTTGTATGGGATGTATGTGTTTATGATGTGAGTAGGGGATGTTATGTGATGTAGATATAGATGTAGATGATGTAGATGGTGTATGTGATGTAGATGTAGACTTAGATGATGTGGATGATGCGGATGACGTGGATGATGTGGATGATGTGGATGATGTGGATGATGTATTTGTATTTGGATGATGTGAAATGATGTATTTGCATGTGGGTGATGTGACTGATGTGAGTAGGAGATGTTATGTAGATGAATTTGGCAGTTGTTCTTTGGGAAAAAACCCTTCGCAGGAGCTTTCGGGAAAAATAAATAAGTTATCCCCCTAAGAATTTCCCATATAATTTGGAGTAACCCCAGTGCTGTAGAAAGCGTCGATTTTAGTACAGCCTAGGTGTGCCACAAAACCAAAAAAAAAACTAAAAGAAAAAACTCTATTTTATAAAGGCTCATTCGTAAATCATTTGCAAATCAACATATGGCGATGGTCATTTCAGGAGGAAGCTGGCTCCTGAGTTTATAAAGACGCTATTTTTGGCATGGTTTGGATTTGTTGGCTTACAGATCCTGATTTTATTTTATAGAGGGGATATTTTTGAGATAAATTTGGTGTTGTAAACGATCGCTAAATCCCGTTACCATGTTTATCAAGACCCTTTTGACAAGCTGCCAATGCAGCAGCTCACTAAAAGGATATTTATTGAGGTTTAAGGCAGCAATGGATTCACATCTTAGAGATAATATATAACGTTAATGATGAATAGATAAGATTAAATAAGAATAAGCAGAATATAGAGAGATAGACAGCTGGATACATAGACAGGGTTTCAGACTCGTTTCAGATTGTTTGATATACCTCTTGGGAGCCCTTCCCAAAAAAAACAGAGCTTCAAAGTTTTCCCTCGGTTTTTGCAGGTTGTGCTGTTGCACGCGCTCTCTATAAAATCAGAAAGTTTCAGAAAACTAGGGTTTGCCCCATGTTTCCATCCCTCCTTCCCTGTAAATTCCAAAATGTTGAATTTCAAACATGCCTGAAATCCACAATCCTTTCCTTATAGCCAGGCACAATGGGACGCCGAAATGGAAAATTCAGGTTTCAAGGGCCCCCAAATCTAGATCATTTTTTGATTTTATAGAGACGCGTTGCTTCAACATTGCGTGTATTATTTGCATTGCCTTCC
Source organism: Symbiodinium sp. clade C Y103 (assembly GCA_003297045.1). Classification (NCBI taxonomy): domain Eukaryota; class Dinophyceae; order Suessiales; family Symbiodiniaceae; genus Cladocopium; species Cladocopium sp. clade C. Next base: position 388,224 of record BGPT01000222.1, read on the forward strand.
CCAGCTTGTACTTGGGGGGGGTAATTGTGCATGTACTCGGCGTCAATATGGTCCCATTCTCTGGAATCCAAAAGTGTCCGACACTGGATTCTGTTCACGTGCTTCCCGCCTCCCTTCCCTGTAGACTCCAAGATTTGGTCGTTACATACTTCAACCATCCTCTAACCTGTCCATATAGCCAGACACAGTGGGACCCCAAAATGAAAATTCAGGTTTGAAGGGCCCGCAAATTTGGATTATTCCCCAAACAGTGTGTCCACACTCAGGGGTTCTTACGGTAGTGGTAAAGGCCTGGTGTGGTCGAGGTGCGCGCCATTTTCCTGTAAATTTGCATATAATGTGTTTCATCGTTTCGTTTCGACTGCGCAGGCTCGCACAAAGTGCTGCCCGCGTTTCGGGGGCGGATCTGGCCCGCGCAGATTTCTTGTAAATGTTCGTACAAAAGTTCCTCTCTGATATGTCCATGTGCGTTTCGACTGCGCAGGATCGCGCGGATTGGGGCCCCCGACAGTGGTCATGTCGAAAGGTGTCGTTTTACCTGCGTGCTGTGCTCGTTTTTTGAGCTATGTTAATTTCGTGTGGCAGGCGTGGGACACCCGGGACATTTGGAGGTCCGAAACGTTGTTTTGTGTGGCAGGCGCAGGACAAATGGCACTTTTCAAAAAGTGTGGCAGGCGTGCGACATTCTGCACGTTCCTAAAACGTTGGCAGGTGTGGCTCAAAATGAGAGGTGCTTTTGGAGCTCATTTTTCTTGGCAGGCGCAGTATTTGGTGAACTTGGAGGACGCTTTGAAAGGGTCGAAAGTCACGGTTTGTGAAACTGTCGTTGATTTTGATTTTGGACATGATGCTGATTTCGCGTGGCAGGCGCAGTACTTCGATGACCTCGGGTTCGTTTGGCGTGGCAGGCGCAGGACTTCGTGGACCTCGACAAAAAAGTGCTTGAGACCTATAAGTAAAAAGTCGTTTTGACATTTTCAATGTTCGGTTTTCGTGGTGAGCGCATTGCTTTGTGAAAATCTAACATGTGCTCGCGCGACCCTCTCGTCACTTTGTGCGCATGGGATCGCTCTCGCTGTGGCACGGTGCGAATTTTGTAACTTCAGATGCAACCCTTTCGCACGAAATGAAGGTCGAACATCAAAAATTGATGTATCTTGCCAGGACACCTCTTGTGAAGATCTTGCGCAAAGACATTGCATAGATCTATCCCTGTTGCAGAGATCTTGCCAAGAAGTCTCTCGCATAGATCTTCCCAAGTACAAAGATCTTGCTAAGAGACCTCTTAGAGAGAGCCTCTACAGAGATCTTGCCAAGAGACCTCTTGTAGAGATCTTCTACAGAGATCTCACGTAGTGTCCCTTGCATAGACTTTGCCAAGAGGGCGAGATCTTCCCGTCTTGTTTTTTTTTTGGTCGTGTCTTCTGTTATTTCTTTCGGCTCGCAGCTGTTTTCAAGCAACAGTCTCACAGCAACGATAGTAGCTAGTTAGTTGTTTGCAGTGGAATAAAGATGTAGTTGCCATTGTTATGTGAATGAACAAAGCATGGACATATGAAGCATGTTTTGATATATCCAAGATATACAGTATGTTTTGAACTCCGCTTCTGTCTCTGTCGCTGAAGCAAGGGCCGGCGAAACCCCCGCGGATCTGTTGGCAAATGTTGCGCCCAGGCTTCGCGATGAGCTGGCGCTGGAGCATCTCTTACAACAGATTCGGTGGTAAGGGCTTCGGCTTCTGACATCCTGCTCTATCCTATGTCACCAACTTTCTTCGTTCTTGCAACTTTTCTCTCTATATCCTTCTTTCCTTCACCGCTTGGCTTTGTAACGTTAGATTCCTTTATGTCTTCTCTATTCCCACACTGTTTGGGGTCTCTTGCCGGGATAAGTTTTTTGATTTTATAGAGACGTGTTGCTTCAACATTGCGTGTTTTTGCATTGTCTTTCCCCAGCTTGTACTTGGGGTGGGTAATTAGTGCATGTATATACCCGGTGCAATATGGACCCATTCTTTCTCTAAAATCAAAAAGTGTCAGGACTTGGACTCTCTTAATTTGTTTCCCGTTTCCCTTCCCTCTGGACTCCAAAATTTGGTCATTACATACCTCAACCATCTCTTCCAAAATGTTGAGTTTCAAACATGCCTGAAATCCACAATCCTTTCCTTATAGCCAGGCACAATGGGACGCCGAAATGGAAAATTCAATTCTGAAGGGCCGCCAAATTTAGATTATTTTTTTGATTTTATAGAGACGTGTTGCTTCAACATTGCGTGTTTTTGCATTGTCTTTCCCCAGCTTGTACTTGGGGTGGGTAATTAGTGCATGTACCCGGTGCAATATGGACCCATTCTTTCTCTAAAATCAAAAAGTGTCAGGACTTGGACTCTCTTCATTTGTTTCCCGGTTAGTTTCCCTCTGGACTCCAAAATTTGGTCATTACATGCTTCAACCATCTCCATATAAACCTTTCCATATATAGTCAGGCACAGTGTCCGACACTGGATTCTGTTCATGTGCTTCCCGCCTCCCTTCCCTGTAGACTCCAAGATTTGGTCGTTACATACTTCAACCATCCTCTAACCTTTCCATATAGCCAGGCACAATGGGACGCCAAAATGGAAAAGTCAGGTTTGAAGGGCCCCAAAATTTAGATTATTTTTTTGATTTTATAGAGACGTGTTGCCTGAACAATCCCAGTGCCAAAAAGTGTCCGAACATTGGCAATTACTTGAATAACATCCATAAGTTTGCTCTGTTTGTCTTTGATGTCAATTTCCTCTTTTTGATTGAACCTGATTTAGCAAACTTGACCAGTTTGCGTGAGGATGTGTGAAGGATGTTTATTTGTAGTGGCCTGGAATCTTTCAAAGGAATTTCACATGCTAGCTAGCGCTGATGCGCTGGCAGCTTACTGTTGAAGCCCTGTCCCTCCTGACAAAAGCAGTGGTGACACGTGGCCATAACAAGACCCCAAATTTCACATCCAGCAGCCGCCACTATGGAAATTGATGGCATCCCAAGCCACAGCCAAGCCAAAAATAGCCCCACTATAAAATCGAGAACAGAGGTTGACCTTATATTGACATTCCTTCCAAACATGTCCACTATAAAATTAAGTTTCACAAACCCCATATTAAGGGTCCACATCTTTGAATAGATCTTGTAAAACCATGTAAAACCATTATCCTATGGATCCTGATTTTATAGGGCTCCCAGTGGATGGTCTTAAGATGGCTTTACGAAAAAAACCAGTCCGAGAGCAACCCTAATGCCTGATTTTATAGAGGAGCCTCCTTTGCAAATACGAATTTGTAATTGTTTGTGGCTATATGGTACTTTATTTTTTCTTGATTTTATAGAGCTGCATTTCTTTAAATTTAAATCTGATTTTTTCCACTTTACACTTGTCCAGCGTTCATACAGTGAATTGCAGCATACAGCAATGAGCAGGCCTTGCTCCACTTGCAGAAGATCAAGGCAAAACGTCCACAGGCACGCGGCAGGGTTGTTGGCGCCGAAAGCGCAAAGTGCTCATTCTTCAACATTCTTCAACATGCACAATATAATATGTCTGTAACTAGTTTTCCTCTATGTATTTATATATATATATATATATGCATAATTCTAGAATACTATGTGGACATGCATTTTTCCAGACACACCATGACATGCTAGACAGGCAGTGATATCATAGTGAAGTGTTGATCTACAGGGATGCAATCACATGAATGCGTTCATTTTTGTTCATGCTTCACTCAAGATCTCTGAAAAACAATTTTGGATGGTTCTAATTGTATGGTACTGCCATGGTACTCATATTTGTTCAATGTCATACCATGTCATACCAGCTGGTGACGGCCGTGTCATTTGCCAGTCATTGCCGGCCACCTTACGTTTGCCAATGGACATCACTGTGGAGACACTGCTGGAGTTCCTGTTCAGCATGTAGAATGTCGCATCATGTCGCACCCCATTGCCGGCAAGAGCAAGAATACATAGAACTACTGCAACATGGGTCATTAATGATTATTTTGACTGGATGCAGCTTATCCTGGAGCTAAGGCGTTATTTACCCGCAAATCTCAGAGAAGGCGACTATGACGTGACCTATGCAGGATACATCGTGGATCGGGATATTCCCTTGGGACGTTTGGCAGAAACTTCTATGGTATGATAAAACCCGGACAGGGTCGAGCGGACAGGGAATGGAGAGCAATCAAGGGGGGTTCCCAGTGAATCAGGTCTGGCGACCATCTAAGGAAATATCGGCCAGGAACCATTGCATTTGGTACTTCAGAAAGTGGAGGCGTGGGCAGCTATTCAGTGTCAATGCTAGCATTGTGCGAAAAAATGTGAGGCCAGCAGTACAGAGGTAGGTCACAGCATGTGATGGCACAAGAGCATGACAAACCTTGAAAGAGTGGGACAGTTTCTGAAGGTTGGGACACATGATTGCTGTAGGAATGGTGACTCGCCCATTGCCTTGGGCACAGCGGGAGAAGCATGCTGACGTTTCACTGGTGAGTCGGGTCGGGCATTCGCTGGCACAACGGATCAGGTAGCGTCAAGTGGACACCGTGTAGTTCCTCTTCCAGTCAGTCAGGAAGCGTTGGCAGCTCCCCGAGTGTATGGTTCTGATCATGACCAAAAACCGGTCTGTTGTGACGCACTCCGGCCGGAGCAGCGAGGCAGAACCACATGGCCGAGATAAGGCTCAACCCGGCAGACAGCTGAGGTTCTGACGTGTAAAAAAAAAATACCCGACAAGAAACATCAGAGGGTGATTGGATCAAAAACGGGCAGAAGTGAAGCTCACACATGCTTGCAGACTCATGAGTCTACACAATGATACTAGGTCATATACGCTGGGTTTTTGATATCGCGCTTTTTGTTGGTGCTCAGATGGAACCGCATCAACACTTTTATTTCCCATAACATGCTCCATCAGCGGAGGATTGGCAAAAGGAGTTGCAAACCACGTTTTTGAAACTGCCTCGCTGATCGCGTTCATGTCATGCTTCGAGCGTCGGCTGCCGGCAGCCAATGCCTATCATGGCTACCCTCTGATAATCAAACATGGCAATGGAAATGCCCCCTTTAAGAGATGATTTCAAACCTGCATGTGTAGCAAACTCCTAGCGATATCGACGATTTGACATCCGTCCATCGCTAGCAACTGAGACAACAAGCACCAAGTTGTTTAGCGTTTGCTTTGCCATCACCAACTTTCAAGTCCAAAGCAGGTGGCAGGAGACAAAGCCCATATTGGCAGCCCATTCCATGGAAGAGAATGCTGCTGCAACAAGTCTTGGGGTTGGGTCGTTGATCGCAAGTGACGCACAAAGCCACTAGAAGTCACTCTATTGTCGTGAGTCTTTGTGTTTGTTTCGGCTAATGTGCTGGAGCATTCTTTGGTCCGACCATGTCCTCAGCTGCAGCACAGCATTGGCAGCAATGGCAAAATCCCCCATGAGTTAATTGAGTCCAAGATTGTAGCCCAACTTCAGCACAGAGTTGGGCTGCATCACTTCACTTTCCTTTGCACTGTGGCAGCCTCCTTGGGATCATGGAGGTGGGAACGAAACAGTGCCAGATCTATCCCACCTTTCTCGGTGTGTCCGAGAAATTATCTGCAAGGGTCCAGAGTGACCCAGACAATCCCAGACATATTAGCCTCCAGCTGCAAAGTTTGGAGCGCTGCACATCACCTTGTGAGATTGCGAGTGAAAAGGTCCATTTGAGCGTGCCACAACTGGGAATGATACAAGTGTGAGACATGGCGGGTCACTTTTTTTGCTTCAAGATGATCACGGATATCACGGTTTGTTTTCCAAGGCAAGCACCGCACAAGGCCAACTACGAAGGGGAGACTCCACTGCTTTGCGCAGTGCACAAGGGCCGCTACTCGGATGGCGGATGGCATTTGCACACATTCATTGCTGTAATTTTGGGATCCTACTGCTGTAGGAAAAGTGACATGGTAAATTGAGAAGATGAAAGGTCGGTGTTGGGACTTGGCAGCCTTAAGTGGCATGAGCATGCATGAGCTTTGTATGAATTGAGGTGATTTAAGATGCATGTTGGATCATATTATCATATTAGCAGGCTCACAGCTGCCCAAGGCTTGTCGCATATTAAAACCTCCAAGGCAGGAACATTGTGAAGGTGCTTCTCTTACACAACGGATCAGTCAGGGTGGCCCAGACCTTGCTCTTACGTGGCTACAAACGTGTTGCCGTGTAACAAGTCCTACAGCAATAAGTCATTTGTGAAGAGTCCTTTTGGTTCTACCATGTTCTACCTTTGGGGCTGAAAATTGGCGAAATCATCCGAACCAGTCACTTTTTAGGACCTTCGAATTTTGCTGAGTTTTTCGCATTGCCTTGCCGAGGTCACAAGCCATCAACAAAGCCGCTGCGGATGGCATGTGAGCCCAGCGTGCAGGGTGACAACATGGAATGTCAATATGACGACTGCATGACCATATTCGGTTCGGTGGCTGGATTGCAGGTGATATGAGTCGAGTTTGGTAGATGGCAGATTCATGGGATTTCATGACCATTCTGATGGGCTTGACTTTGTGAAGATTTGTGAAGGAGCATGCAGGCTGCTAACTGGAAATTCATTCAAATTCGATGTTTTTCTTTTTTTTCCACGGCGTTGATTACAGTGCGCTGCACCTACATGGACCTCCTTTCTGGCCCAAGGGCAACAGGGATTGGCCGGCGCAAAGGTGAGCAGGCACTGTCAGGGCAGCCATCAAAATGCCCCACCGTTCACACAGATCATTCATAGGAATGCAGTCCTAAGCAGCACCCAGCATTCACGGCCAAAGGTCCCCCAACATCAGGTGCCTTTCAAGAACACTGAGGCCTATAGTTAGGTATAGATAGGTACATTTACAATTCCAGCTTTGAAGGGCCAAGGGCGCCTCGTTTGAGGGCTGGAGTGATCTCCCGCGTCGCTATCCAACGTGAGCCATGCCGGCGCCTTTGAAAGGCAAGAGCGGCAAGAGCCAGGCTTCAACCGCTTGGCGCACAAAAACGGAGGAGATGCTTGAGGAGTGCGCCGACGATTCAGTATGGAAGCAACCCACCCAAAACATTGATGCAGATGGAGGATCTCCAGGATCTCAGGACTCTGGCTTGGGTGGGACAACCAGCTCATCAGATGAAGAAAGCGGCTGTGCGGTTAGCCCTGGAGTTCCGAACCACCTCCAGCCCAGCAATCCATCTACGGCTCCAGACCGATTGTCTTTAAGCCGTACCAACTCCCAGTCTCACCTTGATCATCAGCGCCTCATTGATAGCCTCGCAACCTTCCGAGAGACCTTGGTAGCGAATCACGTGCAGACCTTGTCGATTTTGGATGTAGAGCTTGAGAAGGTGAAGAATGGCTTGGCTGCAGCAGCAGTCACTGCCGTTTCTTTTGCATCAAAATCTGCCTCCAAATCCAGCAGCAAAGAGGTAAAAGTCAAGCTGCCAGGAGCCCTTGCGACAAGTGCTGAAGATCCTCCAGGCAAGTGCTTGAAGGGCTGCAAACCCACACCGAAATACCTAGACCTCGTTCTCACAATCCACATGTAGAGATTGTAGAGTAGGCTCATGAGGAACTAGAAAGTTTGCCTGGTCACTACCGGGAAGCCACAAAAAGATACAAAAAGCATCCAAAAGCATGAAGCTTAAACCTGGTTTAATTTCAGTCCATACTAATTAATAGGTCTTGCAATGCTGGCTGGAATGTTGGGGAGTTGCTCCGTGTCAGGTCTTGAACCAAAGCCGGATGAGCTCCACCAAGCTCCCTTTGCTCATTTTCAGAGTTTAGAGAAGCAACGGAAGCGACGCATGTCATGGATCCCCAAGACTGGTGGTGGAAGCTTCGATGGACACCTGTCTCAGGAATTGGCAGGCTTTCCAAACGTGCCACAGGTAGATAAGATTGAGGAAGAGCTGCCAGGCCCAGTGGTAGCTCACCTTACGAGAGAAGAGAAGTCCAAGGCCAAAAAGGAAGCAGAAGACTATCAGGAAGCTGGAATGTCTTTTGGCAAAAAGGACACCTTGGATACCTTTTGATCATTTTTGATCGATGTATATCGATGTAGAATTGTGATGAATTGTTGCCTTAGTTGCTTCATGTTGCTTCCATGCCAAGTTTTGTGGTTGCGGAGATCCCTTTCCCCCAGCAACATCCAGAAACCCTGGAATGAGTGTACATAATATTATGAGCCTCATGGAGCAGTGGAGCAGTAATCGTACACTTTCACAAGGACCTCAAAAGCGGGCTATGCTCTTTTTTCCTGGGTGTTGGCAGTCCATGCCCAAGGCTTTCGCATTTCAACGCAGAGCTTGCCAAAGAGGCTATCAGAAAAAGAGCAGCCGAAGAATTTGAGATGCCTAGTGAGGTTTTGAAGGCTGATGGGTTACTTCCCAAAATCGCACGGCATCATCTTTTTGGGTCGACGACCATGTGCGTGATCTTCCTCAACGCAATTTGGATTTCAATTGACATTGAGTTCAACGATGCTCTCATCATCAGTGAAGCCGATTGGGGCTTCATCATGGTGGAGAATTTGTTTTGCACGTATTTTACCGTGGAACTGCTGATCCGCTTTGGCGCATACAAGCGCACTTGCAATGCATTGAAAGATGCTTGGTCCCTGGATGGCATTGTGAAACGATTCCATTGCAATCCATGTTATGGATGTTATATATGTATGTTATCAATTTGATGTTAATTGCTCATTGTTGATCTTCAAAGACTGAGGAACTTCGCAGTAGAGTCCTGGACCCGGTTTCCCTTTTAGTATGTTTGACTGGACGACATATGCCACTTCTTGAAATCCTGCCTTAACTTCCATACAACATCCACCAGTGGCATGAAGAGATTTTGTTGTAGCATTAGCAGCGCAGCATTTTGCAACCCTTCGTTTGACCCATCTAACTGATGGCTTTCCGCAGCAGAACCGGGATGAATGATTTCATCAGCAATGATCGACAATTTAGCGGTAATAATTCCTGAGTTCATCATTCCCTCTTGTTTTGATCTGGGGATGGGACATTACTATTCATTACCTAGGCGACCTTGTGGGGGTATAAACATCGATTTAATTCTTTTTCCGAGCTATTTCGATCTATTTTGGTGGGTGCCAGGATCTTCACCATGCGTCGCAGGTTCCTGTTCGATTTACTGCTGGTGTCCCTGATGATCTTCGAGACATGGGCCATGGCCATCGTTTATGCAGTGACTGGTGGTGGGAGCAACATCGCCAGTGGAGCCAGTGTACTACGAGTGGCACGAATCATGCGGGTGTTGAGGACCGCGCGAATGGCACGGCTGGTGAGATTGATGCCCGAGTTGATGAGACTTGGCGCAAAGATAAACTGATATAGACTTTAACTTCACTGATAGAATCTGATAGACTTGCCTTGACTTTAATGTTGTTGATGTTGTTGATGTTGTTGATGTTGTTGATGTTGTTGATGTTGTTGATGTTGTTGTTGTTGTTGTTGTTGTTGTTGTTGTTGTTGTTGTTGTTGTTGTTGTTGTTGTTTCACGTGCGTCTCGTTGATGATGAGACACATTTGTTTCACTTTGCATGTAAGCCTTGCGATTTTTGTGCATTTATTTCATGTCAGCCTGGCCGGTGCGGTATTTTTGCATGGACAGTGCGCCGCCATACCTACTTTAGCGGGTGCACAGAGTGCAAGCATTGAAAGAAAGAAAGAAAGGTTGATTAGCGGAGAAGAACTTTGAGGATTTTCTGCAGGCTCCATTCTTGTCCTTTTTTAGGGCCTGCCGTCTATATATGTCACATATATGTATAATTATGTATATATATATATATGTGCATTTATTTGTTTATTTATATTTGTTTATTTAAAAAAACATATGTACTGTATCAGGAACTTTTGCTTTGTTGAGATGGTATGTAAAGGATATATATATATATGTGTGTGTGTGTGCACTCATACGGGAGGCACCGAAAGCTTGTCAGATTGCCAAAACTCAGCCGTTCCAAGGATTCTGATAAAGGGAATGATGGTGGCATGTCGCTCTGTTTTCTTCACATTGGCACCTTGCCAGATTCGGGGGGTGTGCAATATTGTGCAATGTTTGATGTCATGAATCCAGTTCAAAGTCCTTCTCACGCAACAAAAGTGACTTTGCTTTTGTTTGCATTGTATCATGTTTCTAGACGAAAGACGACAAAGTTGACAACAGTTTGACAGACTCATGTGTTCTGGACGTTTAAGACCTGAGGTATTATTGTTGTTGATCACCTACGTCTTCAGTGTGGCATTTATGACATTTGCTCGTGGCACAACCCTTGAGAAAACCCACTTCAGTTCGATGGGCGATTCAGTCATGGCCCTGATCATGAAGGGCATTCTGCCGGACCAGGCGCGGCAAAGAAAACCAGCCATAGGACCAGCCGGGCGATGTTTTGCTGATGTTTGTTCCAATTCGCACAAATTAAATCAAATTAAGTTCAAGTACGTACTCGTAGGATGATAGGTCCGCCTGGATGCTTTCAACGAACTGGGGAAAGCCTGTCGGTTCAGGAAAGCTTTTTCCAAGAAGTCAATGAAGTGAGTTGGCTGATGGGTCTTTTGGTGCTACTCTTTATCCTTTTTGGATCTTTGACGGTCATGAACATGTTGCTTGGCATTGACGGGCTAGTTGACTGTTTACACGCTGGCAGGAGGCTTGCATGTGTCAGGCAGTCATGACCTTTGCTCAACCAAATGTTTATATGAGTATTTTCAATAAACTCTGATTTGCACACTACTGAACATCAGCAACAAGTCCTCAGATTTGGACTGGCAGATCCACATCAACCCAGTATAGTCAAGATCCAGGAAGTTTCTCAGGATAGATCATTCAGAATGGTACAAATTTGTGTGTTCTTGCTCACTGGGGAGGTGAACTTCATACAGTTGACATGGCTTTGAAGCCGAGGCTGCTTGGCGTTCTCGTTGAAGCCATCAACACAGTCTCCACCATTGAGCGAGAGCAGTTGGAGGTGGATTTCGCCAAGAAAGCCTTGTGGGAGCTCATCAACAAAGGAGCAATTACTACAATTCGAAACATCATGGTTTGCATCAAATTACATTGCATGACACTATTTCATCACATATAGATATTATACCTGTCTACGCGTGTATATTATATACTATGATTGCAAACATATATGTATACGTAAGAGTATATAATATGTAGTATTATCACTACTCCACTATTTGCCTTGTTTTGGAGCAGCCTTGCTCAGATATGAGCTGTTGTTTTATCATACTTTGGTGCAAGGAGACGCGGATGAAGATGGGGACAATCGCATCTCTGAACAGGAGTTTGTGAACGTGTTGCAGAAGCCCCAGGCCAGGCCATTGCGTATGCTGTGGCGCATGCTGTGGCGCATGGTGTGGCACTGTTCTATGCCACGTCCATGATGTCCATGGTGCATTCCCCACTACTGATCACTACTGTTGTCACATTGGTCTATGGCCTTTGGGCGCCTTTGGGCCTGCGGATTTTGGTTGCTTTCTAGTAGGATCTAGTAGGCCACCCTTTTTGATTTTGGTAAAGTTCCCAGTGTTCGAGCCCATGACCTTGTTCAATGTCGTGCCCTTGAAAGGCAGTGACAGCTCTGACAAGTCTCGGCGTCGATGTAGAGGCTGCGCTTGACTATGGCCGAAGTCTCAGCTTCTGCATGCTTGAGAGGAAGGCTTTGCTGTGATTCAGGGGCAACTGTAAGTAGAATCTACTTCTTTGTCTCTGACCCCTTATGTTGGAGCAATCCGTATGTCATAGCTGGCTGCATTTGCCTTCTGTCCAGCTCGGCAAGATCTCACCACTGAGGCAAGTTGCTGTTTGAGGATGGCGAGCCGCTCACATTTGGCGATTTCATGAGAGGCATTCTCACTCTGCGTGGATCCAATCAGACTACCGTCAAGGAGCCGAAGCTTTTCTTGTTGCTGTCCTATTTTGATCTATTTTGGCAAGCTGATGTATTTGTCCGCTGCCACTGTGAGAGCACATTCAATTCAATACATGTTGCCTTCAAATCTTGCCTCGGCATCCACCTTTTGCTTTCAAACCCAGATGCAGAAATGGCAACAGGACATCGTTGACCTGCGGAAGTTCATTGCCGATGAATTCTCTCAAAGCCACGAGGTCATGCGTGAAATTTGTGGATTCTTGTCTGGAGGACCCACGCGCTAGTTACTAGTTTTATGACCAAGCATGTTTGGAGCAATCCAAGCGATTTGCATGACGTGAGGAAAGGGAACTCATGCTTTGCGCCAGCATATGCAAGCATATATTGCCAGCATTGGTCTTCAGATTCATATGTTCTCAATCATCACGAATGATGCACATGTGCTCACGTATTTGCATGATACGTGCCGCTCCGCAGGACAGAAAATGCGAACCCAATCCAGTGGCAGAAAATACTCTATTACCTCAATCGCATCTTCGCAAAGTGTCCCAAAAATCGCTTCCGTGACGGTCAGCTGACTTCCAGCGAAGAGTCTTGGCCGAAGCTGGCTGGAGTTGCTTGCTTGGGCAATAATTTGTGTATGCACTGAGTCACTGTATGCACTGGAACCGCGAATGACACAAAACATCAAGAAACTTTGACATAAAGGGAGCATCCGCCCCCAGCCCGGGGTGTTTTGGAAGGGTCTTGGGATCAGATGGTCCTGGGCTCCCCCAGGCCGCAAACTTTAGCCTCACCGCATATCCGCACTTGACATGTCCTTTCCTCACCGATTTGCATACCCATCATCGCATGTTAGTATGTCCTAGCATGGCCATACCCCTCCAACCGTGGCTTCATCATCAAAGTCCTCCTCCCCCAGCATGCCCCTGCCCAAAACTTACTTACTTTCCTTTCAAACACCACGTTTCAGTACTTTTCCAGACAAACCCCTGTGCCTTGAAACTTGCCTTGAAACAACAGGACTATCACTTGGCCTTGAGTTTTTGGGCTCTTACTTGTAGCACTGCCTTGCGATAGAATGCAATAGATCTAGCATCCCCTCACTCAGGACATCTCCTGATCAAGGACGAAGGCGTTCCGGTATGAGTCACGCAACTGAGACATGGGGAGAGATATCAGAGTGACCTCCCAAGGAGGTGCGTTTCAGGCGGCAGCCCTGGTGGCTTTCCTGATGGAAGAGCTTGCCCTGCTGCTAGCTGTCGCAAAATATGTGTTTTCTTTTTCAAGCTCAGACAACTTTCGGGAATAGATCCATCTCGCGGATTTTGGAACTGATTACCAGAAACAAATCAGCGTGGAAGAGCAAAAGAGTCTGAGCACACGAGCCAGATGGGATCCTCATGGCTTTGAAAAGACCAGTGTTGTGGGTGTGTAACATGATGTAACTTCAAAACCACTTGTACCTCATTTTGCTGCAAATCATGATGTCAAATATGTATATATATATATATATGCTAGTATATGTAGTTGACAGCACAAGTCGATTGAATTAGTCCACATATACAATGTATAATATATATATATACGACCACCATTCAATTGGCTGGTGTTCAGATCTTCTGGGCTTTTTTGCAAGGTCGGACGCCCCTGATCGCTGCAGCACGCTTTGGGTATGCAGAGGCGCTTTGAATGCTGGAGGTGGTCATCAATTCACTTCAATTCGTATACTTAATGTTACGTAACAATAATTCATATATATAGTCGACTATACTTATGATCAGAAAGAGACCAGGGATATACCAAGGATCCACGGATCATCCTATGATGACGTACTTCTACCATCTTCGACGACCCTTGGCTTTGCAGGTGTGCTCACTCTTGCCGGAGAAAGGTGCAGACCAAAAGGCCGTTGTTGAAGGCCGGGAGAGACATGCACTGAATGCTTGATTAAAATTGATGAATGCCATCCAAATGTCCAAAAAGTTTGGAGCACTTTCCCACTCTCTTGTCTCGCTGAAGGGGGACAGACACTCCATGACACTCCTAAACCCACAAACTCCAGGCAGCGAAATTATCGAAGCAACTGGCACCGCAGCAGATGTTGCCCGCCACTTTGGCATGGAGGCGAGTTCGTATTGGAAAAGCTTCTTTTTGATCTGTGTGCAAGGCATGCATTTGTGGTGATCACCTCGACGAGTCATGTAGTCCATTACATCAGCAAGCACTCCACTTGTGGCTTTGGCTCTTTTCAGGTTCTCGGGACCTTGGCAACCTGAGAAAGCTTGAGTCAAAAACGGAGATCTCGTGGAGAGAGAGAAGAGGGGAGATTTCTCTGTTGATTCTGACCATTTCCGTGTCATGTTTTTCTGCAAAGATTCAATGCCAACCCAGCAAGAGCGTATGTGTCATGCATACCAAAAAGAACCTGCTGGCATTCAATCTAGAAACGAAAGGTTCCATGTAAAAACGAACTAGTTCCATGAAGAGTGGGGAAAAAGCCAGGTAGAATGTCAGAAGCTAAGTCAAAAATGATGGCAAACAGTCTTGCAATCCTGAAGGCGTCATGAGAAAAAAAAATATGTATATATATATATATACATATGTATGCGTGTTCTGTTGGCTAAAGTGGTAAGTGGTGGAAAGGATTGGCTAATTTGGCTAGCTCTTGTGTTTGTATCGTCCAGCTCTCATCAATGAAATACACGCGCCCGTGGGACCTCCATTCTTCAACCAAGTATATTTGAGCAGATTGGACTAGAAAATCCGGAAAGTCGATTCAAACTATGCGACTTCCTTGGGGAAGCATGTTGGCATCGTTGTCAAGCCATCACCTTTGCTCCTGCTAAAGCGTATATGTGAGGGTCAGGAGGTTTACCCGCAGCTGTGATGAATCATCGGTGGACTGTCAAGCGAGGGAATATGTATCCTCGGGCCCGACGTGTTAAGTTTTTGTTGGGCATGTTTGCCTGAACCTCAGAAAGGGCTAACACCTATTGACACCTTAGAAACCCTTAGAATATTTGGCACCAAAAGCACAGCATTGTTTGGGGCAAGGCGACCCTTCCAGTTTCGATACCGCAAAGGCAGCATTCGAAGAGCTACCCGATCTTGCTTTTAAGGAGATTTGCCACCACCTGTTCTACCTCCCTCAATCATATACACTGAAGTCGGCTCAAACACACTCCAGATAATTTCTGGCGCAATACCAGCACCTGCACCTTTGCCCACTGAGCAGCTCGTGCAGGGCACAGCGCGAAAGGCAAAAGGGTGGCAATCTCGGTGCAGTTCCCCTACATTCATGCACGCTACACATTTTCAAACCATTGCATGCCCATACTGGCCCAGTCGAACCCACCGGTTCAAGATGGTACCCGCAATTAACCACTACAATTTTGTCCAACTTAATGGTGATAATAAGATTTGATAAGTCCCAAGTGGAGGCATGTCCTTTCAAGTCACCTCGTGTGTTTGGAGCACGTTTGGAGCATGCTGGTGTCTCATTCAGGCTGATCAGACATGAAACGCCCAGCAGCTGCAGACAGCACTCCAGCTCGCGGAGCTAGAAATGGCAGGAAGGAAAAGCTGACGGCTTCACCAGGACATATGGCAGAAATGAAAGCAGTTGGAGAAGCTCCAAGGTAGCCAGTTTGTAATACATCACGTTGTACATTGTTATGCAATTTTGATGTGAATATATATATATATATATGTCTGTGTGTGTGTGTTCTTGTTGGGCACCGAAAGCTTCGCCCCACCATTTCATTTCACCGGGACAATGCCAAAGAGCTGGATCAAAGACAGGAAGGTGCATTAAAACAACTACATTCTGAACACTTGCAAGGCACTAGATGCTAACGCCTTTGTATTTTGATTGCACGCCCTTCTGGCAAACTGCTGCTCACTTGGAGGAGAAGCCTCCCAGCCCAATGACTCAAAGATGAAGACGTTGAAGAATGCTTTGCTGGAATTGTTGAAGCGAAGAGGGTCCGCAAAGACGCTTTGGCATGTATTCGCCTTCTCCCGCAACGTAATGACCCAGAATCCACCGTCTAAAGTCTGCCAGTCTACGCACTCATGGTTTCCGGCAAAGATGGGACATCGAATTTGGATGCTCGATGATTCAGGGCAGTATATATAAATTTATGTAATTATATGTAATTTTGATACTTTAGGTCCCGGGTCTGAAAGACCTGTAAAGCCTTCCGAGTTTAGAGGCTTGGCTTGACTGCCAGGACATGCTGACCCAGTGAAGTCCCACGCCTCGAGCTGAAGATGAAAGACTGGAGACCTGACTACCCGAGGAATTGATGTTTTGATTAGTTTTGATACCAATCAGCAGCAATCCACGTTATCAATGGTGAATGATATTGTTTTATTCGGCTATGATGGGAAGCAGTAAATTTGCTTGTCACAACATTCCAGTTAAACTAATCAACCAAAATATACCTGATTGAAAAGAAACCTTGAAACCGCGCTGTTGCAAACCATGAGCCTGGGCTCAACTGATAGTCTGGATTTGTCTGCTGGTGCACAAGAACGGGACATGATTTGATTTCGAATGATTTCAATATAGAATGGGCTAGCGCCCTGGTGCCGCCGACCCCCTTCAAGGGGGAGGGGCCAGGGTTGGAGACTTTTTTTGAGACTCAGAATGTGTATTTGGTANATGTGTATTTGGTAGATTTGTTGTGATGGTTATCCATGTCAAAACCCCCATTGTGTAGATAAGTATATATACATAAAAGGAATTGACCAACAGAATGATCCAGATGTTTGGATAAAGTATAAAGGTTAGTAAGCAGTAGGATCCA
>BGPT01000223.1:21831-34358 GCA_003297045.1 Symbiodinium sp. clade C Y103
GTACAGTCTGGCCACAGTGAGGGTCATCTGCGGGTGATTCGAGCTGTGCTCCATAGGGACTGGGGTCACTGAAAAGGTGACTAAGACTTTCCACTCCTTTCTTGGATCGTCTTCTCCGATTGCACGCTGCGGCGGCTACTGGAGTCCGGGAANGTACATTCTGGGTGGAAATGAATGGGTTCGGTTCCCGTGTCACTCGGTGAGTGGATCCATTTGTCCTTGGTTTGACCTCGGACTCGTGGTGTGGAAAGGCTGCGCCAGGTGTATCGCTTGAGGTTGAGATTGAGCACGGCTCTCTCCCTCGCGTGTCCAAGCACCTGGAGGCCAAAGCTCTCAAGCGAGAACTCATCATCTTTTCTCCTTAGATTATAAGAGGTGTCGGGCTTCAAGGGAGGAGCTGGAAGAATCTCTGAAAGTTAACAAGTGGCAAGATTACCAAGGTGAAACACCACAAACAATAAATGAAGTCAGAGAACAAATAGACCCTGCTACATGGCTACGGGAGTTTGAGGAGCAATTCCCGCAATATTGGTTAGCAAAGGGAATTCCGAATCCATTTACGTCACAAGCGGTGAGGAACCATGCCAAAAGAGAACAAGCTGGTCAAAGGGCCACCAGCATTCGGGCCAGTTCAGCGCATGGAACTGAAAGAGCAACTGCACGATCTCCGAGAGGAAGAGCAGATGCCAGGTCCAGAACGCCTAAAGGCAGAGGGAAAAATTGANCAGTTCAGCGCATGGAACTGAAAGAGCAACTGCACGATCTCCGAGAGGAAGAGCAGATGCCAGGTCCAGAACGCCTAAAGGCAGAGGGAAAAATTGATGATGCTGATCAATTGCCTCCAATGGAAGGTCAGGAACGCAGAGGAATCCAGAAAATCTGGATGTCAGAGAGGGCCGCCTCCACTTGTACAGCGACAGATTCGTTTGCGGAGTTGAAGGAAAAGAGTGCTTCCGAAGAATCAGTACAGCTGTTGCAATCATGAAGCTCTCACGGAATCAGCAGTATTATACTGTCCTTCGTAACTCTTTTCCCTACTTGCCTCCCTTGCTGCTCCTCTGTGCTCCGAATACTCTGGAACCTGAGGCGCCCCTTAACTAGTGATAACCCGCAAACCGATCGTTACGTTGTGTCAGTTATCGAAAACCTCAGCTAGGGTCTCTCTGCCCTGCGCCTGCAAACCAGACACTGTGAGGCTCCCTCTATTCCTACTCCCTTCGACCTCTCTCCTATCCCCCCTAACCCGCTGTGTTGGCTCTGGGATTAACCTGCTCTTCCTTTCCCGGTTGATTCCTTTGTTGTATTGTTTTTGTCCTTTTTGTTGGGTTTGTTTTGTCGTTGTGCTGTTGCCGATACTGCCGTAGAATAACTCCTGGGCCGTTTAGTTTCGTGCCAAAGTGCACTTTAGGTAGCCATGGAGTGTGCCCATCAACACACGTTGTCGCATGCAACCGAACGGAACGGAATGAAGCTAGCGAATTATCTACGACCTAGTGTTACCCGTCAGGGTCTCACTAGGTGACGATAACAACACCAGCCCATGATTGCCTCACTGCTCGGAGGCAGGGTGGCACTCATCACAATCAACTGAGGAACATTGATAAGCAACCCCCTCAGAGCAAACACAGTTAGGCAAAAATGCTTGGAAGGACACAATGGGAGATTGAAACATAAAAAGAGCAAAGAGTAAAAAACAACTAGGCCTCACCGCTCGGAGGCGGGGTGGCACATATCACTGCCCGTAGTGGGGCGTTTGGCAGCGAGAACTGCGCCCCATTGGGGCTCAACTTTCGGTTGCCTGCCGCCCCACTACAGTTAGATATGGCCGCTACTTATTGAATGAAGTGAGCGCAACAAAGTCATTAGCATAGCCACAGGCAAGGCGCCAATAAGAAAGGCTCTAAAAAGCAACCAAAAAGAACACAAAAAAGCACAAAGAACACAGAGAAAACAAAGAACACAAAGAACACAGAGAACGCAAAGCAAAATGCAGAATATAGAATAACCGTGCCTCACTGCTCGGAGGCGGGGTGGCACACTTTCCAGGCATCCTGGAAAAGTAACAAGCACACTGAAGAACTGGAGCTGGACCCAGAAGCAGTCCTTCGCGAAGTATGACTGACAAGGTAGCTGATCTAAACGATGAACAGTGAAAATTTGGAAGCGTGCAGATACAAGTCGTAAGAAACTCATTGCTGGAAACAAGGGAATAGTGGCGCCCATGTGTGTGGTTCTGCTAGAGGTCGAACCCGTGGCATGGACAGTCACCACCAACAAAAAAACAGTCCAGAGGAGCGATTTTCCTGGTAAATTTCAGTATCGGGCCCGCCTACCCTTGAAAAACGTAAAAACGTGGAAATTTGCAGAAGCGCAAAGCGTGACTCCTTGCAAATTGGAGTAGCGGGTCCGCAGTCCCGGCGCGGGCCGGTACAATATGGAAATTTGTAGAAAACGGGAGAAAATGGGATACCCGCCGGCCCGCTGTACCCAGCGGGCCCGCCGACCCCGTTTGGACTTTATAATAGAACAAACGGGACCCGCAGGCCCCGTTTGGACTTCATAGCATTGTAACAGACGGGCAAGCGGAGAACCCCAAGCCGTCAAACGGAAAAAAGGGAGAAGTTCCAGCCATCATGGGTGTGGCGTTGTATCCACGGCCTCCCCCCAAACGGGGCCTGGACAGGAGCTTTTGCCTTCTCTGCTCCGTGCTTCATTTTCCAGAATCAAGGAAAATAAGTCTTCTTTGAACGGGGCCTCCGGAGTAGAATGGCTTCAACTGGTCGAAGCACACCTGCAACATTACACAGTCTCTTATTGCTCCTATAATATCGTGCCATGTTACCCCTCGGCCTCCGTGGTTCAATGTCTGTCCAGCAACCAACCATTTTCAATCATGTTTTTCGGTCCCAATGCGTCCAAGCGCGCCGCAACTCCAAAGTTTCTCTATCTCACATTTCCATGCACCGTGTGGAAGCTTCTTGCCACACACACACACAAACATGGAGGCCTTCCACGGCGAAGCTGAAGCTTCAAAAACCCGGGTCAGTCTTCTTGTTATGCTGCTCCACGGGTGCAGAGCGCAAAGGTTATTCACCGCTATATTGATGTTTTTGTTCAGTGACACAGGCCGTGAGCCACCATGCGCGACTGTCGAGCAAACAAAAATGAATTTCCAGAGCGCAAAGTGCGATCCGTTGGCAGCGGGACCGCCGCGGACCGGGCGCAGGCCCGTAAAA
The DNA here is from genome assembly GCA_003297045.1 of Symbiodinium sp. clade C Y103. Classification (NCBI taxonomy): domain Eukaryota; class Dinophyceae; order Suessiales; family Symbiodiniaceae; genus Cladocopium; species Cladocopium sp. clade C. The sequence goes on from BGPT01000223.1 coordinate 25,068, forward strand.
CGTGGAAGTTTGTAGAAAACGGAGAAAACGGGACACGTCCCGCGTCCCATGGGCGAGGTGTGACCCCGTTTGGACTTCATAGCATTATAACAAACGGGGAAGCGGGGAACCCCAAGCCATAAAACGGGGAAGAGGGGAAGCCCCAACCATCATGGGTCTAGCCTTGTATCCACAGCCTCGTCCCCAACTGTGCCCGTGCTGCCAATATCCACGGCTTCGTTCCAAACGAAGTCTCAGATTCAGTGCGCGCAAGGCGGCTCTGAAAATGGAGATTCAAAATCAAGGAAAAATGCTTTGAAGGTGCGTGCATAACTGACTTCACCAGACGCAAGCATGGCCTAATGCCTTGATCATCATGTTGACACAGCGGCCACTTGTTTACACATCGACAGCGACTGGGTGAACCGAGGAAAAAAAGGCCAACTGTTTCACTTTAAAAAGCAAGAATTCACCACACCTGCAAGTATGGCCTAATGCGTTGACCATCATGTTGCAAAAAAGGTGAGTGGCAGTCACAGCGGCCAGTTGTTCAACACATCGACATCGACTAGCTGCAAAATGGTGAGGCGAGTCACAGCGGCCAGTTGTTTAACACATCGACATCGACTGGGTAAACCGAGGGAGAAATGCCAACTGTTTCATTTCACTTTAACGAATTACAATTGCTAAATTGTAATTCCGCATTCGTGTCGAAGGATTCTACCTGCCCATACAGGTATTCTCCAAAGGGCTCTTGCCACCGTGACGGAATCCGACATGAGTAACATACTTGATCAGAACGGTCATTTCGAATTGTGTAGCTAGAATGCATCTAACGTGCAAAAACAATAAATCTGACATGATGAATATACATATATATATATATATATGTATGTATTTATATACAAACAAAGATCACAGGAGACAATGACAATATAAACCAACAGCAATAAAGTATATGTCCCCCCCCAGCTGCGACTTAAATGCGTCCAGAGACGCGACTATATGTACATACACACATATATATATATACATATATGTACATACACATATATATATATACATATATATATATATGCATATATATATATATATAGATGTATATTTATATATATATATATGTATATAATGTATGTATGTATGTATATATATATATGTTATATATACCCCGGGGCCCCGTTCAAAAAAACCATTTTTCCTTGTTTTGAAGCTCCATTTTCAGAGCCGCCTTGCGCGCAATCAATCTGAGAGACTTCGGAACGAAGCCGTGGATATTGGCAGCACGGGCACACGGGTTGGATCAGAGACGAGGAAAAGAGACGCGGATGAAGTAGAGAAGGCAACAGCTCCTGTCCAGACCCCGTTTGGGATGAGGCCGTGGATACAACGCTGGAGCCATGATGGCTTGGGCTTCCCCTCTTCCCCGTTTGATGGCTTGGGCTTCCCCTCTTCCCCGTTCGTTATAATGCTATAAAGTCCAAACGGAGCGGGCCCGCGCCTAGGTAGATGATCCGATATGACAGTCATGTAGAATCTCAAGAAGTCAACAGAGACACCTAAAACAAAGGGTGACTGATGCGGATCAGAGTAGTTGAGACCTCCCAGCATCAGAGTTGGATCGCTGCATGTTCCCCCGATAAAAGGTTGCTGCAGAGTGTGGGCCGTTGTCAGTTGCGTCATTTCACAGTGCAGACGTTTCTTTGGTTTTGTAGCACCTTGACTAGAAGCAGGGCAGAGTTCCTTCAGATGTGTGTGCTGCAAGTTTCTGAGTGCGACTGGCAGCCGAGACTTCCCAAGCAGATGTGTTTGTGCAAGTGCGGTGGACTGGAAAAATGGCTGGAGAACAGTCTTGAGATTCAGGCATCACAAGCCTGAGGAGGAGTGTGAAACAATTTGGAGTGTGCTCAGCCGTTCATGCACATCTATTTCATGGCACCTGCACAAGAATGACACGCATCAAATCGAGTTGGGAAGCTTTCGCATTTTCACTTCATTTATGCATGGAATATCCATTGGAGGCCCTGTGGTCCAAGCAAAGAGGTGTGAGCGCCAGCAGTTTCTCCGCATTTTCGAGTTCCAAAAATTTAGCGCCATTTGATGCCAAAAGGCATAAAGCGAGGCGGGGTGAACAGGATTGCCTCTTACTGAACCTACTCCTGCCACCTTGTGCATTTGGATGAATACATGTGCAGTGATGTGCAGCGCAGTCTTCAAACCATTTTGGCATTGCACCTTGGAAATCCATTATACTTTCATGTTGAGATGTCAGTCGTTTGACTTGCATGTGCAGCATTCCAATCAGGACGTCTTTGAAGCGCTTTTGCATCGACGAAATGTTGAATTTCCCCCAACATTCGATGGGCACACAAGTAGTTGAAAATATTTTGATCCAACGAACCGAGCAGTGATTATTGACCATTCCCAATTGACTTGTGGTAATTTGAGCCTCGGTTCAAGTGCAAGCAAACCAGCTGGTGAGAGAAACATGACGTTCGACACCGGTTGCGGGCACATGTATTGTTCGAACCAGAACACGCTAAATAAATCTTGAGCGGAAATAAGTTTTTCTGATCGAATTCAAAAAACATATGACTTTATGTTTTGCATCGGGTGGGTGTTACAACCAGCAACCCCCAAACAAATTCTACATGGTCATTGCGTGCATTTGCAATTTGAGAATCGAAAATAAAGAGTATTTTTGGTTTTGAACTTGTCAAAGACAAAGGTTTTCTACCAAAAAAAGTCATGTCTGGTAATCATATGGCGTCTGTGCGGAATCGAAAAACAAGTAACATTTTGATTCTGATTCAAACAAAACTGTTTGTTGGTGATTGCGGTATTGGCTCAACCAAGTACATACAACATGTCGACCAATTAATTGGACACATGTACATGCCGCCATTCTGCGGGGTAGCACAAAACAAACAATTTTTGCACGGGCATTGTTTTGTGTTCATTTTTTTCGAACACCTTCATCTGTTTTTTGCGGGTTGCATTTTGTAACCAAGCAATGATGATTTTGATTTGCACATTCGACCATGTGTCGGCGTTTTTCATCATAACGTGGTGATGTCCGGAGTCAGGGTCCTATGCCCCAATCCACTGGCACCACAATGTGGATGGAACGTTTGATACCGCACACATACTAACATGAAACCACCACTGCAGTTGCAATGTGGTCATGTGAATTTCGATTGCATTCCTGGAACAGCATTGGCTTTTTCATTGGGGGTGACCTCCCAAAAATGATGGATTAATTGGTGCAAGGGTGTCCCCACACAACATTCATCAAACCGTCGGCCTAGTCAAACTTCGGATACCGGATACCCATGTTTGTTGTATTTTCCATCCAACCAGTGGGATTATGATTCATAATCCTCATTTTCATGACCATGTTGGTTGCTTTATGGTGCTTAAAATAATTGAATATCCCCACATTTTTCCAGTATCCCATGTTTTTCCAACGATAAATTGGAACCCGGTTTTTGGTTCTCTCTAAGGCCCATGGGGGCGGGGCTCGACCGTGGGGCGGCCGAGATGATCAGTGACCCGACAGTCGAATTGTCTTTACTTGGTGACTTCGTTGGAAAATTGAAACAGTGACATCCCGTGACAAAGCAAAAATTAGATTGTGTTGGTCCACAGTTTTTGGAAGGTGAGGGTTGGGTTGATGCAGAAAAATACATGTCCATTATGCCATTTTGCAGTCGATGCAATCAGGTAGGTGTAAACGTGACCATCCTGCAACAGCGCAGGCATGGATCAAGTTGAAAACCCACAAGTGAAGGCGGAATAAAAACAATCGTCAGGTGTGATGCGATCCCCAACAAAAAAAATCATCAACTGCCCAGACCGTCCAAGTACCCATGAAAATGGGTGAAAAAAAACAAAATAGTATGTATAATACCGTAATTGCCCAATGGTTTTAGGTACTTGGAGGGTGTAGGTAGATCCTGGCATGAGTTTCGACACGATCCAGTTGCCACCTGAATATCAAGTATGTTGCGTCAGTCATTCCATCAAGGCACACCGAGGATGCCAAGTTTACAAAGGTGCCGTCGCGAAATGAAACTGCCAGGATTTTTTCTGCTGGGATTGCATGGAGTTATGTCTTCAATCGTGGCGGTGCAACAATTCTAAGACATCGGTCCCACAATGGCCAAGAGGTCATTATTTTCTTCCAGGCCACACGCAAACAACCAAGTTCAGTGAAACGACCAGCCTCAGTGAAACTTTGATCTTGTCTTTAACTTCAAATTCAACACACACACGCACACACAGTAATTTTCAAAAAGGCAACTGCTCAGTAAACATCCATGTCTCCCAAAGTTCAACCTTCAGGAGGCACTGAACCCTTGAGTAACTTCCAAGTTTTCCAAGCGAAGAAATTTCACCGCCGTTGTGGTCCACGGAACGGAACTGTTGGTCTTGAGCATCTGCTGCAGTGCTTGTTGTGAGGCCAAGGTTACTCGTGTCAAATCGGGAAGATGATCGTTCTCAGTTCTCTACATTTGCGTATCTGCATACAGTAACCGACAAAATGATCGGAAACACAACAGGATGCGGACTTGGGATGTTGAAATTTGCGTCAAGACCTTCACAACCAATGGTGGGGACCAGCCTAGCCATGTCCTTTTCAAGTCAAGGGATGTCAGCCATTTTCTGGGTTATGGTTGTAGGAACAATCTGGAGGACAAGTAAATTCACAAGAAAATACATAGAAATACGAGAACCACTTCACAGCCAGCTGCAACATCAACAAGGGCAAGCATACCAACAACTAAAACCATAGCCATAACATGCCGTGATCAACATCAAACCGACACATGCAAAAACAGAAACAAACCAACGACGAAAGCAAACACAATAGAGGCATCAGCAACAGCAGCGACAGCAGCAACAGATGCAACAGCAGCCACAACCAACACGACCATCACCAAGAACAACAAAAACAACCAAAACCACAACCAAACCCAACACAACAACCGACACAGCAGCGAAAACAACAAGTAACACAACAAGTTACGCAAATGTTTTCGATGGCACCTCAGCCGGTTATTGATTGTCGCTTGCAGGCGGCACCCGGCGGCACCCGTGCTTGGCTTCCAGTAACTTGCGCCAAGTCGGCTAACCCTGGAGCTCGTTGCTGTTGAAAACCCATGATTTGTCTCCTGCATGTGGTTGCGGTGTTTGTTGTTGTTTCTGTCGGCTCACGGTTCCACATTGCCATTTTTGGCGACTGTGTTGTTTGTTGCCATCTTATTTGTTGCCATTAAAGCCTCGACCCAATTTCCAACGTTTTCCACCCGCAAACTCGCCAACAAGTTCCCTCGAATGCAACCGTAATTTACCTTGAAACTGCAACGCCAGTTGTCTTAGTTCCATGTTGGGAAGTGATGCTACGACCTGCTTGACACACTGGGAGCGATGCGAAACAAAAACTCCGATGTGGAAAGAACGTTTCAGCGGCTTAATCACAAAAACTGGTTTCTGCTAGCTGAAGTCCTTCTTGCTTTAGCAAGGTATTGGTGGTGGCTGGAATCGCCAACCGCGTGAAACTTCACAGTTAAGTAATCACCCCTCCCCACCCGGATGTTTTTTTTTAAAACCGTTTTGCCCTGGCTCGACCCTCCCCTAGGACATTATCGCAATATTGTTGCCATCAACATCATCAGCATCATCAGACTGTCTCTTCATTTCGTATCTCCCAAGTCTGTACTCACCGCTCTTTCGACATACCTTTCTCCTTTTTCCTTGCCTCCCCAGCTAGCTTTCGTCCTTTACCCCTTGGCTTGGCCTTAACTTTCCTCAGTGTAGAGGCGAAGAGCATCAAAAACTCAAAGACACGCGAAGACTTGAAGATATGCCGAGACACGCAGAAACATGGTCGCTGTCGATGTTGGTATGAAATGGATTTGAAATGGTGGACGATGGATTGCTTCGTTTTAGAGTTGCGGGGCTGGGCGCTTCATATTTTGTATCCTGGGTCGTGGGGCAGTATGGGTTGCTTGGGTTGTGTAGGTTCTGCGACTGATACATGTCTTTTTCGCCCAGTCCTGTTTTTGTGTTGCATGTATTTTGTAGGGGTATTTAACACTAGGGGGAAGGGAAGGCGCACTACAGGGCCTTTTGTTTTTGTCAGTCTCCAGTCTTGAAGAGGTCTGCAAACTCTTCGGGCTAGGGCCTAGAGAACTCGCTGTGTCAAAAAGAACTAGCTGCACTTTTCTTGAGCACAAAAAATGAGTCAAACGTGTTTCAACATTGTGACCCCACACCTTTTCGCCATGCAAAGAACAGGACAATGTGCTGGTGCAAAGTCATAAGGTCAAAGCCTCCGTCTTGAATTTCAACCAAAGAAAACGGCAGCTGTCTTTCGCTTGCGTGTATTCATGTAAGAGCCACTAGAGACAAACACAGTTTAAACTTTGAAATTCAACCAATGGGGAAATCAACAATTGACAAAATACATCATTAATATGCCCAAAGGTGACGAATCAGTGACGTGGACATGATGCTTGTCCAAGGCTTGCGTCCTGCTGATGGCGGCATGTTTGGCAAGAGGCAACACTGAAAAAAATATCGTGGTGTGTCTGTGGAAACAAACGTGTGTCCCGTGAATGAAGATAAACACTTGAAAAGGTGGCACCGTTCAAAAACTATTCGAAACTTTAGCTTTCCTGCGGCTGTTTTTGAACCTGGTCATCCGTGAGCCAGAGATTTGGATTTCAGAAAGTAATTTGCTGATATGACACTGCATCAATGGGCAACATGTCCTCAACAATCTTCAAGAGATCGCGTGGGCATCCGGACACAGCATCAAGGAACTCTAAGCGACACAACCCTCAAACCACAGTATTGATATGCAATTCCTTGTCCCAACCAGCGTGGCACAGCCGTGTTTGACCTTGTTTCGTTGGTCTGCTCTATGGTTCATGTGCGGTTTTCATTTGCAAAGGCATGGTCCCAAGAAACTCCGGAATTGGCAATCCACCGTGCCAGTGTGCATTGCCTCCTGGACTATTTTCCGTGACCAAATCAAAGTATTCTAGAAATGTCATGCGTGGTCGACTGTAATTGTTGTTAATATTCTGTATCCACACTTCGCCACCCGACCACAAGCCGCAGCATGCGACGCCGCGCTGCTGCGCTGCTGCGTTCAGTTTTTGTTACTGACATTTTGTACGAGGAATGGTGTTCAAACCGTGCACATCCGTGCACACAACAGGGGAAAGAACAACAGGGAATAGGTTTACGCGTAGCGTATGTCAGCAGCACCGTGTCAAATTCAGCGCGTTGTCTAGTTTTGTTTGGCCGAATCAAACAACCATAAGGTGACGAACATATTGAAATTTCGCGGGCTGGAGTTTGGCAAGCTACATGAAACACGGAAGGAAACTACGTTGTTTATGCCTGCAGCATTGCGGTTTGTGTTCGAATGCGTTTGTTGAACCCCTTTACGACGCTTAGCACCTTATTCTTGGCTGATGTCCATATGGACGAAAATTGTTGCAAAGGAAATGTGCCCACGCCTTCCACTAAAACAAAATAGAAAACAAACACCGAATTATATTGATGTGGCTAGGCTGGTTGCACTTGCGCCGAGCAATGATGCAATTGGAAGGGATGACACAAATCAAAAACATCGACTGTGCTACAATGAGGTAACAACCGAACTGGGACCGGCGACTTTCTATATATGAAGCACCGCAAAAACTCCGGCAATACTAAACATGTAAGGGACGGACATCGGTTTTCTGGAAATTGATGGCGCTAGTAAAATCCCGAGGTAGGCGATGAGATCTTCCCAAATTAGCGATATATACCTCTTTTCAAAGTTCTGTCATTCTGACATGTTTTGACCCTTGATTTTTGACGTTTTTTGTGAATTAGATTTGGCGTCACAAGGGCACGTGCTGCTCAGAAAGTGTTCTTCTAGATATCCATGGCGTGATCGTCTGAGAAGAACATCTCCGCAGAAGCGGAAACCAAGTCCCTGTGAAAATGTTTGTGTAACTAGCTGCCTGCACATCCTTGGCTTGCATGTTTTCATGGTCTTTCCACTTGAACTTGCACCATTTCGATTGCCTCTCCGCTGGCTTTATTTACCCACTGAAGTTTCGCTGTGACAAATTGTTGTCGTTGCTGAAGAGTGTTGCCGTTGAGTCCCCATGCGACCTTTGATTATTTTTCTGCCGACTGTAACTGTTTTCTGGCGATTTACTAGCGTCTCATACCGTATCAACAGGCATCAGATTTGGATATTCATGAGGTGAATTTTAGCGATGCCGTAGCGATGCTTTTGTATCCGCGCGATGCCCGTTTTCCGCCCCAGACACCCAGATGCACATCAGTCTGTGATGCATTTATGTTGACTGGTGGCAAGCTACATAGAGATAGCTAGACAGAGAGGTAACCAACAAGATAGAAGAATAGAAAAACAAACAAATAACACATAGATAAATAGCATGGCATTGTATCCGACATTGTTTGTTGCATAAGGTTCGGGCCTGTGGGGGCCCAGAGAGCTGGCGAACCCGCCATACTGTTCCGCCCCATAAAGGCCCAGAGAGCTGGAGAGCTTGCTATAGAGTGGCTTTGTAGAGGTGGCTGGCAAACAAGATGCGCAATCGGCTTGCCATGCGTGGTTGCAGCGAGAATGCTTGCCCACTAAAAGAAGGCACAGTCTCCGCTCTGGAGCTACGTATCCCATGACACTTTCGTTGAAGCATCATCATTGTTGTGCAACCGTGCGGTGAGCGTGTGGTGAGGGATGGGATCTTCTCCAATTTGCAGATGTCCTATCCCTGAACTTAGGATGTCCGAGATTGTCCATACATAGACACATACATATACGTACATACATACAAACATACATACATACATACATATATTTTTTTTGACTTTGACTTTGCGCCTGCATGTCCGTAGGCAGCCGAATTTGGGCGCAGGCAAGGTGAGACGAACGGAGAAAAAGTCAAGAGAGAAGAAGTGCGTGTCTAGTCGGCGAACAGAATGACACAAAATCATCAGCCAGCTGCGTCCAAAGATCTTCATCCAAAGCGAGCAACATCCAATTTCCTAACTGATGATATCTGGTGTAAGCAACCAGTTTACTTATCCAATTATGCCGGGGATGTCCCGCAACACATCTTCCGCCGGGGTTCCATGCAAGAAGTCGTTGGGTCCATCTATTTGCGGGTAGGGACGCAACACACATTGCCAGTTTCCAATGATGGCGGATACTTTGTTCCGACCAAGTTTTCAAACCATGATGTTGTGACAATGCTAACACTTTCGCATTCCAATGATGTA
>BGPT01000223.1:39658-134536 GCA_003297045.1 Symbiodinium sp. clade C Y103
ATCAAAAACCTTGCTAATCAAAAAACATCAAAAACGAGAAAACTACAGCACTGACACGCAAAACACAAAAAACAAAAGGAATGTTGCTAAGTAGATTAATTAAGTGAAGGTAGGTAGAAACAAGTAGAACTAAGTGGCAACAAGTTACTTACGTTAAATTTTACAAGAAACGTCTACNTAAGTGCGCTAACCACACACAGATTAGTTGAAGTTTCTTGAACAATGCTAGCTAGCACCATTTGCTTAGCCTACTTGGAGCCTACTTGGAGCCTACTTGAAACCCTTTTGTCCTCCTGAAAACCAAGTAGGAACCGGCCTTGAGGTACAGGCGGTACCGCATGGTGCCCCTCGTACCCAACCGCAAACCCGTACCCATCGTACCCGCAAACCCGTACCCCTCGTACCCGCAAACCCGTACCTAAAAAAACACAACCAATTTTGAGAAAAACGCAACCAATTTTGCAAAATTGGTTGCGTTTNCCCGCAAACCCGTACCCCTCGTACCCGCAAACCCGTACCTAAAAAAACACAACCAATTTTGAGAAAAACGCAACCAATTTTGCAAAATTGGTTGCGTTTTTCTCAAAATTGGTTGTGTTTTTTTAGGTACGNAAACGCAACCAATTTTGCAAAATTGGTTGCGTTTTTCTCAAAATTGGTTGTGTTTTTTTAGGTACGGGTTTGCGGGTACGAGGGGTACGGGTTTGCGGGCACGAGGGGTAACATGCTGTACCACCCGTACCTCAAGGCTAGTTTCTGCTTTTCTATTTCTATGTTGGCCTGAACTGAGGTTTCACAAGGTTTCAAGTAGGCTCCAAGTAGGCTCCAAGTAGGCTCCAAGTAGGCTAAGCAAATGGTGCTAGCTAGCATTGTTCAAGAAACTTCAACTAATCTGTGTGTGGTTAGCGCACTTANAGTAGGCTAAGCAAATGGTGCTAGCTAGCATTGTTCAAGAAACTTCAACTAATCTGTGTGTGGTTAGCGCACTTACAAAGTAGAAATAAGAAGGGTAGATTTGGATCTAAACCTTGATGACCTCGAGAATGACAACAGCTCACCACACGCTGCACACCATGGAACCGCACTTTTGGTCACGATTCGGCACAAGTCAACCCCTCGATCCTCTAATGTTGCAAAGCGGAATGGAAGCTAAAGCAAGGTCAATTGGAAGCGGAGCGACATCTGATTGTCACATGTCAGATTCACATCCGTGATACTTTATGTTGGTTTAGCTTCCATCGATTTCACTGTACGATCTTGCCTTCTCTGAACTTTCTCTTTCTTGGCTTGTTGCTTGAGATCCAAGGTTTCATACTCAGCTCTCAGTTGATAGGTTCCTCTTTGCATGACGGAACGTAAGAAATCTGCAGTCATGAACTTTGTTNTTGCATGACGGAACGTAAGAAATCTACAGTCGTGCACTTTGTTAAACTGTCGGCCAGCTGAACATTGCCTCCTATCCATCGGATGCAACCATTGTGTCTTCGTAGGTATTCTCGGATAATAGCCAGGTCAATTGTTGTTCTCTTATCAGTGGACCCTGAACCCGTAGGACATGTTAAAGCGTCATAGACAGATTTTGCATCAGTCACCACTCCAAATTCCAAAGGTTCTATCATAGTTTCCCAGTCAATACCATCCTGTCGCACCAACTTCCTATAGAAGAGTTCTGCAAGTAAATACCTATACCAACATGCTACGGCTGCACTCTCAACAATTCCTTGTGTCTCTGCACTCAAGGTTGACACTGTCCTTCGCTTCAAAGTATGACTTTTCCAACCGATCATGGAAAACTGAGCCTCTTCACCTTGTAACATACTTCGATCTGCANGCACTCAAGGTTGACACTGTCCTTCGCTTCAAAGTATGACTTTTCCAACCGATCATGGAAAACTGAGCCTCTTCACCTTGTAACATACTTCGATCTGCAGCTAGGACAACATACCCTGCCTGTGATTTATGTTCACCAGCATCATCCTTGGCATTTGCCCATGCGGCATCAGATGAAACTACGATGCACAGGTTATGTGGTTCAATTGGCCGGATGCAAACATCCAAATCTTTGTACAAGTTCGCTTCTTTCAAGATTCGGTTGCATGTCTTGAGATCACCAATGGTTGGGTTGGGAAATGCTTGCATCAGCAAAGAAACACTACCACATAAGTCTATGCGAGTCTCCTTGGACAGCCAGCTCAAGGCACCAACCTTTTCACGCAACGACTTGATTTGTTCTGGAGTGCATGGGGTCTCATTTGTAAGACCTTTTGGAATATGAATGCGTTCTTGACACTTGTTCTCGGTGTAATATTGCTGAGACACATGGATAGAAAAGTCTTTCTGCTGTTTGAGATCTTTGCCACAAAATCGTCCTGAGTCATACTCCCATTTACCAAATTTGTACTGTTGTTTCATTTGATTCATGAGTGCTTGATGNTTTCTGCTGTTTGAGATCTTTGCCACAAAATCGTCCTGAGTCATACTCCCATTTACCAAATTTGTACTGTTGTTTCATTTGATTCATGAGTGCTTGATGCCGTTCATTACCTCCACTAATCAAATCATCCGTTGCCACCATAATGATTCCTTCCAGAGTGGAGTTGTCAGGTGAGTACAACATGTAACAGCAAGCATCCAAAATGGATGGTTGGTAACCCATGGACTTGAACAAGCGATCCAAGTGTTGGTTCCATCTGTATGGAGCATCAACCAATCCATAAACAGTTTTGCAAATTTGTATGAGTGATCCAGGTTGGACGCCGGGCAGATCTTTCACCGGAGGTTCACAAAACAGTGGCTGCTCTCGTTGCAATNAATTTGTATGAGTGATCCAGGTTGGACGCCGGGCAGATCTTTCACCGGAGGTTCACAAAACAGTGGCTGCTCTCGTTGCAATCCATCGCCCTGCATAAAAGCTTGGCTGAAATCGGCAAAGTGCATACGCCACCGCTTGGAAGCTAAAACTTGAAGTCCTAGCATGAACGTGTCTCGGTGAATTACTGGCGATGAAGCACACACTGAAAATATATCCGGGTCTTTGTCACCACGAGCGATCCATCTGGACTTTGCTTTGCATGGAACTCCAAGTGGACTACAGTTCAACACTTCATGTGGTTCGATTTGACTCGGATCATCCAGTGGTTTTGCAACATGCAGCAAACGACTCTGCATAACCCTATTGGGCATCTTTTGACGGATTCGCTGAGACTCCATTGGATCAAGAACCTTGATGGCACCATTGGCTATGTTGGTATTCCACTCCTTATTGATGGCGTTCTTGAAAAGCTCGGCATCATGAACATTCAGGTCTTTCAACTTGATTTCTTTTGATGCACGTTTATTGAGATCTTCTGGATTATCAGTGCTGTTGCCATACCAAGTCTCAATTGGATGTTCATCAGTTTCGATTTCAAGTAGAAGTCCATGATCACTATCCATGGTCAAAGTGTCATCATCAGATTCTTCCATCAGTGAAGGTGAAGGATATCCTTCTGACATTTCATCTTCTACCGGAGGTAGTGGTTCTGCTACAGCGGCTGGAGGCAAAAGTCTTGGAAACTTAGGTGGGACCACTGGTGGATGTTTACCAAAATGTCTCTTCCTACCGGTTGGATGACTGAAGTCAGGAAAATCTTCACCTCGTATGTCACTGACACCGCTGATTTTTGCATCGCGGATGGAGTCACGAACATTACACAACCTTTTCAGCACTTCACTGCATGAGGCATCTTCGTCCTCACTCACCCGTCTGCATTGCTCTGGGGCGGCTTTTATCAAGCGTCCTTGATATGCAATGTAAATGCTGGACGGATATTGAGTTGCAATCACACGGCATGGCCCATTCCAGAAGGCATGATTTGGTCTTCGAGTCGCAGAGTGATGAACACCTACTTTATTGAATTGTCCACGTGACCAGAAATAGACCAACTGTCCAACTTCAAAAGGTTCAGTGTTTCTTGGACCGCTTGATACTGCACGCTGAATTGCTGCAGAACACTCAGCTGAAAAGAAAGCTCGGCCTGCACACTCNTCCAACTTCAAAAGGTTCAGTGTTTCTTGGACCGCTTGATACTGCACGCTGAATTGCTGCAGAACACTCAGCTGAAAAGAAAGCTCGGCCTGCACACTCTCGCATTTTCTTTTGACGTTGCAAAGTGACATCTCCCAAATTGATCATGTCATGGTGCATAAGATTACTTTCTTGATCTCTGGAAAATAAGACATCACCTGGCATAGCTGGAGTGTAGCCGAAAACTCTGTGAATGGCTGAATAGCCACCTCTATGTGTAAGCCGATTCTTACACATCACAACTGTCTCCAGGAGTTCTTGAATTTCGCCGGCATCATCAGTTCTACCATAGTCTAAGCTGGCTTTGTTAAACATCGTTTTGAAGCTTCCTCCTTCACGTTCCGTTATGCTGTTTTGGGTTGGACTTTCTAAGCTGGATGGATCAACTTCAGTGCCGTCAGTCGAACAGCGATAGAGGAAGTCCCTTAGAAATTCCGTGCCGAGGTCTGGCTTGAGTACCTTAGGTGGACCAAACAGTTTGACCCACTGACGATATGCAGCTCTTGCATCAGCAGCACTCTCACCTCGCAAAGGTATCACCATTTGGTACCTGGTTCCCCAGCAAATGACATTGAGACACTTGATGCTATGTTCAAAGTGCTTTACNATCAGCAGCACTCTCACCTCGCAAAGGTATCACCATTTGGTACCTGGTTCCCCAGCAAATGACATTGAGACACTTGATGCTATGTTCAAAGTGCTTTACAGTAAATGTATCAATGCCAACTACCTCATTGAACTGAAGCTCTCTTGGAGGTGCTGCTCTGCGCCAAGGTTTTGGTCTGGTGTTCTCTTTGCATTGAGAACATGAATACATCTTTGCCAAAGCCATAGTTGCATTGGACGCTCCACCCAATTTGAGGATTCGCAGAAAACGATCATGATTGGGGTCTCCCATACCCTTGTGAGCTCTATCAATCTCTTGTGATAAGGCTTTACGCTGCTGTGGGGACAATTGCTGAAGCTCTTGATTCTCAACTTCATTGGGTGATGGACTCGATTGCAATGGCTGGTCTTCGTCATGAAGTACATTGGCAGCGAATTGTGCAAGGCATTGTGCATGCTCAAAAGCATATGTCACTGCGGTTGGATCGCTCACAAAACACCAATTATCGGATGCATTATTGGAGGGCTTATCAACTACATCACTTCGTTGCAAGCGAATGGTCTGATGCAATGATTGATGCGATCCATCAGGACACGGATGCTGCCACTCGATGGTGCTCAGATAGAGCTCTTGAGGATCAGTGGCATAGGAGCATGACTGACTGTAGGCTTTCAGAACTGTATGAACCAGGGAGCTAGTGTACCGGGCGGCACCAGCTGCAACTGCTTTTCCCTTGATACTACCTACACATTGGCCATGTGCATGCTTCGCATTACAACTTCTTTGAAGACATTTGGCAATTCTTTTGTTGTTCGTTAAGAAACCTGTTCTTTTCCTNATCAGCAGCACTCTCACCTCGCAAAGGTATCACCATTTGGTACCTGGTTCCCCAGCAAATGACATTGAGACACTTGATGCTATGTTCAAAGTGCTTTACCGTGAATGTATCAATGCCAACTACCTCATTGAACTGAAGCTCTCTCGGAGGTGCTGCTCTACGCCAAGGTTTTGGTCTGGTGTTCTCTTTGCATTGAGAACATGAATACAACTTTGCCAAAGCCATAGTTGCATTGGACGCTCCACCCAATTTGAGGATTCTCAGAAAACGACCATGATTGGGGTGTCCCATACCCTTGTGAGCTCTATCAATTTCTTGTGATAAGGCTTTGCGCTGCTGTGGGGACAATTGCTGAAGCTCTTGATTCTCAACTTCATTGGGTGATGGACTCGACTGCAATGGCTGGTCTTCGTCATGAAGTACATTGGCAGCGAATTGTGCAAGGCATTGTGCATGCTCAAAAGCATATGTCACTGCGGTTGGATCGCTTACAAAACACCAATTATCGGATGCATTATTGGAGGGCTTATCAACTACATCACTTCGTTGCAAACGAATGGTCTGATGCAAGGATTGATGCGATCCATCAGGACACGGATGCTGCCACTCAATGGTGCTCAGGTAGAGCTCTTGAGGATCAGTGGCATAGGAGCATGACTGACTGTAGGCTTTCAGAACTGTATGAACCAGGGAGCTCGTGTACCGGGCGGCACCAGCTGCAACTGCTTTTCCCTTGATACTACCTACACATTGGCCATGTGCATGCTTCGCATTACAACTTTTTTGAAGACATTTGGCAATTCTTTTGTTATTCGTTAAGAAACCTGTTCTTTTCCTGAGCAAGTTGCCATGGGCATCCCTTTGTTGGAACATGCATTGGTCAGTACGCACAAGTTGACATCGTCGGTCATTAAGCAAAGACTTGACACATTCTTCTTGCCATGAACATGCATTCCATGTTTGTTCGAACAGAAAACTGTCACCTCGTCTCAACTGCAGTTCACATATAATGCATGCAAAATTGAGCAAGATCATGGCCTCTTGGTATCTTTGCTGAAACTTTGGATCCTGTTGGCATGTTTCTTTTGATCGTCCAAGTCCCAGAAACTGCAAAAGAGAAAACATCGTGCATGGAGGTGTAATCACTACAAGTCCATACCTATTTCTTTTGAAGTGATTGAGACACTTTCGGCGGTTTTCGGGATCCAACAGTTGATGACCAAGCTCCAAATCAAAGGCTCGACCTGGTTCTAAGCCATGTCGCTCTGCTTGGCTCAGGAAACGCTCTGGGCTGAAAACTTCNATCCAACAGTTGATGACCAAGCTCCAAATCAAAGGCTCGACCTGGTTCTAAGCCATGTCGCTCTGCTTGGCTCAGGAAACGCTCTGGGCTGAAAACTTCGCCAATCAAACGGAGATGCATAATTTGTTCCAACATCTTTTTATCACATTCATACTGTTCATTCTGAGGACTTGAGTTCTCCAGGAAATGAATGCGTTGATTCAGTTCACCCAGTATTCGCTTCCTATCACCTGGCTTCAGAGTCATGGGCTCGTTGCTCTGGGACGTCCCGACTTCTTGAGATNAAATGAATGCGTTGATTCAGTTCACCCAGTATTCGCTTCCTATCACCTGGCTTCAGAGTCATGGGCTCGTTGCTCTGGGACGTCCCGACTTCTTGAGATTGGACACATCCACGTACTTGATCGTCACCTCGTTGTCCTTGTAGCGAAGGATTTCTTGCCTGCCACATCGATGACAAGTCTTGATCCTCACATAGGCGTTGGTGCCACGCCGATTCCACTCGTGCTGACACAGATGCTGTCGCTGAGGAGTCTTCGGTGAAGAACTGGCTGGGCTCTGTGCTAAGGCCAATTCGTCTTCTCCTGAGCTGCTTGATNCACTCGTGCTGACACAGATGCTGTCGCTGAGGAGTCTTCGGTGAAGAACTGGCTGGGCTCTGTGCTAAGGCCAATTCGTCTTCTCCTGAGCTGCTTGATCCTGTGTCGGAGACGGGCTTTGACGGCATCTTTGTGGTCTTGGATGTTTTCAACTTTGCCGAAGAAGCACTTTGGTGATAGATCTTCTCGTACTGTTCCGCCTTGGTGTCCTCGGTCCACATGAAGAAGTCGCATTGATTCTGGGTTGCATGACTCTTGGGACATCGGTAAAACTTCCTCATGAAGTTGGGTCCCTCCTTCCTGCAGACCAACAGATTGGGCTTCAGGCCGCAGTAGCATATCATCTGCGGAATCTCCGGAGCAGGTTTTTGAGATGAACTTGCTGGCTTGGATTTGCGAGTCTTGTGACTTGACTCTGAGATCACCTCGAAGCTGCCCATACTCATCGTCTCCTCGGACCCATGTGAGGCTTTGGAAGACTTCGTCTTGCTGCGAGACTGGCCCTTCTCCATTTGCTTCTTCTCTTGGATCATGTTGTTCATCAGATCCTGCAACACGTCCATCTCTTCGGGATCTGCCACGCGAATCATCACTGCCAGTACCTGCTTGATGGTAGACATCAGAGGAATTGCAAGGCTTATCAAANNNNGAACATGCGTGCCCACTGCTTGACATGGTGCTCCTTCGCCTCGGCTTGAGACTCGGTGCATGCACGCTTGTTGCCACGACCCTCCATGTTCATGTTGACGCTCTCGGCCATGAGAACAGGATTCACCGTTGGTCACAATCGGAACAGGATCGGTCTCTGCAGTGCTTGATGCGGGAAGGCTTTCTGGATTCAACTTTTCTGCAAGATCAGTGACATGCGATGAAATCAACTGCTTTGACTGCTGAGGATTCCATGGAAAACTTTGGCTTTCATGTGACATGTTCTTCGATTGCCTATCCATAGAATAACAACTGTTATCNCGGAATATTCCCACAACTGAAATTTGTCGGCACACAGCCGTCACTTTGCTGCAAGGTGAAAACTTGGCATTCATCCCCGACTATTTTCTTCGGTGTCCACGGTCGGTTTGGTTCATGGCATTCTGGTGACAGTTCGTCAAAATCAAACAACCGGAGACATAGCTGACCTCGCTGATTGAAAAACATCTTTCCTGATTCACTGATGGCCTGAAAGTGCATTTGTTGATCAGTAAGGTGCAAAACTGCATCAAGCGCTTTCATGATCGGAAGTGATAACAGGAATGGAGCGTCAGCCGTGTCCTCTAAGATTGCTGCATGCACTACACCAGGACGATTGCCAAAACACACGGGGATTAAGGCCAGTTGTTTGGTGGTTGTCTCACCGCCGATACCTGAGAAACGAAAGGACTTGTTTTGAAACTTGATGGACAATCCGGATGGCAAATTTCTGGACATGTACTCAAGAGTCTTACGTCCTATGGCGGATCGTTGACAACCAGTGTCAATCACTGCACACGGAGTTTCCAAACAAGCAGGAAATGACGGAATGGCCATGTTGTCATGTTCTTGCACAACAACTCGATAAGGACTTTCGGAATCGAGGGGTTTTTGCACCGATGGTCTCCTAGCGAAACCATTGGGACATGACTGCAAGGCTTGTCGAACTGCATGCTTCATGGCTGGAGTGCTATATTTGTCTAATCCCATAACCCTACTAAAGCAAGTTGGACCTACTTCAGCTGTCCATACGGTCATGGGACATGCTTCCTATTCGACTGCACTTGCATTGGACTTGGCATTGGGCTCAACTACACTGGGCTCTACCGCATCCATTGGCTGTACAATTGACCACCAACTGTGGTTGGTGCTGGCATGGGATCCTGTTGCAGAACCTGCGGATGGTGTGTGGTTCTTCTTACTTGGACATTCACGGTGCCAGTGGCCAAGTTCACCACAGGATTTGCAACGAGTGACAGCTTTCAGCTGTTGTAAATCACGTCTCATGCCGCCACCAACATTGTTCTGGACATTGACAGGTCGGTAGCCTCTGGAGTTACGAACCTCTTTCTTTTGCTGCTGCAACTGACGATATGACATGTTGACAGGTTTCTGAATCTTTTGCTTGATCAGAGTCATGAGAATCTCACGGGCACCTTCCTCAGTCACTTCGTCAGCTGCATGTTCATCAGCATCAAGCTCAGCTAAGGCTTGTTCAATCAACTCCATGTCATCATCATCATCAGCGGATGCATGAACGGCACTCTGTACATCATCATTTTGATGATCAGCCACTTGCTCTTGGATCCACAAATGGCGGTTCTTGATACACTTGGATTCATCACCGTCAAGCAAACGCATTTTGAGTCGACGAAGGCCGTCGACAACGGATTCGAATTTCAGGTCGCCTTTTGTCAAAGTGATCAGCCTTTCCAAGCTTTCACCATTGATTTTGGACTGTTTGAGAAACAAGAAACCAAGAGCTTCAGGGGGCAATTCAACCTTATGTTTCTTCACTTTTCGGACGGCCTGCTCAAAGCGACTACGGAAGGCTGGCAAATCATCATCGTCCTTCCTCAGCTCGCTGAAGAAAAGCTTGAACATGGCATGGTACAACGACTCAAGTTCCTCCTTGCCATAGTACTCGGGCTTTGACAACAGTTCTAAGAGCTGCTCGCCATTGTCTTGAGCATCAAGCCAGTCTTGATCGTCAATCAAATGCTTGACACTTTCGAAGGCCTTTCCACTCAGTGCCTGCATAAGGCGTGGTCCACGGGCTCTGCACTCGATGTTCGTCGTGAAAAGCCACAACCTAGCACGAATCCTGAACTCTTCAAAGGCACCTGCTTCTCGATTGCCATCATACGATGGAGGAGGCCCGATCGACCCCTTTTTCGAATCACTACCCGACTGATTCGACATGGAGCTACGGTTTCCACTCATCGGCTGAGACAACTGCTCATCCTCTTCTTCATCCTCTTCACCTTCACCTTCTCTACGTCCACCTCTCCACTGGCGGTTCTGAGTTTGCGACATTTGCCTGATCGAAACAAGCTCCGAAATACCAGCTTTGGATCTAAACCTAGATGACCTCGAGAATGACCACAGCTTCAACCCCTCGATCCTCTAATGTTGCAAAGCGGAATGGAAGCTAAAGCAAGGTCAATTGGGAGCGGAGCGACATCTGATTGTCACATGTCAGATTCACAGTACCCCTATTTTAGGAAACCTCCAAATATATAGAAATATACTTCGCCAGATGTCGCACATATCAGCCATGCAGCATACACCGGGGCGCCTGGGCTCCAGGTTGCTATGTACCGTTTGACCATGGAGCTTGGGGTCGACACCGAGATCCCGGAGCAGCAGCGGGGCTGGGGCGCTTGAGGGCAGGTGGTTCATGGTTCATATATCCCCCTCTCAGCAACACGTTGTCATTCCCAAGCTGGTGGTCGTTGCAATTTCACATTCCTTGCTAGCAACAATCAATATTAGACTGTCTCTTGTTATGTGAATCCTTTGTTTGATGAAGGACGATGCTCAATTTTATAGCCCCAAATTTCTTTGGATCATAACCATGAGATGATGAGATGTCGATCAGCTAATACACGCAAATACAAGAGATCCTGCGCCCTTTCTGGTCGGCCATAACCAATGGATCCAAACAATTCTTGAAATCTGAGATCTTCGGTGCAGACACGAAAAACTGAGTAGTGAGTAGAATGGTGACTTTATGAATAACAACACTATAATATGATGCTTCTATAAGTCCAATATTTCCCAAGTTTGGTCTACATCCATTCAAAAGAAATTTCACGACCCTACATCGGATGTACTGTACCATGTAAGGCCATAGTTGTAAAGGAAGTTCCCTCACTTAGGCCTTGCATAGATCAGACCCTCAGATTTAGATACCTGAGAGAAAAAAATCTACCCTCCAGTGACCAACCATGGCTGGAAAATCGATCTACAGATGGTTTTCCCAGCTGTAAACTTCCAATTCGTTTGGGGATTTCCCATGGCAGGAGGCGCAAAATCTCACGGACAAAGAGCTCAGTCGCCAGCTTTGCTGGGAGTTTCTGCTGGTCGGCTGCGGCAGTGGCTTCCTCAATGGTCTTCTCGGCTTGCCCGGGCCGCTGTCGCCTGGCGGGTCGGAACAGGGGGTGGGATTGAGGCCACAGCTACCAGGGATGGTTGTTACTCATCTTACCACAATTTCGAAATCAGCTACCAGTGGTAAACCCAATTTCTACCAGGGATGGTGAGATTAGGGGGGTTTAGAAATTGGGTTTACCACTACCACACGGATGGAAAAAGTGCAGCGGGGAACGAGAAAAGCAGGATGAGGGATGGTTTCACCACATCTGACCACGGAACTCTTGGATTAAATTCAGCGTGTCCAACTGTTCTATTTCTTGATGAAGGGCTGTGATGAAGCTTGGTGAATGATGGATGTTAATGTGCAACGTGAGGAAACTTGATGGAATAGGAACGATATCCCACTATAGGATGTTTGAAGGGCATTTGAGGCTAGCGATGAGGTGGCGATGACATGGGCATGAAAGCACCAAAAGACCAGCAGTCTGTTGAAACGATAGGATGGCTTGAAGTCGCAACCAATTCTTGTTGGGTCGGTGTCCCTGATTAGATATAAATTTAACATGTGAGTCCTTGCTATTTTTTGATCTTTTTTCTCGAACCTCTACAACTTATTCCTGATAGCTATTTATTTGTATCTAAAGTACATATCTATCTACCTAGTTGACTTATTTTGTTTTATCTCATCTTAGCTGACCTGATCTTTATTATCCCGCATCCCCGGATCTATTCCACCCGAGGATGATGGTGTATTTTGCCTCCACCGTGAGTGCGGGCCGCATCGACACCAAGACCTGCTTCATTCTGAGTCAAAGTTTCTTTCTAGTGTCTTGGATCGCTTGGAGCGGCGTGGGTTTGTACGCGAAATCATCCTTGAAACATGTCAAAACTGGGTCAAACAAACTGGATGGGTAGTTTGGCAGTAGTTTGGTATAGTTTGGTACTTTTCTTGCTGCTGTAGTTACGATGGAATTTGTTCATATTCATAATGTTCATGTTTGTCGATGTAAGCACGCTATTTCAATTCCAATGTTGGTTTCATTCCAATATATATATATATAGCCATTTCATGCCATTTCAATCTCCCAAGAAAAATATGTTTCCCCTAGTTGTTCCCCCTTCATGCCCCCAAGTTGGTTGAACCCCCGTTTTTGAAGCAAACTTGCTTTGCGTTTTTGCTTTGTTCAATAATTGACCAATGTTGGTGAAACTGTCAACACCGTTTTTATTTTCTGCTGATAGTTATACCACTTCGGTTGTTTCAATCTCTCATGTTTGAAGGTTCATTGGTTAATCTATGTTCAGCTCAATCATCAACAAACAACATCGTAACGCTTCATTCGCCCGGTTTACACGTCCACCATTTGAATACCCTATTGGATCTCTATTCAGGGTTGTTGTAGTTAAAGGTAAATTCATTCTGTTCGATGGTGACATCAATTTATGTAAATCCCCAATGTGTGAACTTGTTTGATCTTTGAATGGTTTCATTTTCTCAAGCATCATGTATATAATATATTCTTGTTTATTTATTGGTGATTCTTGGGCCACACCCGTTGATAGGAAAATCTCCATTGGATGGTTCAATCATTTAAATCCCGGTGTTTGCCAAATGCTTGATATTTATTGTTGGCATTTCTCGGTCATTTCAATCCCCATTTGATTGTTAATGTCCTTTCAATGTAGATAGTTGCTTAAAAAATGTTGAAAAAAAAACACTTGATGGTTAGCCTATGTCAGCCTTATTAGTTGATAATGTTGGATAGTTAATAGTTATATAGTAAAATTCCCATGCTCAAAATCGTCGCTGTACTGCAGGTGACCAGCTTGCTGCGCCTCACTTCCTTGACTTCGCAGGAAGCACAGGAGCGGCATCCGGCAGCGGCTGGTGCCACCTGTCCCAAAATGGTTTCAATGTGGTAAGCCCAAGAATCAACAACCCAATTTGACCAGAAATAGGTTGCACAAACCATCCTTGGGGATTGTGTGAATGTTTGGTTTTATTCTTTCTGATGATATGCCATTTGGGAAGTTGGGAATTGGCCATATAATTTGCCCAGATGACATGCGAGAGATGTCCACATTTCGAAGACCTCCAGCCATCAGGAGATGTGGGCTCAGCACTGGCAGCTGGTTGCTGTGATTCCCATCCCCTCCCTGCTGGCGCTGTGGGCTGGCTGGCGGGAAGGCAAGCGCTTCAACACCAAGGCGTACGCGGGGCATGAGTTGGGATCCACCAAGGGAACTCGCAACGAGAAGCAACGAGAAGAAGCGATCTATACATTGGCTTATTGACCAGGTTTTTCTGTCCAGGTTATATCAGTTTGGTTTTACATCATCATTCTCCGGCTGCTAGCATTTGAATCTGGCTCGTCATTGCGTTGCTTGGTCCAACTTGAATTTTGCCCCAAATGATTGCCAATTCGTGGTTGAAGCCCCAATATGTATTTTGCTGACTTCCCATTTTTCAACATTTTTGAGACCACCGGACCGAACCCCAAACCGAACGCATCAAACCTTTTTCCCAAGACTTCCAAGGCCTTGTTGCGAAGCGTCCTGGTCCTCTTGCTGGTTTCCTCGCTGATGGGTTTCTCAGCTAATGATGCAGGGAGCCCGCGGGGGCTTGGGCTGGCAATGAGTATGGAACCTTCGAAAAAGAAAAAAACATGACACAACCAGCCAAGACAAAATAGGAAATGATACACCATGATAAACCCATCTGATAGAAAAAAATCAAGACATGACATGAGAATTTGGCTATTTCGTGTTATTTTGGATGTTCCAGTTTATGCGGGCCCAGTATGTTCGCAACAGATCATAACATAACAGAAAAAGATGAGTTCGCTTCATTTTTTGCCAAGTGTAGGGGTATACTTTACTTGTGAACCTTCAAAATCCATCCAGATTGCCCGGCTCATTTGGTAAATCTCCCACTCGGAACCGGCAGCTTCCCCGTTGACAGCCTGCTTTTGTTGGTTCATGAGCTCTTTGTGACCATCCTTCTATAGGGGGGTAGCTTCGGCACACATCAATGCGTGTATCAAATATCTCTATAAATATCTCATGCCCACTTGCAACATGATAGAGTATTACCAATCATCATTAATCTATAGAGGTTTCCTAAGTCATGAGGTTTACCCCAAAAATTCTCCAAGTCACCACCGAAGGCCTCGGCCTCTTGGACGCCACGGTATTCAGCATCGTGGCCTTGTCCGTGACGCTGGTGCGGCCCGGGAAGTTTGGTGGCCGAAAAGGATGCGGATTCCAGCCACGTTTGTTGGCTTACATTGGCTTACCATGTAAGCATGATCTACAGTAACTATATAGTAGATATATAGAATATCATAGATATCTCCACCGTAGATCCAAAACCGGTAGACAAGTTGGAAAGCACACCACGCAGCGTATAGATTTCGTTTAGGGGCTCTTTCGTATGCTGAATACGGTGAGATAACTATCGACGACGGGCTAGATCAGGCCATGGCGAGGCGCCCTCGGCGGCCTTTAACATGTAAGGATTCAGACCCAAATCAGGGGCCTTTCCCCATCAATCTGGGAAGCTGGACAGGTTCACCAGGAAATTTGACGCGTCTTCTAGAATCTTATCATATCCAGATTTTGTTGGATTCACAGCATTAAAACATCATCAAATGCCTCTGAGAAGATCTGGTTTCTTGAAAAGATGGACAGAAACAACTGCAGCAACTCAAGCATGCTAACCACTGAGTTTATCCCTGTCCCTTGCATATGTTTGTTTGAAGGGATAAACAACTGGATGTCTTTGAAACTAGAATGCGACCAAAATCCCCATCTCATGCCTTGTTCATTCATTGTGGTATCCTCCGTCCCGCATCCAAAATCATGCAAAGTTGCTCTACCATGCTCAATCTCATGAAACCCCTATGGTTGTATGGTTGTTGGTTTTGCAGCCACAGCATCCGATAAACCGTCCATTCTTCCATACAAGGTGATGCCTCCAAACCATTGCAAAGTTGACCGCAAATAACTTGGTGAACTGTTGGGTTGATTAGGAGCATGTAACATGATGTAACTATAGTATGTTTTGTTTTTTTGCTAGCCAACCAACATGACTGGGGCGCCATGAAATGTCATAAACCAACAATAACATGCCAAAAAAACATAAACCATCCGTACAATGCCATAAACCATCTATTTTTCCATATGATTTTTGAGGTTTCGCGAGGCTTCCTCGCATTCACCTGGCAGGTCTGGCTGCCACTTCTGATGATTCGTCGGGTCCTGGCAGCTCCCAAGGAGCCCACGAATTTCAAGGTCACGGAAGGCCTGGAGTTTGACAGAGGCGATTGGCTTCATAATCCATGACTATATGGAGGTTTCCTGAAATAGGGGTACCCCCAAATCATCCATTTTAATAGGATTTTCCATTATGACCATCCATTTTTGGGTACCCCCATTTTAGGAAACCACCATATTACTATGTGGACATTTGATTTAGCATGATTTAGCCACTAAATAATGGGATTTCATGGAAAGTAACCACCAACTAATGAGATTTAAACCATGAATAATAATGAATAATAGGGATTTAACCATCAACAATGGGGATTTAATCTGATTTAACCATCAACAATAGGGATTCAACCATCCAAAATGGAGCTTTTAACATGATTGAATTGGCAGAAAGATGGATTCAACCAATGGATAGTGATGATAATGAATAGGTTGTTCTTTTTGGTGGGTATGTCTGTCTGAAAATGGGGTCCCCCAAACGGCCATGTCATTGGGAACATGAGGTTCTAAGCCATCACAATTGTTGGAGTACCTTATCTTCGGACAAACCTATATATATATATATTGTAAACCTTGGATCGGTTGCAAGATGTGTGTTATAAATAGACCGTTCTTTGGTCAATCTGCAATACACTATGATATGATAAAGTACTGGTAGAATACAAACTAATAATGTGATAGTGTAATATAGAATAGTATAGTAAAATATGATAGTGGTATAGTATAATCTACTATCAGATAACTATATGTTAATACATAATTTATCAAATACATTAATAGTATGATATAATGCTGGTATAACAGAAGATGACATAATATGTTTTAGTACACGATAGTATCACATAATGAAATACAATATAACACAATATGATATAGAACATGTTAAAACCAAAGATAGTGTGATGTCATATGGTATAACATATACACATGTGAACATAATATCTTGAAAAACGTACCTTGTTTGTTCAATATTTCAGTTTCGCCAAGATGGTTGGACCCATGTGAAATAGTATTGGAGTTGGGGGGCTTCAAGGTTGGAATTGCAGGAATCCCGTCGATGGTGAGATGGTCTCCTGCAAATCTTCCCTACAGTTCAGAAATATCCTGTTGCGCCAGGTCCCGGGAAAATCATTGAAATCTGACTCCTGCAGCCTCAAGAAATTTGGGCATTTTCTTGGTATGTGGCATGTCTACAAGGTGGTGCCCCCTAGTTGTGTGTTGCTGGTTTATTACCTACTTAGCCATGATATTATATATATATATTATATATAATATAATAATATATCAATAATAATAACAATAGTAATATAGGCATATAATATTGCATAATATGGCATATAAATATATATAATAGTATATATATGTAATATATTTGTAATAATATATATTTTGTAATAATTGTTAAAAATATACTATATTTGTAATATATATATGTATAGATATATATATATATATGATTTTACATATATTACACACATATATATATATATAATAGTATATATATATGATATTTTGTGATGCGTTTTCCATAAACCCAGCAGCTATTCCAGTTAATTCAATGAATTTGGTCAACGTTTTGGGCACCAGAGTAGCTACAGGAGTCTCTATTGTTGATGTTTACATCCTATATATTCCTATCAACTGCCAATTCTATTCCCATCACCCCGATTTCATCCCATCGTGTTAGATCCCATTAAAGCGTATTAATATCTCATCGTTGATGGTTATCTCCCATTTTATAACTATATATTTATAGTATTGATATCCCATTAGCATCTAATTTTATGATGTCCCATGACATCACAAAATTCTTGCAAGTTTTAAATCAACCACTATTTCTTGAATCTCATTGCCATGAAATATCCCAAGCAAAATGAGCGTTCATTCCCATGCCATATACTGTACTCCATTCATATCCCGTGAACTTTCCATGAAATCGCCACCCCCTTGGCTTCTCGGGGTCTGGAGAGGCAACGGCAAAGATGTCGAGCCAAGCGACATGGAGCAGCCTGCAGCCAAGCCTTCGCCAGAGAAGGGCGAGCCCGGCGATCTGGCAGAGGTCGTCTGAGAGCAAAGTGCGAAGCTGGTTGATGTTAAAATGGGGAGAAAAACTCCAAACAGAAATGCGGATTTCAATGAATTCAAGATGATTTAGCTAGGAACAATGGAGATTTCACTCAAGATACTCAAGAACCCTGGTGATTTAATAAACATATGGCATTGAAGCCAGAAAAATGCAGATCTTAACCAAGACGAAATGGATTTAACAAACAGAAATGATTATTGTTGCGGTCCTTTTGTCCTCAACAGGCCAAAACATTGTGAAACTACCGCAATATATTGGAAGGATTTAGACTTGAAAATTTTACAATAAACGCACCGTTTCATTTGTTTCTTTGGGTTTTCTTCTTCAATCTGTTTGTTGCTGTGCTAACCTTGGATCCAAACCCATTTGTACTCCCTGGACATGTGACATGGCATTTTTTTCCCAATATGCCGACGCTTGAAATGCGCGTTGTGGTACTTCCTAACACACCTGGATCCTCAGTGGATCGGACTCTCTGTGGGCTTTCCAAGCGATGTGATATTCAAGGTGAGAAGCATTAAACACGCCTAAGCCCTGGTCTAGTATCGGAATATTGATGAATCTTGGATACTGTATATTCATGTTGAAGCCCCTTAACTAGGAATAATTTTTGATGATAGTGGCTGGGATTGATACCATGCATGTTGTGTGCGGATGTACATGCACCTGCATGCATGTCCATGTTGAGACCTTGCTTGAGTGAAGTCCATTTGAATGCAGTCCAAATACTGACTTGCAGAGCTAGATGGATTGAACACAAATACTCCATACACTTTGATGTTGGCCTCACCCTACTAACAACTAAACTTTTAGCAGGGGATCAACCAAAACACCGAGGGAATGGAGAGTTCCTACAAGTCCACCTTTTTTTGCCAAGTCTTGTAGTTTTGCAGGTGGGCCCTTTGTCCGAAGGACTTTGGAACCATCTTGGGTGAGCCATGCCCTTGACCCTTCTTGGTAAATGTGGGGTCGCCAAATTGATAGACTGCACTATTGAATCAATTATACTATGGTGTATTAACATAGACCCTGAGAATAGTGATTTTTAGAGGAAACTCATTTTCTAATCCCTATCTGCCAGGGTCATTTACCAGATGGTAATTGATATTCATTCTTTGACAATTTTGGTGAAAATCTGCCATCGTTCATGACCGAGAACCATCCAAAACCTTGGTTTTCACCAGTGTAAGGAGGTGACAGCAGCGGTTTTTGGGCATGGCTTAAGTAGCTCGGTATTTTCGCGGTAGCTCCAAGGGGGGCTCCAGCCATCCCTTGGTCCAGAGACCAGAGGGTTCGATTCAAAAATGGCGCAGATTGCACAGTGGTGCATGTTGCGACTTGCCCTTGAAACGCACATATATTTGAGTTTTTTATACAATATCACATATCTATACATATCTTATCACAAGATACCACAGGTTATCATAGTTATAAGTAAAGAGATTTTATGGCAAAGCTGTCGCTGGAGTTTTCCCGGTAAAACACATGATCTCCTCATGGTGGCCCGAAATCGAAACACCTTGTGATGAAGTGACTCCTGGCCTATACCCATTTTGGCATCTGGGAAAATGTTAATACCTTAAGCCGTAAGCAGTTTGTCATATCATATGGGCAAACTAGGGGTCTAAAGGTATCTCGACAGTATCTTGAGCATACGAGACGGTATAATCAGGGGTCTAAACTAGGGGTCTAAAGATATTTTGCGCATTATTAGTTACAAAGGTTTTTCACAAGAAATCCATCCCAACTGATGCTGTTGCGAGATTTATGGCATTCCTGCTTTCTTCGCACCGTGAGGAGCCGATCATGATTCGGCTTTAAGAGATACTGTCATGGGGTCAATGAGTGACGCCCCCCCAACAGTACCCATCTCTTCAGAGTTGCTTATTCCTTGGATATTTTGGAAATGTACCATCATCAGAAAATAAGGCAGGAATAAGCCTGAAATATGCCTGAAATAAGCTGCAGATGATCTTGTGCCAAAGAAACACAACTTGATGTTGTTCATCGGAAATAGCACTTGAACATGTTATCCATCAATGAAAACAACAATCTCGCAACCTCTCCCAGCCGTTGCTTTTCAGCGTGTCCCCACCTGTCTCATGTGCCTCAGATCCTTTTGCAACGCCTCGGCGTTCGGCGCTATCCCATGTTCATCATCACGCCTGGATCAGGTGGAGCTGGGAACATGTGCTGGGAACCCCCAACAAAATAGACACCTGTTTCTAGGATGGTATAGACGTAGATAATATTGACAGTACCTCATATGTCCAGGTTTTTAAACTTTCCATCTATTTTGGGGTTGCTAGAATGTCAACCCTGGATCAATAGACCCTGGACAATTGAAAATCTGGGGTTCTCCAAAAATAGTGGTTGCATTTGCTGCTAAAAATGGTACCCTTAATCATCTTAATCCGGGTTTAGAAACCAGTCTTTGGTTGGTATTTTTGTGGATCATGATTTGTCCATGACAAACATGGGATGATGAAGTGCCCATCACTGACCTATGTTTGGAGGCATGGTGCGCATCATGAAGCCGGGGACATCCTGGGACATCCTTGGACACTCAGGTCGTCCACACCAAGTCTATTTCCCACATGGATTCGAGCCACGGCTGGAAAGTGCTGGCTGCGACCACCAAGGGGTACTTGGATGTCCCTTGGGGGGGTGCAGTTGGGTTTATTGATGGTTATACCCTCCAGGAATCAAACGTGGCAACGGAAAATCCACCCTTTATAGATGAATTTGCCATTAATAGTTAACATCTCCATTTATAGGGGATTTCCAATTGCCACGTTTGATTACCGGATGATAACCATTGGATTCTAAGCATCACAAGTTGGGATGTTTTTTCCCCCTATCACAAAAGTCACTATAGTGACATATTACAAGTGGAATTGCACCCACGAGTCTGACGTTCATTTTTGGGGCATACTGCATACATTCTTCAGTGGTTTGCATTCTTTGAGCCCACAGACTTTTCCTGGGCTAAGTTGGGAAATAAAGACTCAGAGTTTTTTTCCAATCGATTTAGCAATTCATAGTGATCAACAGTTGAAACTTTTGGACTTGTTGAGTTCCCATGTATCAAGAGTCAAGGGATGTCAAGGGACTCTAAAAAACTTCAGATCCAGGGCGTAGTCACTTGACAATGGCCTCAACGTCCACCAAAATTGGTCATTTTTCCACAGGTCCCACAGCTGCCAAGGACTTTTTCCATTTCAGTGACTCAGTTCGGCAGGCCTTTGTGCGAAAAAAACTTGGGTGGGATGATCACCATGTGAAAACCTGGAAATCTTTTGGGTGAGAATAAGCTACCCGGAAATCCAGAGGTGAATTATTGAAATATGGTGAATTCCTCTTTTCCTCTTTTGTCATGGCAGTTAGAGTGGTAGGTATATCCGTATATCCCATTTTCAGAGACAGCCATTTGCACTCAAAACGTTTGACTCTTCGGGCTCAGACACGACTTACGCGTCCATTTCCTTGTGAATCGATCATCTCATTTGAATTTCCTCCATATTTTGTCGGACTTCGGCCACCATGGCGGTGCCAATGGAAACTCCTCAGACGCATCCAGTCTGGTGCATCCTCTATGGCATGGGCATCATTGGTTTTTTGGTTCTCTACGGAATCTTTCAGGAGATCGACCCACGTTGAAGGGTCGAGTTTCCGTTGATGGTTGGATTACCCTCTGGCCCTCTGGTAATTTAACATAGCTATTGAAAACGATCCATTTATAGATGATTTTCCGTATTGAAAAAGGATGAACATGGTGATTTTCCATGGTTCTGTTAGTTTACCAGAGGGTAGTTGGGTGGGTTGGATCTGAAAAACAGGAGGTTGAAAGTTGAAGCCATACTCTACTGGTTTTGATGAATGTTGACGGATGCTTCAAGTGGGGTCTAAGAATCTGCTGGTGATTCAGGAAAAAATGTTCATCAACTTACTGGTGCTTAGCAGGGAATGGGGGAATGACCTATACTAACCATTAAGTTTATCATCCCAGCAACCCCCATTCCCTACTAAGCACCAGTAAGTCAAATTTCATGAGCCATTCACAAAATGCCAACAAACAAAAACATACAAAAACAGCGAATCGCCAAATTTGACCCTCCCCAGATGTTTTGTGGTGCCCCCTTGTCACGAGGAGGGTATCATGACAGTGCCATACAATGGAGACCTGGAGTTGAATGATGCAACGGTTTTTGTTGGGTGTTATTTTAGCCCATGATAAATGGGATTTTCTGGGATTTATTATCATGATTTATTCTAATTTGATAGAAATTTAGATCATGGGATTTGGTATTTTTTTATCAAAAATTAGATAGCCATGCAACTTGAATAACCATTTTTATTTTACCATCTGGTAAACAGCCATGAACGATCCACCATTGATATTTACAGATGTTTTTTAACGGAAACATTGGTGTACTGGAGGGAACACCATAGTTGAAGTTGAGGGTTTGAGAATTGTGATGCCCCAATTGATTGCCCTTTGAATGGGAAGATGGTCTGAAACAATATTTTTGTGTGCCATATTTTCAGACAAGTCCATATCTTAAGTTCAACGTTGTTATTTTATAATTCCACCTGGCCATGTTCGAGTTCTTCTCATAGTTGACGGATGAACTTGTAGCGTAAGGATAGCGATTTTCCTATTGGTTCACGATCATCCGGCCAAAAATGTTTTTTTTTGGAGGGGATTAAGAAACCACGACTCCCACAATTCGTTCAGCGGAAGAATGACAGGAAATCCAGAAAAAATCGGATGGAATTGGATGGAACTGAAAAGATTAAAGTGGTGGTGCTTTCAATGCTTCCAGCCGCTGATTCCAGTTTCTATAAGGCTATCGCAGAGTAGGATGATGGGAAAAACTGCAGGAAACTTCATGGTGGTAAAAGCAATGCTTTCCGGTCAAGTAAGATTTTCCCTGAAGTAAGTGAGTAATCATATGTAACAAATACATAGTGTAATAATGTGTAATGATTGTCTCATACCCATTTACGCCACAACTATAGGTGGGATACTGTATCTACCCCAGTTATATTGTGGCTCATTCCAGTAACCACCTGCTAGTTGGGTGTTCACTTTTTCAAGGAACCCTCTTCACTTTTTCCGTGTTCCTGGTGTTCTGCAATCGCTTGGCCGCCGTGATCTTTGCCGTGACCATGGCGCAAGTGAAGGGCGAGAACATGAAGAACCAGGCGGCGTTTGGAAATCCCTAAGGGGAAATGGAGGTCTCAATGGGAAAGTCATAGGACAATTTGGGACAATCAATGGCAAAATTTCTATAACTAGGGAAACATCGGGTTTGGGAGCGAAGGGACGTAAAGAAAACGACTTGGGTAGGGCTTGATCAAGAAAAGGGGCTTGCTGGAAAATCCTCCGTTTATTAGATATGATATCATGTCCCATTGAAACCTCCATTTATAGGGGATTTTCACATGGATTTCCCAGCTAGCCACGTCTGAGTACCAGAGGGTACCCAACAACAATCTGGGTTTGCCACTGGCTGTCTTTTTAGCATCAAAAATCTAGGTTTAACCACAACAATGGAGTTTAACCAGCATTTGCCGACAAACATTTGGGTTTAACCCAGCAAAATCTGGGCAGCTAATTTACCATGACAAATAAGGAAATCTTAGTGATGGCTCCTTATTGTTTCTTGCCATAAACAAAGACATGCACAAACCAGCATAGATGAAGCATCAAGGGTACCAAAGATCCATGTCATGGATGGAGGTTGACGGCAATTGTGTCAAGGTCTACCTGTTTTGACCAACCCCCTCCACAATGCCAGGGACCCGAATTTCAGGACCCACCCATGTGTAATTTGAATACTACACCAGGGAGCGTCAAGGTTATTTCATAAGATTGGGTGAGTGGTTTCTGATGGATTCTGTCTATTTTCCTCTCCTGAATCATGATAAGCAACTCCCAAAAAGAGACAAAAGTAACATCCTACTAAAGTAGTGGAAAATTGAACCGTTTCTCCATCTCTCTTTGCGGTCTACTATACTTTACTTATTTGTCTTCAATACTTCGCACCGGAGCAAATGACTCCTTCAGGGCACAGTCGGAAAAGAGACCGCAGGCACCAATTTGGAAGTACCTCATCGTCAGTCTGTCCAATGTCTACGCCAGCAGCTGCCAGTATGAAGCCTTGAAGCTAGCTGGTGATTTCAGATTTTTCCCCCTATCTTCCCTCACCAGCACGGGAATGGAATGATCCCAACTGACATCCAATCGACTACAGTCAGAAAAAGGATGTACCCTCTGGTAAACTAACATAACTGTGGAAAATCACCATTTTTAATGACTTTAATGGGAAAAACCACTATAAATTGCCATTTTCAATAGTTATGTTAGTTTGCCAGAGGGTACAGTAAGAAAAAGGATGTATTTCTTTGTTTCATGTGGTTTGGGAACCTTCTGCTGAACGACCCACCCAGGAAGTACGTGTCTTTTGCAGTTCAGATGCTGGGCAAGAGCTTTAAGATGATGCCGGTGATGATTTGGGGCATGATCATTTCGGGCAAGTCCTACAGTATCCTGGGCTTGGTCAGGTGCTGCTTCTTGCTCATTTGCCGTCAGACATGGGGAATAACTTTGGATTGATAAATCCTGCTTGTTTTGATGGTTAAATCATGTTAAACCCATAGTAGTCCTACTATTTTTGAATGGTTAAGACAATACAGTGAGCCTCCAGATCAGCCAACTCTAGGCATGCGCGACTGGGGTGTGGCCCTTGCAGTGACGCTGGGGTGCACGGAATTTCTGATGACAGGACCGACGGCTTCCAAGGCGGCAGCTTCGAAAAAGAAAGCCTCGGTTTCATTGGTCAACCTTGGACAGTTCAGCACGTGAATCGTGAATTTCTTGCTATACTATGTTATACCCTCCCCCCGATGAATATAATACAATCGACAATATAGAGCCTAAAAATAGTCATTGTTTAGTGGAAACGCATTTTGCAACCCCTTATTTGGTGGGATCTATGTTAATTTACAGGAGAGTGCTAGTGGGGGATGTTTGCTAAACAACTCTTTGTTTGCAGGGAGCAGGGCATTTAAGATTTGACAAGTACTAAAATATATACACATATACATATATATATATATGTATAAGATCTCATTGTCAAAAATGTTGAAATGGGTGGGAAAGGTTTGCCATCCAACCCTATGTGTCAGTCCCCAATTTGCAACAAATCACCAGCTGTGCGGCGCAGGTCGATACTGGAAGCAGCTTCAAAGGCTTTCTACTATTGGCTGCCTTCCTTCTCTTAGATCCTGGGGCCTTGCTGAAAGTTCTTTCTTTCCGTTTTTTTTGTGAAGCTTCATGCTTTCGAAGTGATTGAATGGGATCGCCTTTTGAACATATGTTGGAAACCCGAGGGTGTAAGCTATAAATGGGTGTGAGTCAACATTTGAGAGCTAAAACAAACACTGCTTTTAGATGCTTTTGGCCATGTCTCGTAGTAAACCATGAATTCTTCTGGTACTCAATTTGTAACCCAGACCCACTGACCCACATGTTTTTTTGGCGAGATCACTTCCTGATCACTCAGGATGGTCTGACCTCGACGGTACAAGAGAAGTTGTTTAGGGAGCACAATACCACCAAATACAACCAGATGATGTACATCAACTTGCTGTCCGCTTGCGTATCTTTGGTGACCCTCCTCCTCACTGGGGACATGTTGCCGGCCATCACTTTTGGGATTCAACACCCAAGATTCTTCGTCGATAGCGCCTGGGCTCTGCCAAATAAGCCATTAAAAATAATTACTATGGTTGATTGGGTACTCAAAGGACTTATACTACCTAATTTACTGGTGATTATGATGACCCCTAGTAGGGAAACCTATCAACCAACTAGTAGAATGAGTTGGGATAGGTTTTTTGTTCATGGCTCACATGGGTTTGCTTGGCGGGGATCCTCACAAGTTGGCAATTTCAACCGTCTCCTGGTCCCCTATTTGTAGACAAACCATGACAAACCCGAATAATGTGGGTAAAACAATAATAAACCACCCACTTGGGAAGGGTTTATACCACCTATTTATGGTGATTTAGGGGATGGTTTATTATTGACAAACCCGAATACAAGGAACACAACCATGGTAACTATGATTGCACCCAAAACTTGACAGCAAATCTCATCGCTTTGCTGTCCTTTCCGGGGAGGATTGACCAGCAAATTTCGCCCCCCGAGTGACCAGCATGTCTTTGTTATTTTGTTGTTGGTATCCTCCAGTTGAGCCTCCAGGTAAGTCAAATTTGGTGGTCAATTTTGCCCTTTGCCTTTCCTTGCTTTCCACCTGCCCACAAGCTCGCCTTGGCTTAGGAAGTTTGATAGATTATGATAGATTGATGTTTCAAGCGTTTCTTAGCTACAAATGGACTTTGAATGCTGTGTAAAAGGCCCCGTAGCAAACAGAGACACGCATTAAATCCCAAACTTCGTATGAGCCCATGAATCTTGATGAATGATGACTATTGAATACTACTGCGATAAATGTTGATAAATCCATACGTTCCAGCGATCAAGTGTTGTTTTCCCTCCAGGGCGTCTAGACAGGTCATTCAACCCACCCAGCCCCGCCCTTTGGGCAGGTGCCTTGTTGAGCGGCGCAGCAGTGGCCAGCCAGTGGTGCATCTATTCCCAGATCAAGGAGTTCGGTGCTTTGGTCTTCGCCGCCACCATGAATGTGAGACAGGCGCGGGGGATAGTGAAACTGACAGGGAAAAAGGGTCAAAGAATTAGTGCAAATGACAACATCGGCTTGGGATCTTGCGAAAGGAAGACGTTTTCTGATTTGTTCAAGATGTTTCACATTACTTTTTGAAGGTTCATATGATGGTTCATGATTGTACACTAAAAGGTTGTGATTGTGACGAAGATCTGAGGTACCTATTTGTTTGTTGATGGCTGTACGGGGTGTAACATGATTTCAGCATTATTGCCTGGCAGATTCAAACGCTTCCAGCTCATGGGACCACCGTGATCACCGCGGGATGTACCAAGGGCGGCGAGTGGTCACAATGATGATTGCTGATTGGCAAATTAAATGGTATTGAAAAATGTGATTCGGTTGCCTTTCTGGTGGATTTGTTGCGGATTTGCCACTGTGGTTGTGATTGATGAGATTCCCATGAACCATCATGAATCCGCCAAAATTCTGCGATCTGTTGGTAGAACTGCACACTTTGGCAGCTCAAGTCGCATCACAGGTGGTGTCCATTTTGGTGTCTTATCTGAAGTACCACAACCCAGTGACTGGCTTCCAGATCTTGGGCTTGATCGCCATCTTCTCTGCCCTCTTCTACAAATCTTTTGCCTCAATTCTGGACAGCAGCTTGGAAGTGCTTTATTTTCCAGTGCTTCTTAAAAAGGTCCATCTATTTCCACAGCTCAACCACCATGACTCGGGAATCTTAACTGTGTTTTCTTTCTGGTGGCCACTTTTTCAAGACGCCAGTTCACGCCGGTCCGAGGCAAAAACCCTGAGAAGAAGCCATTTGTGATTGGAGATAAGAAAACCATAGAGGACATCGAAAAGAAGTGAACTACCCTCTGGTGACTCTGGTAATGCAGTTTGTGAACTGGTCATGGCCCATTTGGTTCGATAATTCACCTATATCAAGAATGGTGACCTGTGATTTTCCATGGCAAACTGTTGAGTTAGCAGAGGGCAAGTGAACTTACTTATCATTACATATGTGATCCCATCCCCCAATCATATAGAGATCATATGAAATATCTTTCCAGCGGCATTTCCTTTGGAGGATATTGAAATATCGCATACTAGGGGGAGAGGGATTGCTGAACTTGGAGGTTCAAACTGCTTAGAAAAGGTTCCACCTGTTATCCTTTTTGCACCGAAAAAATTGCGGCGACCTTGTCTCACCGCACTCTGCGGGCATACTGAACAAATGGTGTCTCTCCTGTTTTGCTGCGCCTTTGGATCCTCTGGAAGCAGTGTGGGTGACTGATTTCCAACAGGGTGTTTGCCTGCAACATTTTGCAACCATGTTTATTCTCCTGCAATCAGACATGGAAAATCGCGGGAAAATCACCATATTTTGGATGATTTTCCCATTAAAAGCTCCAGTGATATAGTGTTGTCAAGCTAGAAGTTGGTTGATGCCCAAAGGGTATCTGTCTCGGGCGCTGGGCGAAGCTGGCAGAAGCCATCAACCAGCAAGAACTAAGAATTAAATCACCTTCAGAATTACCCTCTGGTAAACTAATATAGCTATAGAAAATCACCATTTTTTGGGGGGGGAAAATCCACTATCAATGGCCATTTTCAATAGCTATGTTAGTTTACCAGAGGGTAGTTGGAATCTAGTTGTTCAAGGCGCAGCCCCAAAAACATCAGACATCAGACTGTCTTTTGCTGTCAGTTGTTGCTGAACCTTCAACCTCCGGAAAGTCAGAACGACCCCACGCATTACCGCACTAAAATCACCGTTGACACTATTAATGTTAGCAACCTTCCGTAAACTTCCCATTTTTTGTCAGTGAAACTATACACGAATCTCCTCGAACGGCGTTCGAACATGTCGATAGAATTTATAAGAACCCAATGGGACCCCCACTGATGGGGACTCTGTTCCCATAATCTTTCCATACGAAATTCGGGTTTCTTGTGGGAGTGGAAGTATGGGAGGGAGTGGAAGTCCCATCAGGGGTCCCCACCCAAGAGGCAGTGTTGGAGACCGTCCCCTACGGCGATCGTGTCACTCCACTGCACTCCGAGGTTCGACTTGCATGGAAACAAATGGAACAACATCATCTACACTATATACATATGACATATGCCGTTTTGGAAATATTTGTCAGATATTTTGTCAGTCCTTCTGGAGATTTCTATAGTTGACGGATCATTTTTTCCGAGTTTTCTAAAGAGACATGCTAGGTCCGCGAGTATTGTCCCAAAAGCTTGGGGCAGATGGGCAATATCCAAGATCCCTGGTGGCCCTGAATTATGGCCAAGTCGGCCAAGTCATCTCCAACAACACAGGTAACAAATGGTAACAACAAGTATAAACAGTTGTGATACCCCTCCGCTAATCAAACAATGGCTTGCCGAAAATCCTTCGTTACAGATTATTTTCCTAGCTATGATGATAAAGTGCTGGCCCTCCGGATTATAGTGATAGTAATCCCGAACCCCCTAGAAGATAGGAAATTGATTTCTCACTATATTTTGATGAGTTGTTACTTTTCTATCCTTTTGGAAGTTACCAGAGAACACCATGAAAAAAAACAGGGATTTTGCCTAATCCAGGGGCGCCAGCTGGGAGGCTGCACTGGATGCCTTTCTCCGTTTGCATCCGCATGGCTCTTCAAAGTCACTGGCATTGGTGGGGCTTGGGTGGCTTTGGAGGGGTCAGAATTCCCTTCTTAAAAACAAAATATGGGGTATGATGATGTATGATGAACACAAACATATGAGGTAGGGTCAAAACTCTGGTATACTATTAACTTATGTATTTTTCATTGGTGTCTGGAAAGTGCACAAAACACTGTGTAGCGATAGGGCCCCCCCAAAAGCGATACCTATAGTTGTTCAGAATACCCACATCTTAAATTGTTNTGGTGTCTGGAAAGTGCACAAAACACTGTGTAGCGATAGGGCCCCCCCAAAAGCGATACCTATAGTTGTTCAGAATACCCACATCTTAAATTGTTTGACCTAAAGTTGCCTATAGATGCAAGAGACGAAATTAGCGATACCCCTAGCGATACCCTTTTGTTCAAAAAAGTAGCCCCAGACCACTAACAGACCCTTTCCTCTTTTCCTTTCTTCAGCCTTTCCCCCTTTCCTTTCTTTTCCTGTCCTTTTCCTTTCCTCCTTTCCGTTCCTCTTCCTTTCCTTTTCCNCTTTTCCTTTCTTCAGCCTTTCCCCCTTTCCTTTCTTTTCCTGTCCTTTTCCTTTCCTCCTTTCCGTTCCTCTTCCTTTCCTTTTCCGGAATGAGAGACACTGCTTCCTCTTCCTTTTATATACTTTCTTTTCTTTTTCCTTCCTCTTTCTTTCTTTTTCCATTCCTTTTCCTTTTCCTTTTCCTTTCCTCTTCCGTTCCTCTTCCTTTCCTCTTCCTTTCCCCCTACGTTCCTCTTCCTTCCTTTTCCGTTCCTCTTGCTTTCCTCTTCCGTTTCTTTGCCTTTCCTTTTCCTTTCCTCTTCCTTTCCCTTTCCGTTCCTTTTCTTTTCCTCTCCATTTCCTTTTGTTTTCCTGTTCCGTTCCTCTTTATTTTTCTTTCTCATTTCCTTTTCCGTTCCTCTTCCCTTCCTCTTTCTTTTGCAAAACCATGGTTAGCGATAGGGCCCCCCCAGAAGCGATACCCATGTTTTTTGAACCAAGCAAAGAACAAGAGTTTTGACAACGGCTCATATCTACTGTATAATATAGGTTCCGCGAAAGTTTTGCGAAAGTGAAATTTCATTCGCGAGGAATGGCCGTTCCTAGATAAAGGAATTTTGATCCATTCCCATCCCATACATATTTAATAATAGTTACATATGATTATACATATGCATTATATAGATGTGTGTGTTGGAATATCTTAATGGAAGTTTAAAACCATAATTGCGATGTAATGGGACACAACGGCAATGATATTTGGGTCTGGAAATCAGGTATACTGTACCTGGTAGTTTATGGCGAAATATCAATATCGAACATGCTGATTAACCATCAAAATTGGTGTTATCCCATTATCAGACCCACAGAATTCCTTAAAATCGGTCAGGCTTCTTTGTCCCCTTGTTTAACCTATCCCCATCGGGCTTGGTTGTTCAAATGAAAATTGTGTTCCATTGATTCTTGGGATGATTCAGCTCAAGTGAGATTCATTGACTCTAGAATATCCCTGGAAGGGCAGCCATGTTTCAAGGGGTTGAGCGTTGGCCTACCGATGCATCACCTTCACTTTAGCTGGTGAGACTCAGCTTTTTGTTTCATGACAAGCGATTTCTCCACAATGCATTCAGAAACACATGCCACCAAGCAGATGGTGATCCACCGATAGAAATCCGTACAGACTTAGACAAATCAATCGTCAACAAAGGTGTGGTGAAATAGATGCCACAGAGTATGCATATTATACCATCCATGCAGCAATGCAGCCGCAACACGCAAGTTAATACGGACAAGCTTGGTTTGGTATGCATGATTCTTAACACCATCGAACCAATGTTGACGAAAAAAAATGGTGTTATCATGTGTTATCATTGGGTCATTGGGTTATCAGGGGGGTAAGACATTCATGAGGCCTAGAGTGGTAATCATCACCAATGACGCTCGGTGGGGAGCCTCACTATCCAAACATCCGAGGAGCCACGGGACCCCGCCAAATAGGGCTTAGAAGACGACCTTCCTCTAAAATACTGGTGATTCTCAGGGTCTATGTTAGTTTGGGGATGGTACAACGCCTATGGAATCTCACATATATTTGTGGTCATGGCCCACATGGCTGTTCAACATTCAAATGTTTCGAGAACTGTTGTACCCATAAAAGTTGAGATGCTTTGACACTTTCACCAACCAAAACCAGCATTGGGATTTGACAAAGCAGCACGTGATCATGATTTGCTCACGTGCACAACTTACATTGTGAGTGTGTGGAAAGCCTACCACTCAGCCTACGGTGATACCCAAGGCACTTATCAAATTCAACTTCAAAGGGGGTTGGAAGGTGCATTGGTGCTTTTAAATGTTCAACGTGACAATCACCGAAGGTTAGCAAGTGGTGAGAAGCGGGAAAAAAGAAATGGCCAATATGAACTGGGTACTTGGTGCATTCAACATCACTCAAAGATGAATGTGTTAAAGCAAACGGTTCAATCTTTCATTACCGAACTAGCGGTGCAACTTCCCATGGTGACCTGCAAATCCAGCATGTTGAACAACAGTTTGGTATTATATAAATCAGTTACTGATGTTGATGTTGAAAAAGCTT
This sequence comes from Symbiodinium sp. clade C Y103, assembly GCA_003297045.1. Lineage (NCBI taxonomy): Eukaryota > Dinophyceae > Suessiales > Symbiodiniaceae > Cladocopium > Cladocopium sp. clade C. The sequence goes on from BGPT01000223.1 coordinate 71,469, forward strand.
GGTATTATATATTTCCTGATTGTTTCCTGGTAGTTTCTGATGTTGGTAATTGAACAGGTGTTGTTTGGTTTTTGTTTTACAACAAGTCTTGTTGAACGCGGTCAATTGGTTTCTTTGCGCCAAGGCGACCACATTGCTGGCAATTTTGACCCAGCCAGAATGCTAAAGGGCTCTAGTGGTTAAACCTTGGTCAAGTCGTTTAGCGCATTTTTGGTGTTTTATGATACAAGGAGGGATAAGGACATCACAACAACAGATACCAACCCTTCCATATATGTATATGTATATACACCTACATATTCTTATCATGTTTGCGGGTTGTTTCAAATCAACCAACCAACAAACTAATAGACTACTGGCAGGACGATAAAAATCTCTGGGGGTTTTCCTGCAACCTGGACAAAGTCGAGGCAAAGAATCATGCAGGCGGCGTTTGGGCGGCGGCTGGCTGGGAAATCCCCGAAGTAGATGGAGGTCTATGGCTGGGAAAATCATCGAACTATTGCTGGTGGATTTTCAGCGAGCCACATTTGATTACCAGAGGGTAATTGATTGATTATTTGGTGGTTTGGGTTGGTAGTTTGGATTCCTAGGGATATACCCTATAGTCCCCAGTTTGGGGGAATCCAAAGCATCTAGCTTCAGATTTAGGGCCTAAACTGCAGATTCTGATCATTTTTAAGGCATCAACCATCCAATTTCAGGGGTACTCTCTTTGAGCCTGACCCAGAACTACATACATAGATAAGATGTCCATAGATGTCCTGTTTTGCTTAAGCTCGGCATATTCAGGCTGCAGGAAAGTCAAGATCTAAGGTAAACGCGTGCGGCCTCTAGGACATTCCGATGCCCCTACAGTACCTTCTGTGTCCCTGGAAGGCAAAAACCCAGTCATCCTCAGTCAATAGCAACATGCTCTCTTCTAGAGTGATGGATTGTGGTCCGATTATGATATCCCAAGACTATTTCCAGGGTGCTGATGTGCTGCAGGTGTTTTCTGCCGCACGGGAGTTCAAAACGCCAGATGCCCAGCCAGCAGATGCCCAGTGGTTGGGGATCCATGTGGGGATGGACCACCATCTTTTGCGGGTGAGCATCCACAAATCCCAGCTATTTTAGGGTGAACGGAATGGTACCCGGACGCAGACCCATTCTGGGTCCACATCTATGCACCAGAAACTTGTGCTCGCAAGAGTTGGACTTCTCCAGTGCCAACCAGGTGGCCCCACGCATTGTCACAAGAACTCTCAGTCCTGTTCTCCAAGACCCTAGTTGTGGTGATGTTTCAATCTTCATTTTTTGATGGAATCTATGAAATCCATGTTTTTGGTAAACTGTTTTTCTTCATGCTGGTGACATGATTTATTGCTGAAATCTTCGTGTTTGCTGGTGACATTTCCATTGGTTGTCTTTGCTCCCAGGCATCACTTTGCTCAAGTCGGCACGCAGCGCTGGGCTATTGATCGCTTCAAGGTTCGGCGGGCCCAAAGGTGTGCTGGTCAGAGCCCAGTTCTGTTCACCTCAAGCTGAACTCTTGTTGAAATATGTTGAAATCACACTGCACACATATGGGTTTGTCTGAAAATAAGGTACACCAAAATTTGGTGGTTCCGATCATTTCCCCATCATTTGATGGCAATCTTGCAGGGTATACTAACTATTTTCGGGCACATCCATGTGTTTCTTGAGTATTCAAATGACTAACCTCCATATATTCAACAATATTCAACATATAGCTATGGAAAATGACAATGTATCAATGATTTCCCCCCCAATTAACAATTAACATAGACCCTGCAAACAAATGCAAACAGCCAGTTTTTAGTGGACACATATGGAAACCAAGCTTCCAACTCCCGACGGCAGGGTCGATATGCATTTCCTCCATGATTTACCGTATGTAATTTCCATACGGCAGTTCCCTATTCATTGCATGAATTGAAATATTTGTTGTACCAAATCTTAGATCTTATGTTTAAGTAGCAAGAGCATTGTTTTCCAGATTTGAAATGGAAGCCATGACCCATTGATTTCGATGATTTACCCCTAAAACTGGCGACTTTCCAGTTCGCAAAGTGTAACACATGACCAGAGGGTATGCATCATCAAATATACCAAGTCCCTGAAATCCGATGAAATTCCAATGAAATTCCATTTTTTTAAAAAGGAAACTTAAACCCCATTGCTTCTTGTGTTGGATATAGTGGGGAAAATCCCCATTCTATTTCTTTGAACCCCCACAACATGTTTAATCCACTAAACTGCCGTGAAATCCCATTCACTTTCCACTAAATGTCCATTCAATCCAAAGAAAATCCAAATAGATTCCCATCAAAATCTCCATTAAATCCCATGAAATCCCAATTTTTTGTTTGAAATCTTCATGAAATCCCTGTTAAATGCCATGAAAATCCCCTTAGATCCAATCAAACCCGCACGGCCCCAGGTGCGACGCATCCCAGCCTACGTGATCGTGGACCCGGCCACGCGGCAGGTGGGGGAGAGACCGAAGGATCCAAGAGATGAATGCTGTCAAAAGTGCTGGTTTGACCAACAAACACTGGGATTTAACCAAGAAAGATGGAGATTTCATGGGATTGAACCAACAAAATCCAACAAAGATGGAGATTTATCGAGTTTTAGCCAACAAAAATGATGATTTCATCAGGAAAAATCATAAACACATGATTTAATGGGATTTCACTGGATTATAATGGGAATTTGTGGGGTTTAATGGTGATTTCGTGGGATTTGATGGACTTAAGTATCTATTTCACTGATAGATTCCATCCCCCCATTAATACAGCAAACACCCCCCAGAACAAGTGGTGGAGGCAGAGTATGAAACAACATGTTTGGGACCACATTCTGTGGGGATGGAAGTACAAAAATGCCGGCAAATGAGTCATGAGACGTACTATCAATATCTAGCACTTGGGTATTACTTTACTGAAGATTCCAGCCAGCTGTTTCATCTTTCATTTTTTGAGGAACTTGAGTGGCATTTGTTCCATATTACATCCACATCATCATGGATGTGGCGATGTCATGTTGGTGCAATAGGCTCCACCATCCCCCAAAATCACCATGTTGATGGGTGGTATCAACCATCAACATATGTATGGTTTATGATTGTTTTACCAACATTCGTACCCTCTGGTATTTCCTAACATAACTCTGGGGACATCACCATGTTGAATGGGGAAATCCATGAAAATCCACGATTTCTATGGCCATTTTCTATGTCGCAAACCGTAACGAATTACCAGAGGGCAAAAACGGGGGGTAACCAGCTCCATGCCACTGGGATGATCCCAGGGCTTCCACGCTCAGCCGCAAATTCTTCATAGCCACCTGGCAGCGTTGGCTCGGCATCGTCATCATCACTACAGTTTTAAAGAATGATCATAACAATCCGAACCAATGGAATAGCTTGTAAAAAACAAAAAAAATGTTTTGCATTTCTATCTTTGCATATGTCATCTCATATAATCTCGTATATTAATCTCATCTCATGTCGTATCACATCATATCATATCATATCCTACTTGTATCATTAATTTTGTTTTGTTTCAACATGTCCATCTTGATTTGAACATTTACATGTGAGGAAAAAAAACAAAATCTATTTGACATCATTTCAATATTTCTAGGTTCTACACGTCTCCATTATTTCATATGTCTTGGTTCTCCACCCCCAGGTTTCGCCAGCTTCAAGCAGCAGTTGACGGACGCGAAGTGGGGGGGTCCCGGGATCGGGCGGGGGCTGGACTGTGGCTAAGATATGTTCAAATATATGGTAAAACATGATAAGATATGGTAGAATATGGTTGAATATGGTAGAATATGGTAAGATGGCTTCTATCTACTATTTGATGTCATGTTTGGATAGATATGTTTGGTAGTTGGATGGTAAGGTATTTGACTGATGCTTTCAAACATGTTGGTTAGCCGGACATAAGAAGACGACCCTCTCACGCTCACACACAGCTCCTAGCTGTCACTTGATTTCAGAGACCCACCAATAACCCCTACTGAGTGACCCCCCGGTGTCTGGAGTGTCATGTAGCGGATATACTCAACCTACTAGCAGTCCATATTTCATAATGTTATTACTACCATTCCTCCAAGACAACCAGCCTTCATTGTGACCACCACGAACCAAGCGCTCCCCCATCCCAGCGGAAGGTTCCTGCCGGAACTGAACCGTGAGTCCTTCCAAGAACGTTGTCGCGGGGAATGGTCCGGCCCATGCGCTTGGGAGCCCGGATAAAAAGCCCAGGTCACGACGGGGACCACCGGGATGTCCATCCCAGTTCATATAGTTATGGTCTAGTGGGTAATGTTAGTAAGGCAATAGGATCCTCCCCAAATTTACATAAAGTTACCTTTGTTGTGGGCGGGATTGAAACTATCAAAATATGAAATATGGCTAGCTGGTAGTTTTTGACATTGCTATTGCTTTACTAACATCAGAAGTGGTGAACAACGCAGGGGGTTATCCCTATATTTCCTCTCTGGCTAGATTATACAAAAGTTTCCCACATAGCAATTGAGATGCCCATCCATGTAAACAAATATGATTCAATCATTGGTTGGGTAGATTCACTATTTGATAATTATGAAACATGAAGGTGTCCTGATTTGGTCGTTGGATTGCCACGTCAGCAATAGATACCAATGAGGGTCACAAGCTATACGTGAAGCATTGTATCAGAGCAATCAATATTTCTGAATGGACCCACTGTGATGGAACCAGCAATGCAAGGGTGGATAGCTGTTTGGTGGTGCCATTTTCTATTGTCCATCCTTATGGCAAAGATTATTATTCAGTGGTTCAGGTCCATCAGAGGGTGCGGTTGCGCCTTCCAACTTCTAAAGGGGAGTTCCCAGCTACCCACAATTGATTCCGGGTGGGTATATAAACGTACCATCACCGGTGATCCTATTGGTAGAAACTTGAACCTCGGGCTAGCTGCCAAATCGGCAAGGCCTGGGTGGCGGTGTTTTTGGTGCCGCCCGATGCTCTTGGCAAGGCGGGAAACATGTTATTGTGTCCAAAAACCTGTGGCGGTTCCCAGGCAGTCCCTTGGTTTTTTTAATAGCCTTTTTGGCGATGATGGTACCCTCTGGTTATTTAACACGGCCATGGAAAACCACATTTTTTTTATGCCCCATGATAGAAAAATATTACAGTATCCATCATTATCCCATTACATCCCAAGAATATCCCCATGTTTATGGGTCTGTGAACAAAAATCCTGGAGGCTATTCACCGGCCGTCAGGATGATCAGGTCAGAAGAGCCTTGCGAAATTTTCGCGAGGCCCGCCGGGGTAGGGCGAGGACCGCGGACGGAGCTGTGGCGCTGTGGCCTTGGCAAAACGCCTCCCCAAATGGAGGGTTGAAGTGACTTGAACTGCTGAAATACCAACATATTCAAAGATGAAAGTTGAAACGTGTATCAGTGTATCAGTCTTGTGGGCCCTTTGTAAAGGCCTGCCCATTAGTTGTCGCTGGTCATAGGATTGAAAGCATGTGAACGATTTGCAAAAGATGCAAAAGCAAGTGCCCATTGCATCGCTCACTGTCGCTTGTGCAAGACCCCGACAAAATGGGCATCCTATTTGCAGATGGAAACCACCCAGCCGCAACACACCGAAGTGGCTGATTTTGGGCCACCAAGGGGGGACACCAAGTTCTCCTGTCCAGGCATGCAAGAGAGTGGGGCGGTCCCAGCCTGGGAGGATCGTAACTGCTGGAAGTTTGGGTATGATGCTGCCATATACTGCTATAGATGTGTGTAGTTAAGTTTTGATTTAGAGCCTGAAAGTGAAAAGTGAAAGTTTTGATGTAGATCATAGTTACCCCATAGTTACCCTCTGGTAAACTTATGTAACTATGGGACATCACAATGTTTAGTGGGAAAATCCATGAACATCCACTATTTCTATGGCCATTTTCAATAGCTACGTTTAATTACCAGAGCGTACCCGTAGTTATCCAAATGTCCTGTTGATTGGCTGAAACAGCTCCCAAAACATCACCTGCCAAGGTTGAGGAGCATGTCGGTGCCGGGGTGCAGTTCGGAATCCAAAAAGAGATGCACAGCGCTTCCTGGAAGAGACGGGCTTTTTGGGTGTCAAGAGACCCAATACTTTTGATATCTAATTTTGATAAGTTGGATAAAGAATTAGAGCCAATTCTCGTGATGACAACTACATGAAGTTAACATAAGTTAACAATGTTGAGAACTCCTGATGTTTAGGATTTGCCGCATTTTTTTGGGATTGAAGTCGCTTCTCACCAACAGTATCTGTACTGTGGGAATCAAATATGTGCAATTTTGCTTCCAATAACTAACATTCGTAACATATCCAAGAACACATATAGCACACATATCTAAGAGTGAACGAGGCTGGTTGGTCGTTTCATGTGTTCTTTCCACCATTGAATTTGAAATGGTATGATGATCCTCAATGACAAGCATATTATGTGCCACAGTAAAAAGTTGGATAATATAACCATATAGGGGGATGGTTATCAATCCATCAGTAGGATTTAGATATATATGATGTTCGGATTCCAAGTATTAGGTGGATGACCATATCCATATATCATAACTTAATAGGTTATTTGTATCCCATTGTGTATTCCTATATCCCATCATGGTTGGTTAAATCCCATTAACTAGCATCCCATTGTAATTATGTGTAATTATGTTAGATCATATTGTCATTTATCGTCACATTCTTGGTCATATATCCATTGTTTTCCCTTGCTATATCCATTGCCCTCTCAAGGAATCAAACATGGCACTGGAAAATCCACCATTTAAAGATGACTTGCCCATTGAACTACCTCCTTTTATAGGGGGATTTCCCAGCTAGCCATATCTTATTACCAGAGGGTATATGTCCTATATATTGTTTGCTAAATACCCCATCAATCCCATATAACTTCGACCATGGCACCACCATGTTTCCAGTTGAAACCACCGGGCCTCGCAAGGCTCGCTCCCAGGTGCTTTTGGTTGCGCTTGGCGACCTCGGCGACAGCCCTGAGTCAAGCGTCCGGACGCCTGCTGGTGACCCTGCCAAGTGGTTGGAAGATTAGTGTCCATATGAAGATTGGTTATTTTTGCGGGTCTATGTTAAACAACCACAGGGTAAGGTGCCTTGAATATGGGAGTTCAGAAGGTCTTCTTTTAGTGAATCGAAGGAATTGCAGGATTTGCCGGTTGGATTTGAAAGGTGCATCATGTTTGGACACATTTTACATGAGAAGTTCAAAGATGGAGTGGCAAGATGGCTAAAATATGGTAGATGAAACATGGAACATGTTAATCATCATATATCATATATGATTTACTATATACTTGGTATGGTCTTGAGGGACCTTGAACACATTTGTTTCATCAAATGGCTTGCCGGGTTCAATTGCCATTTCCCACCAGAAGTCATTTGTCGTGGAGACCTGTGAGCATTTTGGATCACCAGCAAGTTTCGTTGTCTTGGAAGAGCTTTATGTTTGGCTCCTCCAGTTGCAAAACCATTGGATATCCACTTTTGGTCGGTTGACTCCAAAGTTTCTTGTTTAGATCTCGTTTTTGTTTACGTTCATTTTCCTTTGCGTTTGGGTATGCCAATACCGCGGTGTTGAATTGGTGTTGATCGTTTTAGCCGTTAGATACCCCTGTACTGAAATGGTTACACGATTTCTTCCATCCACTGCAAACACGCATGGATTTCTTCGACCATGGCGCCGCTGTGCGTGGAGTTGAAGATGTTGAGCGGTGCGACTGTGTCTTCGATGGCAGCGGTAGAGTCGGTTGGCAATTGGGAGACCAAATTGTTCATGACAAGATTCCAAGTTTCATAGAGGAAAATGATGGGATACCAACTGATTTTTTTGGGGTCCACATTTTGAAGCAGCTACAGGTGAGGATGGCCTAGCTTTCAATTTCAGGCCTTGAACAGATTGCTTTCCTGCAGTATGAATCATTCCTTTATTGGTGTCTGAAATTTGGAGCCATGGAAGCAGCACTATCTGAAGGATGGTCCTGGAAGACGATTTGAGTCGGAAGATGAGGTTGGAATTGAAGATGAGGTCGCTGGCTTCCATGTTTTCCTTTTCCCCCGGGGGGTTGGTTTATTTCTTGCATGTTCCTCAGTACAAGGTGGGGCCCCCCCTACTGAGCTCTGATGAATTGGGGCTCCTGGATCCTGGTACAAGATAAATCTACTCGTACCATCAAGCCATCACTGAACCTCAACTAAAACCAAGTTAGCTCACTGAATCCTGTTAACATACCATGAAATCCCATTAGCGTCCATCAACTCCAAGTTAACTTCCCTTGCAGCCCCCAAAGAAGACTACTTTGGCCCGGGCCTTGAGGTATGCCTGGAGATGCAGGAGACCAGCTCGGTGCATCACTTGAAGTCGGAGTTCTTCCAGCTACGCGGAATCCCCTCGGATTGCCTGGAGCTGTGTCAGGAAGGCAGGGCGGCTCGCGGGGATGGCTTTGGGTCTGTTGATGAGGAAAAAGGCGATCTCAAGCCATTTAGGTCAAGCCTGATGGTTGCTTGGGGAGAGCGTCCCGCATATTAAGATGCCTATTTCCAGTTGATTCTTTATAACTTGCTCGCAGATGTGTTGATTGTGTCAGAACATGCAACAAGAATGAATGGAAACCAGGTTAGGTCCCTTGAGGGGTACCATGGAGGCACTGTGCCGTACCAAGCAGTATATGAAACGGGGGTTTGCAAATGGGATATCCCCAAAATGGCCATTTCAATCGGGAATAGTCACGGATAGATCGTATACCAATCATTTATATGTGCAGTTTTCAAAGTCAAGTCGCTTCAAGAGTTTCGGTGACGACGCGGAGTCGACTACATTGGCATCGATGACACCAATGACGGCTGCCTGGATGCCGAAGGAGACGATGTCAGAAGACAGCGAAGTTTCGGTGGCCGTGTCTCGACTTGCTGCACGAGTTCTCTTTGACCCAACGCCCAAGACCACTGAAGGTGTCGCCGCCTTGGTGAAGGTCTTGAAGCCCAAGCTGTGTCAGCTGTTTGGGCAGAATAGTGGGAGTTGCAGCGCGCTTCTCCTTCTTCGGGATGAAGAGTGCCAGCTAGCGGCGATGGCAGGCGTTGTTGTGGAGAAATTGCCGGGGGAGAACTTGGTCGATGAGGTGCCGCGGATTTGTTACTTGGCCGTGGATCCGGATCTCCAGAGCCAGGGCCTGGGCTCAATGCTGCTGCGCCATTGCGAGGACTGGGCGGCGGCCCGCGGTCACAAGGCGATTTGGCTGTTCCACAACAGTCACAAGGAGCGCTTGCACCACTTCTATTCCAAGATGGGCTATCGAACCGTGAAGCACTGCACGTTAACGGTGCCGATACCTGGCCAGGGCGACATGGAAGGCACGGTGCAGATGCAGCAACGGGATGCCACTTTGAAGAGGAAACCTCTTTGAAGCAACCTTCTTGTGCGTTTTGATGTGCATTTTAATGTGCATTTGATGTAGATCATTCTGAGATCATTCAAATCAATTTTAACGTCTAGAGCACTGCCGAATGGATTTGGACAGTCTTAGCTGCTGAGGATTTTGGCTAGCTGTCAAGCTCGTGTACAGAGTATACAGAGAACCTTTGACCCTTCTTTGTGCGACTGCATGGACCCAGCAGTCTCTGCCGTGACCATTGGCAAGCTGTTGTGTGTTGTTTAGTTTTGGTGTTGGCCTTGCCTAGTACTCCAGGACAAAGGAGTTGCGTCTTGCCAATGCGAGAAAGACATGTGATGCTGCAATCTGCGGGAGCATAGGACTTTTGGAGCACGCATGGGACCTGGCCGAAGCCCAGGTGAGACATATAGCATAGTGATGATATTCAATGGAATCAGGGGCGCCCCATTTTCAGACTCACCCTAACTGACCTTTTCAAAGTATTTATTCTTTACGTTGACATTGTGTATGACGGGTAACTCCAACCTAGTTATGCGCAATGCCTGCAACGGCACTCAGTCACCAGGCAGACTGCTTTCGGATTCGGAGCTTCTCCAGTCCCTTTGCGCTGACACTGGAGGGCATGTGTCGCTCAACGCGATCGTTTGCGTTGATGCGCTGGCGAAGGGTCTAGGTTGCCTGGTCTTCTTGGGGCCTGCAGCAGGAGGTTAAGTATTGCCTTGGTTTGCCTTGGATGATGCTATATTGATCCTTGCAAGGGGATTCGTCACGGTAGATTCCATAGATGATAGGTGGGCAAAATGTCCAAGCTCGAGGATTTCCATGAGGCGTTTGACCACTGCTCGGGACAACGGGTGAGATGTCCAGAGTGTTCAGGATTTATTCGTGGGGAAATTAAAATGTCGTAAACAAGTGGTTTCTACAAGTGATGTGAGAGCACTGCAGTCTCCAGTGCTTGCCCCCTCGACATGTTCGCTGTTGGCTCTTCTCATGTTGATTTCCGGGATTGTTTTGATGAAGGGTCAGCCAAGAAGCCCAGATTCCTGGATATATCCAAGCCGATTGAAATAAGCGCTGGCAGATGAGACCCAGCAGCGAAAAGGGATCTAAACAACTCTTCAGACTTGGTTTCAAAAAGAAACATGCAGCAATGCTCAGCTATTTTTGGATTATCAACGCCCAATACGTTGCACAACCAAGAAGGTGGCTGCCAAAGTATCAGCAAGACCATCCGTAACTTGGATCTCCTGAGACAATTTGGCTCCAAAGATGGAGACGTGACACTCGGCAGATGGCGTTGATAGCAGTCAATGGCAGTTGATTCACGGTTCTTAATTCTTGTGGGTCATGTTGCGGGTCCAACCTAGATGAGCCCCGATGGTTTTGCCGAAGTTGAGAGTTGCATACCTGCTAGTGGTCCAACATGGCAATGTACCATTCCTATTACAAGGTGATGTTTCTCTTGAATCTCTTGGTGAAAGCTGAACCAGGGATTGTCCATTTTCAGGCTTGAGTGTTGCAGGTGCCATCTTTTCGAATCAAGAGTCTGTTGCGAGGAGGGTTCAGATTCACAAATGCAGAGATCAAGCAGGCAGTTTTTCAGCAGGAAAACATACGACAACCATTCTCCAGACTCATGTTTTTGGTGGCAGCGCCTATAAGGGGCCGTGCGTTCGTGATGATTTTGATTTTCTCTTCTTTTTGTCCTCACTTCTCATATTTTTTGTTGCTCTACGTCTTTGGGTTTTGGGTTGGGGTTGGTGGGGGGGTTACAATCGCGTTTCCTTGCTCTACGTCTTGTACTTGGGTTGGAGTTTGGGTTTTGTCCTCACTTCTCATATCTTTTGTTGCTCTACGTCTTTGGGTTTTGGGTTGGGGTTGGTGGGTGGGGGGGTTGCANTACTTGGGTTGGAGTTTGGGTTTTGTCCTCACTTCTCATATCTTTTGTTGCTCTACGTCTTTGGGTTTTGGGTTGGGGTTGGTGGGTGGGGGGGTTGCAATAGCGTTTCCTTGCTCTACGTCTTATACNGTTTTGGGTTGGGGTTGGTGGGTGGGGGGGTTGCAATAGCGTTTCCTTGCTCTACGTCTTATACTTGGGTTGGGGTTTGGGTTGGGGTTGGTGGGGGGGGGGTGCAATGACGTCTCTTTGCTCTACGTCTTATACTTGCCACGTTGCAACCCACTCTCTCTTCAAGCTTCTTTTAATTCTTCTTGCTACGTCATCACCAACTCTCTCTTCAAGCTTCTTCTGGATCTTGTTGCTACGTTGTAACATTCCTTCTTATAGATCTTCTTGATACGTTGTAACACTCCTTCTTCTAGATCTTGTACCTACGTTGTAACATTCCTTCTTATAGATCTTCTTGCTACGTTGTAACATCCCTTCTTATAGATCTTCTTGCTACNCTTGTACCTACGTTGTAACATTCCTTCTTATAGATCTTCTTGCTACGTTGTAACATCCCTTCTTATAGATCTTCTTGCTACGTTGTAACATCCCTTCTTTTAGATCTTCTTGCTACGTTGTAACATTCCTTCTTATAGATCTTCTTGCTACGTTGTAACATTCCTTCTTATAGATCTTCTTNAACATCCCTTCTTTTAGATCTTCTTGCTACGTTGTAACATTCCTTCTTATAGATCTTCTTGCTACGTTGTAACATTCCTTCTTATAGATCTTCTTGCTATGTTGCAACATTCCTTCTCATAGATCTTCTTGCTACGTTGTAACATTCCTTCTTTGGTCAGGTCTCGCAAACCTTTGCCAGAAATATGGCAAAAATAAAGTTTGAGCCAACTGCTCGGATGAGAAAAATGTGTGAAAGTGCTGGAGAAACATAAAAAAATCAATGTTGGAGCCAACCCTTACAGAGTTTTTGTGCTCTGTTTGAACACCACATTCATCTGGAATCGTTGAAAACTCCCAGTTTTTGATGATTTGACAACATGGTCAGGAAGTTCAATCATCACAAGCGCACGGCCCCTTAGGGGCGCTGTCACCATGTTTTTGGGGTTCCGCGGCGATATGGTGTTCAATTTTGCCCAGCAATCCTTTAGGGACCTATCGACACCTCACACCAAGTGGCACCTTTTTGTTTGGTCGGAGTACTCTAGCTGACCTCAAAACAAGATTACACAGAACATCCCGGGGTAGTTTTTCCTTCACACAAAGATGCCACATTCCCTCTACTTCTGGCCCTTTACCAGTTATAAGTCAGTCATAACCCCAATTTTTGGAATGATAAGCCCATCTATAACCAGAAGAATAATGGGTAAAAGGGCTTTCACTGGAGATCGCTTCAGGAAACAGATCCTCCTACAGCACGCGCGGCACAAGAACGAGGACATTTGCCGCGCAGCGCGGCGGGCCCTGTTCCTCAGTTTTGCCGATGAAGCCGAGACGGCGGAGGTCCTTGAGGAGTCCATGGTACCTGAGATGAATCGTTGGTTTAGAAGCCTCATGAATATAACAGAATTATGCATTTACTTAGATATAATATATATATATATATCTACCATAAACCATAGGAATCACCGAATTGTTATAGAATATAGATATATCCACCGTAAACCATAGTCAAAAAACATATTATTTACCATAGTTAATATCTACAATAAAGCATGGATAAAAATAGATAACCTACTTTCTTGGACCAACACACTATACTGGCTGGGGGGTTCAAAGTTTCAGGCATGGTTGGGATGTTTTTCAACCAAGCAGAAGGGATGATTGGTTGACACGAGCAGATTCTTGGGATTGGTTAAAACCACCAACCATCATAGATATTTCTACCATACACCATAGGTTTCGCCTGCTTATTTGCACCAGCTTAGCTCTAAGTATGGAGAAGCACCTTGCACCACCTGGGGGGTGAGGATGGGTCCAAATTAGCCCCAGAATGGACCCAATAAAGCCATCCATCTAGGCCCAGGGTGGCCCACTGCTGCTGGATGCCTTGGACCTGATCTCTCCCAGTGGCGATGTCACCTCGGTGGCGCGATTGCTGATGCCTAGCGAAGCGTCCGAAGGGCCGGTGCGGCGGGCGGCAGTGAGGGCCATGGGCAGATTGATGCAGGAGATAGGGAAAGGATGGGAAAGGGTGTGGAAACCATTGGAAACCTGTCTTTGAGTGGTGTTTCTGGTTTGAATTTGAGCTATAGATTTGAGTTACCCATTTCTTACATTTGTTCAGAAAAGAGAATTTGCTCTACTTTTTCTTGGGTCTGACAAGACGAAATTCCCTCTTGGATGATGTTTGAAGATTCGCAACGTGATGAAATCGTCATTTGATGTCATTTGCCAACTCTGGGAATGGCAAAATCCCAAAATGTTGAAACCCATAGCTCCTCAACGGAAGCCTCTGGAACATATTCTTTCAACATAATCAACCCTGGTTGAGTACCCACGGCAATGAAGTACCATTCACCCATCATTTCCCATCATAATTCACCTAACAAACAAAGGGTTTACTCCACCGTGTATCAGATGATGCTGGGTTGACAGTATAAAACCTCCAGAAAGAAAAGAAAAGGAATTTATCACTATTCTAGTAGGGTTTTACATTTCTATTTTCTTTGGGGTTGCTATACCTATTTTCTGTTCCCACGCGAACCCCTCTGCTGCGCAGGACCCGAAGCATGTGGCGCTGGGAGCGCAGATTTTGCGCGCTGCGGTGCTGGATTCGGACGCCAATGTGCGTGAGGAAGCGGTGAAGGCACGCAAAGTCTCATCATGTAGAATCTGATTAACAATTTATCTATACATAAACCATAAAGCTAACATAGACCCAATTCAACTCCATGGTATATAAATCCAACGAATGATTTCATGAGTTTTTGTGCCATTGGGTTATATTGGGCTGATGTTGGCTTTATGGTTTATACAATGTATAAACATGTATCTACTGCATCTAGTGATTGAAATTTGCACGTTAACCCCACGAAGATCCAACAGTGATTTATCACTAGTGAGATTTGTCTAATTTCTTTTTGAGGATTATATAGATGTTGATGACCCTAATATGTCTCAAATTATCTAACGGTCCCTTGACTTGGCATGAATTTGGATGATTATCATATATCATGGTATGCCCATATGATGAATTATACAACTCAAATACCTATACGTTACCTATACACTTGAATCTTCAGTATTGCAGAACGTATCAACAAAAAACACAACAAACAACAATCCAGCAAACATATGTTACCGAATCTATAGTTGATTATATAATATTTCAGAACCCCAAATGTTTCATGAATATTTCAAAATATATACCATGATCATCATTGAACTCTATAATCATAATCTATATTTTTTTCAGAATCTACAGAGGTTGCCAAATTTTGTCGCTGGAGATTTTCCCCCAGCTTTTTGCCGCACCCCTTAGGACCCCACCAGGTCCTTCGCTGCCGGGATCCAGACGCCCTCGCAGCGCAGCTGGGGCAGTGCCTCCGTAGCGACGACACGCAGCTGGTCCTGTGGGCCTTGCAGGTGGCCACAGGCAACGCGGTCAGCGGGTGTTGCTTCGGATGGCCAAAAATCTGAGGATTTTTTTCCATGGGTTTCATTATGTTTGACTGCATTTCATGGGTTTGAAGATGCTTTAAGAGATTTGAATGGATTCTAAAATGGAAATATGAAGATCTTAATGGATCCTAAGAAAATAGATTAATAGATGTTGAAAAGGGTTTCAATGGATTTCATTGGATTTCAATGAGCATGTTAATGGATCATGGTCCCAAATTATGTTTATTGATTTTTTGGAACGTGTTGAAATAACCAACCAGATTGGTCTCGTGACAACAATTTAGGCCATTAATGTCCATTTGATATTTCCATTGATGCGTCCCAAGATCTGCAAATTTCAGGTGTCAAAATTTTAGCCCATGCCTCTGACTATAAAGGATTCCCAGATGCTCTGATGGGCAACTCAAAAGAATGAATAGTGAATGTGTCAGGCAGTTGCTTTCCTGTTTATTTTTCGATTTTTTTTTCCATTCTCTCAAGCTCAGATGAAATTCAGATGGAATCCGGAAATTGCAACACCCCACAGGAAAACAACCTTCCAAGGCCATTTCTCATTTCTGCATAGGTTGGCTCCATGTATAAATCCATCTCTGATATATCAATTACCATGTATATCCATTATTACCAGACATATTACCTACTGGAGCTGGGATGAGGCAACCAGAATATGCCGAGGCAATGAGCTGCGAGAGCTTCCGGACTTCCGGGAAATCTTGGAAGGCAACTCATCGGCATGGGGCTAGACCTTGGTCTTGGTGAGTTTGCGCCAAATGGTTTTCCTGTAGGTTTTCTCAACCAAGATTCGGCCAAAACTCATCGGTCATCCCACGTCATCCCCAAGGTCAACTGTTGATGCCATTATGTTAAGATGTGTTTGTTTGTGGCAAAGGTCGGCCATTCTCTTTTTTCAAGGGCGACAGTTTTTCAATAATCAGTTTCCAAACTCTAAGAAAGATCAAGATGTGAAAAAGGAGGTGCTCAATGAACTCCCCACTTTTGCAATTTGACACCACTTCGGACAAAACACATTCCAAAATTGGTTCGACGATTCTCCCCTTTTAAAAGCTTCCATCAATTTGTCCTGAGTTGGATTGACTTCGGTTGACCTTGAGTTCCACACAGAAATCATCTAGTTCGGGGATTTGGGAGTTTGCCATGTTTCATGACCTAAAGGGTATAGAAAATATCCCGGTTAAACCTGATTCAGTTCCATGGATATGTTGATTCAACCTCATCAATGTCCAGTAAGTCTCCATGACATTCTCATTTTCACCAGCGAAATCCCATCAAATCCCCATGTTTCTTGATAAATTCCAATTTTTTGCTGATCAAAAGAAGCACCAAATCCGCATGTTTCTTTGTAAATTCCCCAGTTTTTGATCATAAAATCCCAATGAAATCCACCAGCAGCAGCTCTAGGCCCGCTACGTTCGCCCTGGAGCAGCGTGGAGCTGCGCTTGGCGCAGCTGGCAGCGCTGCTGCGCCTGGGTGACGTGGACGTGGCGGCGATGGAGGGGGCGGCTGCGGAGATGTTGGGCGCGGTGCGGCGCGAAGGTGGTGAAGCTTGGAGAATGCTTGGGAAAAGGTGAGGATTTTGGTATATGAGGATGGTAATCAATATAACTATTATTGAACTATGGGGATTTAAAGGGATTATATGGAATTATATATGCGAAATTATTCTTCAGAGGGATTTCATGGTATTTCATGGGAATATCATAGGAAACCATAAGTTTTTTTCTAGGGATATTGCTATATGGATACTGATCATGAAGATTGACCTATTATTGGAAAATAGTTGGGGGTTTCTCAAGGGGAAATGGAATAGGAAATTATCAACCAAAACCATAGGAATTTATAGGGTTTTTTCGGGGCTATCAACGGGAAACAATGAGTTTTAAAAAAGTGAAATCACCACCTTACCAATTTGCTAGGGAAATATTTAGAAAAGTGGTTTTGATGCCAAATGATTGATTCTATAGGCAATGGATACAGATATTCCAAAGAATTTATGGAGCATATATGAACATATTTACAGAATATCGATGGAGACGTTTGGCATATCTATGGAATTGAGGATAGTGACAAATTGAATACCTAGTATTGGATAGTAACGGATTTTTGGATGCTCTACAATAGTAGTATGATACTTTGGTGAGGATGTTGATGGAATAGATTGATAAATAGTGGTATGATCTGTCATTTTTGGGGGGTGTCATACTGTTAAATTATAGCATCAACTTGGAGGTGATCAGGAGCATGTTGGGAATCTGGGAGACGCGTACCGATGTTGGTGGGTGCTTCAAACTGTTTTCAGATGTTCTCAAGGGTAGTGGCATCCGGTAAACATACACAAAAACTATAGAAATCCATGATTTTCGTACATGATCTACTTTCCGGGTGGATTGTCGAGAGACATGATCAGTTCTCTGAAGGGTAAGGGAAGACTTGGGGATCTTGGGGAATGTGTGTTGGGATGTTGATGGGATGTCAATGGGTTCGTTCAGGTTTGTTTATGTGTTTTGGATTGGTTTGTAGAAGACTTGTGGATGCTTTTGACCATCCACACAGAGACAAGTGGTCTCTCTGAGTTCAAGGGTTTGATACCACCCAAATCTGGGGGGGTCCTCTCAAGGTTGGAGTCAGTGGCTCCGTTTGGTGCCATGTAAATTGGAGTTGCCATTGACCTGTTTGATGTGGATGCTATAAGATTCTTGGGCCACGGCCCATTCCAAATAGGCGACCAGCAAGGGATTCACTGTTTGTCTTTGACACTTTTTCACACAGGCGATGCCCGAATTTATTGCCATTTTGAGGCCAATAAGGATGAATAAGCCCCTGGAATTGGGGTTATTTTCTGTCAAAGCCACTTGGTATTGGTTTCTGCCCTTCACATTTTTTTTAAATACAGCTCACATCAATTCTTTCCACGGCACACGCTTTCCATCCCGAACCCCTAGCACTCGGGCGCAACCAGAATTCCCAAGGAGATGAAGGAAGCTTTGCTCCAAATCTTATCCCAGCTTGGACAGACGAGGACCCTCTCAAAAGAAATTTTGGAAGACATTGCTGGTGCGGAGTACTTGGAAGATGCAGCTTGGGTGCACCCACAAGATCGCAAGCATTTGTATGTTGCTTACCACGGACGAGAGGGTTATTTTTGTTTATTTGCGCAGGGTCCACACGGGGCCAGCTATACTTTGATCCAGGATTCCTTTAGAAGCTGTGCACCGTCCCATGGCTGGCTGGGAAACCCCCAAACTTGCCAAACTGAAACACCAAACACTGCTAGTGTTTTAGTAGCAATTGCCGGTTCCATGGCTAGATGACACGGGAATCACATCACATCCCATGGCGCCATGTGGTGCCCATGGTGCAGCACCCAGGCTTCCCGGGCCGTCCGTTTCTTGGCCCTGGACGTCCTTTGCAGCCAGTGCTCCGGGCCAGGCCCAGGGCGTGGCAATCCTGTTGGGAAGTCCCCGGTTGTTGGATAGCCACATAGAGAAGACATCAACAGATGGGGATGGATCAAGACCTATGACATGTGTTGAAACACCATGAAATACCATGATTTAAGGCCGGATGAACATCCAGAACCAGCAGCTATGTTGATGTGAGCAGAAGGGCATGAGGGTTTTAGATTTTTTTAGCCCATAGCGATAAGTTAGACACGGGTTTGTGTTTTCTGTTTGTGGGAAGGAGGTGCATCTTTTTAATGGGTTTCGAACTTTGCACAGCTGGCCGGAAAAATAGGAGTTGATTGGGAGCATGGAAGCATTGCACTATATATTGCACTATTTTTAGTTTTCTATAGAAACCTGTTGTTGGGATGGATCAGCTGCAACCGAGCAGACGTCCGAGTTAGATGCACGAACTGTTTTCTCCAGCAGTGTTCCAATTTTATCAATTCCTGCTAGCATATGGCTGTCACCCACACAAGTGAAAACACGTGGGCCGGCTTCGTATTGAGGCGCTAGGTTGGAGTAGTCCACTGCAACCAGGGCCTCTCAAGATAATTCCCATGCTTAGAACTGTGGTCATTCAATTCATGGTTGCTCCATGGGTCGGAGATACTGTATCCAAATAAACGCAATGTTCCACATAGCTCTGCATATATAATGGTCAAACTCAGATTCATTCAGATTCCATCCCACGGAGCCTTTTGTTTTGCGAGTCCATGACCATATGGGGATGGGTCAAAACGAGTCAAAACCATTATTATCAATTTTAATGGGATGAACATCCATTTACAAGCTATTTTGAAGTTCACGAACGGTTTCAGGGTTTTGACTCATAGCCATATCACCATATCACCACTTTGGTTTTAGCCGATTTTTCGCCTCCAGGTGGAATCACCTCATACGCCGAGTTGATTTCCCATCGCGTAGCCGTGTGCTTCGCAGATCCATCTCCTCTCGTTCAACAGAAATTCTTGGAGACTCGGTTCGGTCCAGCCTGGGCCAACTGACTGGGATGGATACAATTGAGATTAGGTCGTGAGTACGGGATTTTTGGTCAGAAGTTCATAATGTGGTAAACCTAATGCCGTAAACCATCCCTATAAAATCACTTTTTGCCGATGCCAGAGGATCAGAGACCATACGTGGTGAAACCTTGGTTCATCACCCAATTTATGGGTGGGATTTCAACCATCCCCAAATGGTAGGTTCATGGCATTGGGTTGCCCACATGGAATATTCTCCAACCAGCTGTAAAACAAATGCAGGGTATTTAAGCTCGGACATCGCTGGGCGATGGTGTGAAGAAAGATCAATTCTTGATATGGTGTTGTATGAAAGTGGTTATTACCTCAACCTATGGCAACTACATATTCTGTATTCAGTGAAGAAAATAGGGATGCTCTGCTTTCAAACCAACCCATATTGGATTCATCCATCTCCTTACTTGTGACTGCTTGATTTCTGTGGCGCCTGCCATGGCCAACTTGCTCCGGTCTTTCCCATAGGCTGCATAGATTAGTTATGATTAGTTACAAACAATTACATCAGACATCAGCCAAAGTTGAAAGCATTTATACTATGATATACGATGCATATACGATGCATACCACGGAGATCCATGAAGCATCGCTTTTGATGACGCCACATCTGCCAGGAACAGATCCAGCGCCTGGACTCCAGGGTGGTTTTGGCGGTCATCACATCCACGAAAGATGCCAGTGAAGAAAGAGCTCTTGCGACTCTGAAGCTCGGAAGTTCAACATGTTTACCCTCTGGTGAACTAACATAGCTATTGAAAATGGCCATTTATAGTGGATTTTTCCATTGAAAGTGGTGATTTTCCATAGTTATGTTAGTTTACCAGAGGGTAATGTGTGTGTTGAACCCTCTCATCAAACATGGCCAGCGAGGAAATCCTTGAAAGACAATTCAAGGCATGCATTTAGATGGGATTTAAAGACAATCGTTGATGTATCAGTGTTTCAGCTGCAACTTGGAGGTTCAAAACGGTTCAAAGCTTCAAAGATCAACTATTTCAACATGCTCGATGAGTATGGGCTACTTTGCTTTCCAAGAACATCAGGGCTGTGATGGGTTGTGATTCCAGAGGATTTCCTATGGACAGAAGTCCCAAGCGTGCATTTCCGCAGCTTGATTTCTGCGCAACGGATTTTGCGACCCGTAATGCTCGCCATATTGATTGTAAGGTAACACCTGCGAAACAAAAACCAGTGGGAATCTGTGTGGTATTATGGGTTTGGCATTTTTGCAATCAAAACAGGAAGTTCCCTTGATTTTATCCAACAAACGCTGCAGAAACTGAGCATGCTTGGAGCAACCCCCTTAGGAAAGCTTTGCAGAAGCTCATTGCTCCGACCACAGAGGAGGAGATTTTTCAGGCCCTGGGATCAGGTGGATGGCGGTGTTAACACATTTTGGTTGCCAAATTTGTGTTCCAAATTCCAAGACGCCGCCAGGATTATGGATCAGTGAGCGGCCTTGCTGGATAGACCTAGGATTCTGGGGATCAAGGTGATCAGTTCCCAGCAAATCTCAACATTTTGACCAGAAAAACGTGATTGAGCAATGAGATTAGGCACTTTGACCATGGGGATCTGAGTGAGAGCAGAGGGGTTCTGTTCCATCGCTGGTTGGTGCATGTGTTTTCTAGCTCTTCATGTTGGGTCTGGGTCAATCCTGATAATTCCGGAACTTTCCAGGGAAAAGTGACAGGAAGTGGCCCAATTGCCCCTAATGGGAACAGAGCGCAAGTAGGGATGTGAAAATGGACATCCCAGTTTCGAAGCGGGCTATTTTGGATTATTTTGGCCTATGGCATCACACAGTTTACAAAGGCATATGATGTTGTATATGTATTTTTTCCTAAGTGCCCATGGGCTATAATATGTACTGTATATAAACATTTGTAAACATAAGATATGACATATGGCCACTCCCTTCTTATTAGCAAGTGGGCCACGGCACTGGTCAATAAGTTCAAAAATCCTGTGGTTTTACCATTTACAGCTACAAGGTGATGCCCCATGGTTAGCTAAGTTGGTTTAGTTCAGTAGGTCAACGCTTTTAGTCATGTCAGATATACCGGGCCCGTTTCTAAACCACGCAACATAACTTAGCTAGTACAAGTCTTCTCCAAAAACAACATGGTTCTTACAACTGAGGGCCACCCCACCTGATAGGTTAGAACCCCATTTTTTACTTGGTGGTTCACCCCATTTAGTTTGTGGGTTATAAGCGAAAAATAAGAAGTATAAGTAAGCAGGGTTGGTCCACTTATGAGTGAATTCAAAAGATGTCATAACCCACTTACTAGCCTGGATGAGCCACCAAGTAGCCAGTTCCCATGAACCCTTCGGCAGGAGGTGATTCCTTTCGCGGCGCATCGCTGCTGCAGTGTACGGGCCGCAGCCCTGGAGCTCCTTGGGAATGATGGGGCGCTGCGACAGAGGCGCTGACACTGCTCCCGGGACGGGCTTGGCGGGGGAACATCGGAACATTGAGAGGTTTCCTGCAATGGGGGCACCCCAACACCATGGGTTTCAATACTAAAATGGTTTGATTTTGGATGATTTAAGGAAGGTACCCGAGTACCCCTTTTTTCAGGGGGTTCGGAGCAACTCATGGAAACCATGTATCATCATGTATCATCATGTATCATCATGTATCATCATGTATCTCTATATGCATATATACTTCTAGTAGTACATTTGTTTGGGAGAAAAACACGCAACACGAGTGTATGGAACCTGTAGATGGTTTCCTTGAACGCGGGATTTGGGGATTTGGAGACCTTTCTGGGGGTTGTTGGTATAAACCGACCATCTATATAATTTAATGGGATCTAATGGGTACAGAATAGGATATAAAGGAATACGTTTAGTGAAATAATCTAATTAATGTGGTAAACCCGATGCCAAAAACCATGCCATAAAAGGGGGTCATGATAAGTATCATGAATCATCCTGTCATAGGGATTCTTACCCAATTTCATGAACCTCTAAACCTCTATTGGGGAAGGTGACTGTGACATTGGTTTTATCACATTGGTATATAATCATATTGGTGTTTATATAACCTATTACATCCCCACGAAATCTCCATTCCTTACTGGCTATTTAACACATACAGCTATGGACACTCACAATTTTAATAGATAGATCGCCAGAAGTACTCTGTAAATGTGCCATTTTCCATTGCCCTGCAACAAATTGCCAGCGGGTATATTCATACAGAGCCATGAGCTATATCCCCCATAAACCCTAGTTAGCCAAGTTATTTGCATCAACTTAGCTATCTTTTGGGGGCCTCACCTTTCATAGATCACCATGTTTTCCTCATCTTGGAGACACGACCTGACCAGGTCCCAGGACATCTTCAACGCCGCCCTCAGCGACCCCTCTGCGGCTGTTCGGAGTTCGGCCTGGAATGCGCTGTGCCTCGCAGGTGGCGAGGGGATGGATGTGGTTTCCTGGATGCAGGGCGAACGGCGGGGTGAATGCTGGGTGGGTTGTCACAAAGAAATCATATTGGTTGGCACAAATGCCAAGTATGATCAAGTTTTCTGGGTCAGATCTCCTGAAAATCAGTTTTGGTCTCGTTTCTCCAGGTTAAAATCTAAAAATCTTGATGCATTTCCTCTTGTAGCCTGACATGGCTATGGAAAACCACCATTTTGAAGTGGCAAATCATCTACTTTCACGGGCTATGGTTTCCATAGTGACTTGTTAGATTCCCAGGGGGGAAGTCATGGTGATTGCAAGAAGGGCCCCCCCAGGATATCCACCATTATCCATCATAAATCCGAGTTAGCCCAAAGCTGTAAATTAACTTACAGCACCCATCTAGTGGGGCCTTCGTTTAGTCGATATGATTTTCATAGTGGATTCAAAGAAGATTGCAGATTTCATGGGAAAATAATTTTGAATATAGAACATCTACCATGAAAGTAACTCATTTCCGCATGGGAACCCTATGGATTACCATAGCTATGCAACAGTTTACTGCAGGGTAGAGGGAAGATTTGCAATTGAGCCATTAAAACTACCCTGGTTGATTGGTTAGATATAGGTACTGAAATGACCTAGTTATAGTTGATTGGGGATTATGACATAGTAGGGAAACCTATCAACCAACAAGTATCATAAGGATGGACCATATTTTGAGACACCTTTCGTCCCTCAGAGACCCGATGTTCCCCAAGGATCGACTGTGGTCGCTTCCAAACGGCGAGCCCCTCGAGGAGTTGCTCCAGATTTGCTTCAGATAAATCAGATAATGTGTTTCCTTTGGTCAGATTCAAACCCACCAAAACCACTGGACCAAGACCCTATTTTGGGACATTCTTGGTGGGACTATATTGATTGGCGGGTTTCTTTTTTTCGTCCTGAGATGGTGATTGAACTTGATACATTTTGTTGTTTCTTGCTTCCTGGCCAGTGCAACATGGTAACAGTGTAGAACAGTATGCTCATTGCCACAAACCTACCATTTGCCCTTTTGCAACAGTCTTTCCATGATCTTTCAGACAAGATCTACTAGGTTTGGGATCTGGCAAGACATCCATGGTTTCTTCCAAGGAAACTTTGGGACCTAACTCAGCTTCTTCCCATGTTTGATCATGTTTTCCCAGCACAAAAAGACGACAGATGCACCTAATCTTCACCTATACCTTGCTACTGTGCTGCCCCAGGTGGTTGCTGCGTGCGCGTCCTCGGTGGACCGTCCGCGACGTGGCCGCGGCGCTGGAGAAGCTGAAAGGCATTGAGGTGACGACGCTGCAGCAGCTGAGGGACGTGCTGAAGGCAGGGCGGATGAACGACGTCCAGCTGCAACTGGACTTGGGGAAGGCATGGTCAAGGTACTGCAGATGTTTCTGAACGATGGTTTTTAATGATGTTTCACGATGTTTTAAGATGCGTTTTTTTTGAATGTTGTCTCATGATGCTTCCTGCAATGGTTATTTCTCGTGTCATCGGTGTTTTTATTGTCATGTTTCTATGAAGATGGCATGTAGTTTCTGCACTGCATGGTTGTTGGTAGCACCAGGCCACTCTCCCAAGGATCTGTTGGAAAGGAAGCACTTCCGACGCTTCAATCGGGCCACCCTGCGGGCATTTGAAGAGCAACTGTTCAACTGAGCGGATGTAGCAACCGCATGGTGGATCTATCGCATACCCATGTCAAAATGGAACCAAGAGTTGGTTTGGAAGATGCCTTATTTTTGGAACAGATTTTGCACAATTCATATTGGCCAGCTATTGTAAGGTGTACAGTGGTGGGTTTGACCACCATGAATCGTAGATCCCAATGAGATGGTCCTTGAACAACTTGGGGGGATGGGTGTTTGGCCCTCAACAACCTTGTTGGATGTGCGGTATATACAGAATTGGGATATGTTGGGCCAGATTAGGTAAGTACTTGTATGTAGATTTTGTATTCATTTGTATGTAATTATGCGTAGATATACATGCGCATAGTCAGCCCCTGGTTTGTGAATGATGTGTCATCACACTACCGAGACATAATGAGATCCAGCCAAGCACCAGCCAAAAAAAAGATATGGCAATGGCTAGAAACACCATTGACCATTCCGGTCCGTACCAAGAATCTCCATGGCCTGATAAATGTTCGAAGATTTCCGCCGGTCGTTTGGCTCAACTGCGCAACATCGCAGGATGTCAAAACTACTAATATTGCTTTGTCCAACTTCATAGGACATGCACCGGTCAGGCGCCCCCAAACAAGTTAAAAGGTCTTAAAGGACACAACAGTATACAGACATATACAAAGATTATTATTGGTGTCACTGTCATTTGTTTCTATTCTGCTTGTTGTTGGGGGTTCCCTACAGGCAATGGCACATAAAATGCCGCCAAACTATCCTGACCAGCGCCAGTCTAGTTACCATAAGTCTGCATGGTCAAAGATCCAACTTGGCAACAAGTAAACTAGAAACTTTTAAATATTTAAAACCATATTATTATATAAAATGAACAGATCCCATCAACATCATCAACATTTGCAAAACAACGGGCTTCTCTTGTGGCGCCGTGTGCGCCCCCCATGGAGAGCCCTTGGCCTTCAACGCCCGCCGTTCACCGCGTCGTCCCAGCGTTCGTCGCGCCGTCGCAGCGCCGGGTGGTTTCCCCGTCCGTGGCCGGACGGGCGGCAGCGGCAGTGGCTTAGCCGTTAATAAGTTAGTATTAAGACGTATTAAGATAATATAAGATATTGTAAGATATGATATGGTTTTTAAAATCCCATATATTTAATGAAAGGGTATACTGTATGTTAATACAAGAAGATAACAGTGCATATGAACATATGATACCCACAACTATAACATGTGACATCCCATGAAAAGGGGACTTACTAACCAGGGTTAGAAGCTAGTTACTAAGTGGTAGGATCCTTCAAGAGGTCCCTGACAAATTATTCATTCACATCCCCATAGTTGTAGATCATCCTCGAATTTCATGGATGACACCACCAAATTCTTACTGATGAGACGTGTGCCCTTTCTGTACTTTCATTTGGCAATTAAAAAGAAAGCAACGTTTCAACTTTCAACAGGTAAGTCGTCTTCAAACAGTGGTCCGGCCAGCCATGTTGTTTGCCAGAGTGTAGTGGATGATGCTGGAGTTCAGAAAGTGGCTATTGATTCGGTTCTAGCCAACTGGCATAGAAGAGTCCACAGAGACATGATCCAGGTGGCAGACCCAATAAAGCATAACCACCGAGACAAGCCTGCAGGGATTACGCCAATGAAGATTCAGGCTTGAAATGAGAATTCCGAATTCCCCATTTTCACCAAGGCAAACCATGTGGAAATCATTTTAACCAAATTTAGAACAGATAAACATTTGGAAAGTGGCGAGTTTTCTCCCAGGTTTTTCTCCTCTCGCCTTGGTGCTTTTCGCTTCCCCATCGAAAGCTGCGACGCTGCGCTGTCCGTGGTGCGATTTGCCGCGCTGCTGCCAGTGTCCAGGTCGTGCACCAACACCGGGGGGCATTTTATGTGCGAGGACGGCAGAGTGGGAAGCACCTTGGTTTTTGTTGCATGGAATTTTGGAAAACGTTAACGTTGAATAATTTTAGTTTGTTCATGTTTCTTCCACATAACTACCTAGGCTGAATGACTTGAACAACGAGTTCTGATAATCAACTTGAATAGTTTTGAAAGATAGTTGAAGGGTTGAAGGGTGGCAGGATGGTTGGACCATGTTCAAGCCATAAGCCATTTCAGAAGGGACTACTCCCCGGAGCCACTGATCAATACGATTCACGATTTGACATCCTATACATGCCTTCCACCATCTTCCAAACGCAAGTTGTTCTGCGCACCTTTCCCAGCTGAAGCCTTGCCTCAACACTGAGGTATTTGGGAGCCACCCATGATGGTCACGTGATCCACGATGACATCCCCACAGACTTTCACTTGTTCGTGTTGGTTCCAGGGATGGTCCTCGGGCCGCAGTTTGCATGTAGGTGATGAGGATGGGGTGCCCTGTTTTGGAAACCCATGTAGCTTTGGAGTGCCATCTATGATGTCAGAAATATGTGTTTACTGTGCGCCAATGTGCAGTGTTGAAATCCACAGTTTTCAATAGCACTAAGTCTCGGTCAGACATCGTCCAAAATCATATTCTGCACATAGTTAAGTAATGAATAACGTTACCCTTTGGGTATTTTACGTAGCTATGGAAAATCACCAGATGAATCATCACAAATCATCATAGATCGTCTAAAAATGAGCCATGGCTTCCACATCCAGAGGGTAAGTGTTTCGACATTCCTCCTTTGATGCCCCAGGATGTCTTCACTGGCTACGTGAAGTTGTACCACTTAGCCTCGGACCGCAGCATTTTCGTAACACAAGACGGACTGCTGGGCTGCTACCACGGTGATTTCGAAGAACACTGGTGGGCCTTGGAGCAGTGGTTGGGGTTGGTTTTTGAAGATCGACCATAAAATCACGGCAGTTGGGCCCTAGAGAAAGGAAGAGAATGGTCCTCAACCTGTTCAATTGTGGGCTCACGTATATGCAACTTTCACATTATTTTTTATTTATCAACTTTCATATTCTTCTGGGGGTGATTTGTCAAGAATCAACTTTTATAACTTTTTTTGGGGGGGAGGAGGGGTGAAACCAGTGAAGCCAATGGGTTTGTTATGACACCTGCAGGTGGAAGATGCTGGAGAGAGATGACAAAGGAAGTTTCTCGCTGGTGGCTGGGGCTAAATTGGTGTCCCCTTTTGCAATTTAACATACCTATGGAATATAGCCCCTAAATATGTAATATGAATATTATATGTATGTATGCACATACATAGATACATATATATATATATACATACATTTGCATACTTGGATAGCTGGTTGATCTTAAATATATGTAGATATATCATTTATATGTATGCCTATCTTTAACAACATGTTTTGTGCAAGTTATACATATATAGAGTATATGTCATATGTATACCTATTGAAAATGGTATAGCCATGCTAAGTTACACAAGGGTACAATCTTAAATCGTTGGTGGTTTCAGTGTTTTTATTGTTCATGCAACCTCTCGCAAAAATTCCAGGATCACCGCTTTTGACATACTTTTTTTTCAAGGTGGAATATGGTGGAATGGGAATGCAAGGCTGCAGTGGTTGATTTCAAACGTAGGGAGTCTTATGGCTCTTCTTCCTAACATTTTGTTGGGGCCATTGACCCAAATAGCTTGGAGAAAGATTTAAAACTCAATCCGCCAAGACGTCACCAAGATTCACAAGGCCTCACTGCAACATCACTGGAATGATGATGATTAGTGGGGATTATCAGACAATGGCCACACATATCAGTTCGGAGAATTTATATATATTTATATATATATATAATTTAATGCATGTTTCTATCTATTGGAACATATCCCATTACCTCCCAATTTTGGCCCCATTACATTCCCATTGTATCTCGAGTATCTCCTCTTTTATATCATACGTCCTCTTCAACAGGGTGATCTCATGAGAAGAAATCATGTTCCTGCAGATGTGGGGCCGGATGGTTCCAGCCGGACATCGAGGTGAATTTTGCCACCGAAGTCTTATTGTATTCCAATGCAGATGGACGGGCAGGGTCTTTCTGAAAGCCGGGGGGGGCCGGGGGGGCCGGGGGGAAGTGCTCCCAGGACAAAGGTGACACAAAGACATCTTAAAACTCATCCAGTACTTGGATGTGCATTCCAGTTTAAGGTTTACCCCTTAATGCACCTTGCTAAACTAGGGGATGCCCACGCACCCTCTTATTCTCAACTACCAAGTGCCACCTTCTACCATATGGTGATTCCCACTAGTTACAGATTCTAACTATAGTTATAACTCATTATAACATTTGGTTCATCACCCCCATCGAATTAGACTTATGATATGTTGTTTTCAACCAACTCAGCTAACAGACTGGGGCATCCTGTTTGACAGTTAAGTCATTCAAGTCCCTATTGTTGATGCTTCTCTTGTGACACAGCCGAGAGAAATCATCGCCCAAAAAAAATCTCACTGCTCAGCAGCTTCCATTCCAGGACTCATTGGATTGGATTATGGGAAAATGTTAACCGGCAACCTCCATATTTCATGGTATGTTTACCAATCTTTCCATGCAGTGAAGATTTTCTCTTCAACCAATCCAATGATGATGATTTATGGTGATTTATGGTGATTTTTGTTGGATTTCTGATGGATTTGTTGATTTCTGATGCATTTCTGATGTTTTTTTTCCCAAGCAGCTTCCAGGACGCTTGGGCACCTTCCAGGGCGACTACTTCGAGGATCAGCTCTTCTTCTGCCAACCTCCAGGTTGCGACGGCCCCGCAGTGACGCCTATGGAGGTGGAGGGGCTCTACGGCTTGGAAGATGCCGGTACCTTGGTGAGGCTATGGCAATGAGAATATGATCTACATTGGAATAGTACCCATATAATAAGTAGATAATTAGTAACCACAAAAATATATACAGTAATTCTTATATGTTTATGTATGTGTCTTATTTGTTTATTTGTTTGATTGTTTATTTGTTGATTTGTTTGTATACAATCATCATACATAGATTTTTTATCATCAATCATACAACATTGCCATGGCGATAAGATTGCAGTAGTGATCCTTGGGTGTATATTATTACCGATGTGTTTGTTCTTTGATTGTTATCATTGCGTTAAACATTACAGAATGATACTGATGCTTGTTACGCTGTGGATATGGGAGAAACAAGCGCCATGGATGTGATGAATGGTTTCTATTGGGGCTGACCACCCAGTTACAACCATGGCCCGATGTCATGATTGAGAGGATCGTTTACACGTCTCATGTCATTCGGAGATGTTCTGTTGGACATGTGTTCAATGAATTGGTTAAGGGAAAACCTACAAGAAACCATGTTTTTTACCACCAATTGTAGGGGTACCCTGTAGGTTTGCCATTAATCCAATAGTGTGTGTGTGTGTGGTTGCTCAAAAGCAACAAGCATCCGCTCTGTTTTGTTTGAATCCACGGCCTTCAGCCGGCTGTAGGCCGTTTAACGTCAGATCTCTATGGCAAATCTTAGGACCCAGGCCCACTCTAGTCGTGCGATTCCAAGTTGGATGGGGCATGAACTCAACATCTACGGGGCTCAGTCAAGTGGAAACTGAAACGAGAGAGTTGCGACCGGCAACCAGGAGTTCAAGCGGGAAATCATCCCATGTTGGCCTTAATTATCCAACTGGGTTTCGCTAAATATTGGAAGGAATTTGACTAGATTTCATGGTTGAATGAATGGATTCTAATTAGCTATTTTTCCGATCATTTGCAAGTCTTTTGGTGGTTTGGGCATGTTCAGGCATGGTTGGGCAAGAAAATTGGTTGACCACAATATCCTACGAAAACAGTTGAAGAGAATCAGCGTTGGATCACCAAAAACACCAAGTTCTGATTTCAATGAACCATATTGAAGTCTGCCTCCAGGGTTGAGACGCTGAGGCTTCCTGTGGGAAGGGCGGCAGCCTGCCTCTTGCCAATACATGGAAACATGTTGGCGGTTTTGAAGATGACATCGCTGTAATTTATGGGCACTTTGGGCAAAATTCATGATTTCCATAGGTTTTGTGACATTTTGGAAGATGCAGACGTGTTTCATAGCTATTGCTTCTTGCTCTTTATGGTTCAAGAATGTACCAGTCACTTCACCACCATGTCGTTGGACGAGGTCTATACTGATGCCTTCCAAGTGCGACACTATGTGCGTCACTTGGCACAGCATTTTTGACCCTCCATTCGATGGACTCTTGGAACCATGCTGATGTTGCCACCATCAGAGGTTTGATGCTCTCCCTGGCCGACTATCATTCGTCACATCCTCATGTGGCCCATGTTTGTTGGAATATGCCTACATAGGTTCAATTCTGATTGATCAGAAACTATCAGAACACAGCCTCCATTTCTCCAGCTGTGATGTTCAAGACCATTCAGGCACACACACGTTGAAATTTGCGACTCAGTGGTTGTTCCAACTGTTTGTGCCGAAACATCTCCCACTTGGGGCTGGTTCTACTATAATCCAATTTGGGTTCGGTGAACTCCCAATTTCTCACGTGATCATCCCCATTTTTGCTTGCTTGCCTGCAACACTCAGATTTTGTTGGTGATATATGTTTTCTTACCATATTCAACACATGTCACATTCATTTGCCATGAATATCATGTCTCTTTGTGGCTTTTGCACGGCATGAATCCACCACTCACCACAGCCACCGCACCGCAATCGGTTGCACAGGTGACGCTTCTCGCAATCTCCAGGGTATTGGAGAGGTCTGGAGGTCTCTGGCGCCTCTCTCCTGGGGTGCCTTAGCGTCCAATGAAGGTTTTCTACATGAAGGATCACCATGAAATCCAGGAATCATCAAAAAAAAATGGCAAACATATGTGCACATCTTGGATCAATTAATAAATCAATATAGATTTTTTTTTGGATTTGGACAACGATGTTTACTTTTTCATGCTTTTTATATTATTGGCAACCAGTAAGTTTTTTCAGATAAATTATGATGATGTTTAGCCAGCTTGGAATCACTGCCCTTTGGTGATTGAACATTGCTATGCAAAAATCACTACTTTTAGTGGATAAAACCGGCGAAAAGGGACATCATGGCTATGTTAGTTTACCGGAGGGCATCCCATTGACATCCCATTCAATCCGGACTTTCAGCTTTTAGTGGTTAGATCGCCAATGTTTCTGGCAAATCACCATTTTTAATGATGAAATTTAGTAACGTCCCCATTTTCCATGGTAAAAATCCCATTTGTTCGTGGTTAAATCGCATTTTTGCACAGTGAAACAATGTACCCTCCAGTAAACTCACATAGCTACGGAAAATGGCCCATTTATAGATGATTTACCTATTAAAATGCTGATTTTCCAAAGCTATGTTAGTTCACCAGAGGGTAAACCATGGTAAACCCATCATTTGTGTTGGTCAATTCCAGACCTTTTGGTGCCACGAAGGCTCGGGCGTGGATCGCCAGCTGGCCGAGATGCCGCGGCCGCATCACTGGGCCATTGAGTGACTTGGATCATGTCCACAGGTCTGCATCAACCATCATCAATCATGGTTTATCTGATTAATGTGGGTAAAACAATGCCATAAACCATCCATTTGGGAATGGTTTATCTACTTATTATATGGGTACTATTCCAATATAATGTGGGTAAAACAATTTTTTCAACCATCCCCCAAATCACCATTTTTATAGGTGGGATTCCAACCTTTCCAAAATGGGTGGTTTATTATTGTTTTACCCACATTATAATCCCATGAAATTTCCAGTCTGTCATAGTTACCAATAGTTACCAACCATCATCAACCTATATCTCACTGGATTGGTTGAAGGGAACATCTACAGGGAACCATGTTTTTTTTTTGAATGAGATATAGGGTTTTCCTGTAATTGTTCCCTGAAACCAATCCAGTGAATATCATTCTACAACATTCCAGATCCACTATGATCCACTCCAAAATGTTGGGTCCTCCACGCCCTTCTCAATCCCAGTTGCACGGCAGCATTGTTTGTGATGCTCCATCGTTCTATCATTCTATATCATGAAGAGTGTCTATCGTCTATTACAACCATATCGGACCATATGTTTGACATGCATCGATCCCTCCGTGAGGCACATCCCCTTCCTGAAACACCTGGCACAGCAGGGTCTCATCTCAGAGTCCCACGGACGGAGCCTTGAACTGGATCGCTGTCAGTGAAGATTGTTGACATGGTAACTAACCCTAGTCCAGCCACACAGATACAGACACATCTATATGATGTGAACATATACACATGTATGATTACAATATGTACATAATTGTATATACAAATGTGTGTGATATATGATATATGTGTCCGTGTGTTTGCATTTTTTGTTGGTTCAACATATTCAACTGTGCCTGCTTGCCAGCTAGAACAAGCACTGCATGCGGTCCAAGTTTGATCATTCAAATTACGCCCTTTGACTTCACAATTTTCGACCATTGTGGATGATTTTCGATCTGTTTCAGCATTTTGTTGCTGTACCAATCAGACATGGCAAAGGACACTCTCTCTTCTTCCCATGAAGATCAGTTGTAAGTGGACCGCAGTAGTGGATTTTCGATTGCCAGGTCAAGATAGCAGAGGCTACAACCAGTAAAATCTGATTTTCCACAGTTCATTCGTCATTCGACCGCTGAATTCTAATCAAAAATAGCTCAATGCAATTTTTTCTTAGGGGAAAATCTCCATGTTTCATGCCAAAAAACGCTGATCTGCCGTGGCTTCGCTATAGGAACTCGGTGCATGCCTCGCGGCCCATTGGCCACGTGCGCTTCCGCCACAACGGACTGCGGCCCTTTGGGGCCATCAGCTTTGCGCTGACGGCGGTGTGACGTGGCACCATCGGGAACTAGGTGATTATGGGTTGGGGGGTTTTAATCACCATA
Source organism: Symbiodinium sp. clade C Y103 (assembly GCA_003297045.1). Taxonomy (NCBI): domain Eukaryota; class Dinophyceae; order Suessiales; family Symbiodiniaceae; genus Cladocopium; species Cladocopium sp. clade C. The sequence goes on from BGPT01000223.1 coordinate 104,942, forward strand.
GACACTCCAGTTGTACCTGTGAAAATGGGTATCAAATGCCCATGATTTTACTACTTTTGCCATCTTGTTACTTACTTGGAGGGTTACTTTTATGGTTAGGATAGAAGGAATCACCCGCAAATAGCGGCTTATTCTGGATTATTTCAGGTTGGTGAGTATAACTTACCCAGATATCTATGTGAGTTTTCTGGATCATATGGCCCATATGGCTATATGGAATTTTGCGGGTATCAATGATGGTGATCTATGGTGATCTATAATCATGGCCAATGGAATATTGAAAGTATCAACCATTGCTTTTGATATTCTACTTGCATCCATCGGCTATGATTGTATTCCCATTTCAGGATGTATAGATTTTGGTCCTGGTAAAATCCCATCAGAAAAGATGATTTTCACGCTAGCAAAGTTTGACTACCACTGGGTATTTACAAAGATGAACCTAGACTCTCTAGTCGTACCCGTAAAAATTGGTATCAAATACCAATGATTTTAATATGTTTACCTTTTTTTAAGGTCCTTGAAGGGTTTTGGTATATTGGTTATATTTAAATTTTCGCACAGATCCGGACGTTTGCCCGGAGCCTATGTTTTCTCGGACAAAACGGCCCTTCTGTTTAACGGACCCCGACGAAGTCTGCGAAGGGTTGTTGCCGCAAATTATGGGGAAATNGAGCCTATGTTTTCTCGGACAAAACGGCCCTTCTGTTTAACGGACCCCGACGAAGTCTGCGAAGGGTTGTTGCCGCAAATTATGGGGAAATGAGCCAAGGAGCATACTTGGCATCCAAGGCATGGAGAGGAAACACATCAGCAGTATTAGACATTATAAGACCCTTGTACGTATTGCTTGAGGGGGGGGGTGGTGGATTTATATCTTTCCTTTGTTGTGTAATTCAACAGAACAGCCTCAATATAAGACCCTTGTACGTATTGTTTGAGGGGGGTGGTGGATTGATATCTTTCCTTTGTTGTGTAATTCAACAGAACAGCCTCAATATAAGACCCTTGTACGTATTGTTTGAGGGGGGTGGCTGATTTGTATTCCAGAGGAATCGGGACAGAACGTATGACCTATCACTGTGGTAGCGCATGGAACATGAGTGGAAATCGTGGTAATACTGGGATATTGTATGGGGGTGGGCGAACGTTTGGTTCTGCGGGTAAATTTTCACCTTTGAATACATTTACAGTAATCAATCTATTAACTGGTTATCACTCTATTTTACCCAGAAATGGAGATTGACCTCCAAAGTATCGCCATTTGGATGTGTCTGAAAATGGTGGCTACCCCTAAACGGCAATTTGATACGGGGGTATGATTATGAACAAAGTGATTTTAGGGCAACTTGGTCATTCAACCAAAAAAAATGAGGTTATATGCAGGAACCCCAACGTAGATTAAATACATTCTTTGTTTTGCGTGGAAAAGGTTCACAGTTTGCAAGTAAAGAGGTAGCATATTACACCATATCATTTGCACCATCTTGGAAACACGCTGCTCTCTTTTTAGGGTGCAATGATTCACCCCCTTCACTTATTGTGTAATCGATAGTTTATAATCAAGCATATAATTGGACTTAATTGGTACATGTTGACTTCTATAGCGTGGTACCATGTTCGAGTTTGGGCGGAATTGTCACCACATCCCCATCCCAATTTGTTGAGTCACTCATATCCCTGGATCCAACACCCGGAGGGAAATTGCAGCGGCCAGTCATTCACTGCCTGCCGGTGAGACTTCCAGCTTGTAAGACTGGGCAGTTTGGCTCAAGTTGCTGGCACACGGACTTTTGGTACTTTCAATTCTTAAATATGTTTGCAAGCGAGGGGTTATACAGACCTTTACTTTTCCCATTTAAATACATCCCCAAGCTTGGATGGGGAGTTTAATCCTTCGGTTTTTTGCTATATAGATGGAAAATAGCACAAAATACCCATAACCAGCAAAAGAACGCAACATACTTTCAGTGGACTATCAAAGGTTGACCATATATAGAGGAAACTGATGATCAACCACAGGATTACAGTTAACCATAGGACTACACGAACTTTCTCATGGACTTTCCCACTTTCGACCCTCTTTGGACCCTCGTGGATTGATGATTCAAGTGACCATTGCCTTGCCCAGCGGCCTTTGTCAAAACCTGTCAGTTCCGCAGTCCTCCAAAGTCGGGGACTTGAGGATTCTGGCTCAGAAGAGATTTCAGCAAGGTTTCCTGAGGCGAGGTTGAATTTTTTTCATGGGTTTTATCATGGGACTTCGCGCATTTTAACCATCAGAAATGGGATTTGAATGGGAAGTTAGCAAGCGGAAATGGTGATACAATATGACTTAGCGGGATTTAATCAATGAATGATGGATACTGTATGATGTGTGTCTGAAAATGGGGTGGTACAGTACCTCTAAACAGCAGTGTTGATGGGGAATATGATGAGCAACCGTTCCGGACTTTGAGGTATCCTATTTTCAGACAAACCCATACATGTGAGATGGTCAAAACAAATGGATTATGTTAACCCAAAATGTTAACCCAGGATTAATGAATCCCCAGTTCATTGATCGGTGGGTAGAAATTTTCATGGTAATGTATACAGCTATTTTTGGGCGAAATTGACCAGGTAAGGGTTTATTCGTCCGGGGTTGACATTATTATTTGGGGATAGGCATGAACCCATTGATATACGGATCTAGATGCTCACTGAAAAAGATTCCAACTATGGAATGACCATACGACAAATACCATTATTTCTTGACCATGACCCAAAAGCTTGACACTTTTTAATGTTTGCAGAGTGTACCTTTTTAGTCATCACCCTCATGTTTTCTTGGAGATGGGTGAAATGATCGAAGGACCCGTCTGCCGCCCTGAGAAAGATAGACTTTGACCCTCAGTGGGCTTTTAAGAAATGGGCGAAAAAAGAGCAACAAAACTTGGGGCAACAGGGTAACATACCATAAACAGCCATAAACAACAAACCACGACATATCGGAACATTCTGACCACTTCAAGGCTCCCCCCCTGGCGTGAGGCTCATCACCTCCTCCGGTCGCGCCTTGACCGATGCCGCGCAGTCCCTGGCGGAGGCCGGGCTCGGGGACGGCGACCAACTCACTGCTGTGGCGCTGCAGATGAAGATGTCGGCAGCGGTGAAGGCCATAGCGCTCTGGTGCTATGGAGGTGGGTGGATCGATGAGTTTTTTGAAGGGTTGGTTCTTGGATCTTCATGGGATTTCATGGGTGTTTGAGGTTTTTGTTGTTGGATTTTTGACGTTTTGAAGGGTTGTCGTGATTGGATTTCTCGCGTTGTTTTGATGGTTCTTGAAGATTTTTTTTGTGGCATATGTGGCATTTCAAGCAGTACTTCGATGCGATATTCAGCTTGTTCTGTTTCGATGCAATTGTCAGGTTTCCCACTCTAGACTCTACCCTCTGGTAAACTAACATAGCTATTGAAAATGGTGATTTCAGTGTGGATTTTCCCATGATTTTTTTTGTGATTTTCCATAGTTATGTCAGTTTTTCCAGAGGGTACTTGGGATGATGGCAAGCATGACTTTCACATGGTGGATGGCCGAACCAGGTGATCGGATTGTCACCTGGGGTGACCCACGCTTGGGTGGTGACACTTCTGCCGTGGTAGCGCAGCTCCGGGGTGTGCAGCAGGTCGAGGCCACCTCAGGCGCCTTTGCAGCAATTGTGGCAGATGGATCTGTGGTTACCTGGGGCAGTGCAGATTATGGCGGCGACAGCTCTGAAGTTCAAGATCAGCTCAGAAATGTGCAGCAGCTTCAGGCCACAACTAGGGCATTTGCGGCAGTCCTTGCAGATGGATCTGTGGTTACTTGGGGCCGCGGAGATTGTGGTGGTGACAGCTCTGCAGTCCAAAGCCAGCTGCAGGGTGTGCGGCAGGTGGAAGCCGCAGACTTTGCATTTGCCGCGATCTTGGCAGATGGGTCGGTGGTGACATGGGGCAACCCCGACTGGGGCGGAGACAGCTCAGAAGTCCAGGGTCAGCTGAGCGGAAGCGTGCAGCAGATTCGAGGTGCGACCTATGCATTTGCTGCTGTCCTGAAAGATGGATCTGTAGCAGCAAGGGGCGATACAGAGGAGGGCGGTTCCAGCACTGAAGTCCAAGATCAGCTCAGGAGTGTGCAGAAGCTTCAGGCCACAAGTTCAGCATTTGCTGCTATCCTCGCAGATGGATCAGTTGTTACCTGGGGCAATCCAAAATATGGTGGCGACAGCACCGCAGTCCGAGATCAGCTCAGGAACGTTGAGCAGGTTGAGGGCACGGCCGGCGCCTTTGCAGCGATTGTGGCGGATGGTTCTGTGGTTGCCTGGGGCAGCGCAGATTATGGCGGCGACAGCTCTGAAGTCCAAGATCAGCTCATCAATGTGCAGCGGCTTCAGGCCACAACAGACGGTGCATTTGCTGCACTCCTTGCAGATAGATCCATTGTTACGTGGGGTCCTTTAGACTGCGGGGGTGACAGCTCTGCCGTGCAAGATAAGCTCATCAACGTGCAGCAGCTAGGGGCCAGTGATGCAGCCTTGGTTGCGATCCTGTCGGATGGCTCGGTCGTGACCTGGGGCGATCCAAGTCATGCTGGTGACAGCTCTGGAGTCCAAGACCATCTTAAACAGATATAGTCTAGTGATATAATGAGTAGCAACATGAGCTTCTGTGCATGGCTTCAGAATTGCAACTCTCGATGATCCCCGAGGGAGCGATCTTCTCTGCTGGGCTGTTTCGACCTGCTAGACTCATCTTCTACAGCGGTGTGGATGCGAAATGGCGTGCTAGTGGAGTTGAAGTTGTTGAGCTTACCCCCCAAGTGCTGATCCATTGGTATACAGTATATGCCTAATATGCCCAATTCTTGATATTCTGGTAGCTTCCAGAAGCTTACAGTATCGTACAGTATATCCCCTAATATCCGCCTTATAGGTGATCAAATCACCCATTGAAGGTGGTGTCTCACCCTCAGTTGCACGAGTGTTTATCACCCCTCGATAGCACTTTATAGTTTGTAATTAGATAAATATCATTATATATCACCATAATAAGACCAACCGTTTTTAAAGCAGATTCAACGAACTTCGGTAACTTTGGTTGATTAAATCTCCTACCCCCTGGTTGTTTAACATAGCCATGGAAAACCCCCATCTTTAATAGATAAATCACCATCAATCATCTATAAATGGGCCATGTTCCATGGCTATCTTAGCTAACCACAGGGTATATTCACCATTTTTAATGCAAAGCGGCCGAGGTCAGACGGCCAGCAAGTTCCCTTGCAACGCAGTTGGAAACGTGCTTGGCATGGCTCCACTCTCCATCGCATCGAGCAGATAGCGCGCGAGGGATTGAAGGTGGGGAAGAAGGGGAGCCTTGGGAATTCATGGCTTCTATCGCCGTAGTCAAACATGGCTGGCTGGAAAATCCACTATGAATTGGGCCTTTAATGACCTTTAAAATCATTGAAATGGGAAAATTGTCGAAGTAAGTGGGGTTTTGTTCAGCAAGCCATGTTTGATTGAAAATTGGGAATGGTGGGAAGAAAGGAAGCAATGGCCGCTTGTTGAAATGCCATGTTTTTTCAATGTGATTTGGACATTTAGCATGTTTGGCTGGAAAATCCGAACCCTGATGGGAACCTATGGGATAATTTCATCATTCATCATTTGTAAGTGGGTGGTTTTCCACACTTCATGACCAGAATCGGTGGCCAGCACTGGCTAGTGGAACCAGTGGAGTTATAAACCCAATGACCAGTTGAGTGGATCCAGTCCAGTGAAAGGACCCCGGAAATGGGGAAAGCTGTGTCATCCAAGGTGGTTAGGGGTCGCACAGCCAGAATCTGCCGGGCAAAGCTCGGGCAAGTTCCAAGATGTTGCACAAAATTTATGAGGAGGGCCCCCAAGGGCTTAATTTGTGATGGGGGTTAGAGTTAGTGAGGTGAAAATTTTAGAGTCTACGCTACAACGCTACAAAATAAACATTTGTTCTCTAATGACACGAGGTGAGACATGTCTCATTGCATGTCTCATACATGCAGTTTGGCATTGACCTTTCACTTTGCATGATGCCAAGCACAAGCACATCCAAGCTGCGGCTGAGGATTGATTCGAACATCTCCATTCAATTGTGATCAACATTTTTGTTAAAAAACCTTCATCAACTTTCATTGAAATTGTCATCCAGTGATGCGCCAGGCACACTTTTTCGCTGCAGCTGAGGATCTATCTGTCTCCATCTTTCCAATATACCTTCTGCCTGTACTCCCTCCCCGACTTGCGCGTGGGCAACGATCGCTTTCGCCTGGTGGTGGAGGTGCGCGTTCGGCCCGGAGCCTTCGAGGAGCATGGTGACCACTACAAGCCTCCTGGTGGCAGGGGTGGGTTCACCAGCAAAGATAAGGGGCTTAACTATTTTTTATGGTTCAACTAACCATCGAGTTCATTTTACGTTTAGAGAGATTGATTGTGATTGATGTGGAGCTATGTTTAATGAATATGATGATTATGATATTCATATATATTCATAGACGTTCAATGGACAGGATGATCATGATCAATGTTTGATTATGATGACATGATATCCTAAACATATCATAACATATCCAGAGGTCCAATTTGGCAAAATGTCTTCTAGTCATGTAAGACGTCCAAGGTGATGTTGCTGGGAAGAAATGACGACAGTGGGAAGATCTTCAACAACTAATGAGAAATCAGAGGGGTTGGTAAATGTCTCGTTCTTGATGATTTTGAACATCACTGGAGAGATATCTGGAGATTAGTATTTGCTGGAGATGATATCCCCCAATCAGCTGGGTGATGTTCAATTTCAACAGACACCCAGCCGTGCACAGCATAAAATCACCAATGGTGAAGTCGGCTGACTTTTACATAGCTGTCCTCGTAGTACCTCTATGGTTTCCTGCACTTGAACATAGCAATGGAATAAACCCTAGCCGTTTCTTCTTCGCCAAGATGACGTTCCCCAACTGAGCAGATATTTGGTGGTTTCCTAAAATAGGGTACCCCCGAATCATCCATTTTAATAGGATTTTCCATTATAAACCATCCATTTTGGGGTACCCCTATTTTAGGAAACCCCCATATTTTGAGACTAGTGACCACCAGCTGGATATTCCGATTGAAACCGGAGAATCCCACAACACTGGCACCGAGGTTCTGCGAACTTCAACATGTGGAGCCATGTATTCCCCTGGATTGTCTTGAATGGGAGGTTGGCAAGGACGCCGCCTCTTGGCTGGTTGAAGCATGTTGAACTTCAAAAGCAAAGAGAGAAAGGGGATGGGATTATAGAATCCCTGTTCCCCTTAAGATAGAGCGCGGAACCCCCTGGTTTAGTGCTGGACCTATTAGTCTATAGGGGGGCCATATTGGGGGGGGCAGTGTCGGCCTAAGATCCTTTCAGCCGAGCCAGATCTGAAGGTACGATCTTTGGGTCCCCATATCCCAGTATACATGGCATACCAATAGCTCCATGATGTTTCCATTACATCATATCCCAGCCAATCTCCCTATTCATAAGGTGTTTCCTCATAGGTCAGCCCAATGGTTAACCAACAGTAATTAGATCCGTTTTTTTTATGTAGTTCTTCCTCGAATATGTCTAGATTGGTAAAAATTTGCGATATCCCCATGAGGGATGTGGAGATATGTAATATGAACTATCCTATAATCCAGTTGTTGGTTCTATATCCTATCAAAAATCCCTATCTCTCATAAGGGCTGGCTATAATCATACCACTAGTTGTCGCACTTACACTCCAGCAATCAAACATGGCAATTGAAAATCCTTTGTTTGTCCGGTGTTCGTAGCTGGAAAGAGGAAAACAAAAACATCGAATTGCAGGGTGTATTTTCCAGCAAGCCAGGTTTGACCACCAGAAAGTAATATCCTCGGTATCCCCCTATGTTATTTTCCCACCTGGTAAGTCAACAAGTCCCTGATTCCTGGCATATTCCATTTGGAACTGGATGAACTAATCCCACAGCCCCACTAACCAGTTCCTACTCATAGGCTCCAGTAAATCCCTAGGTATATATTGGTATATGTTGGTTATACAATATACCCTTTGGTTCTTTAACATAGCCATGAAAAATCACAATCTTTCTTTAACAGGGAAATCACCATAAATCATCTATAAATGAAATGGATATGAATGGGCCATGTTCCATGGCTATGTTAAAAAAAAAAAAAAAACATAGGGTAACAAGTTACGTCATGTTTGGCATCACCATATTTATCCCACCAAAACCGCCAAGGAAAGTCGGGCAAATTCCCCTGTCATCTCCCAGGCGGCGGTCCAAGTCGTGGGACTCACCCTGAAGCAGCTGCAGCCCACGGAGCCCTCGCTGCGGCACGACACCAACATCCGCCACGGCTGCCGCGCGCTGATCGCGGACGCCCAACGAACGGTGCACCGGGGAAAAAAACGAAAAGTGGCGATGCACGGATGTGCGGGATGAAGTCAACCACAGTTGACTTGAAATTTTGGATGGTTGAAACATGTTGAAGAGTATTGATGAATTGGGAGTTCACGGAAAAAGGTGGGAGAATTGAAAAGGGTAAGATTTACTGGCAAAGTATGGGGATTATGCGACGAAAAGATGATATTCTGCGTGTGATTGAAATGGCAATTAATCATAATTAATCCAAATTTTAGGAAATGTTGGGCAGTTTAAATCTTTGGTCATCAGAACATGGCGGGCTGGGAGAACCACGTTTCAATCGGAACATTTTCCACAAGCGAGGGTAATTTCCATTGCAAGGTTTGAGTACCAGAGGGTATATACCAGTGTGACGGGCGTTTCAACAAACCTGTCGGTGCAATTTGTCACTTAGCTGGCTGTTTGCCAATGTATCTATATTGGATGGAACATGATGGAACATGATGGAGCCATGATTTGATATAACGCAGCGACCTCAGCAACTTCGGGAGAGAAGTATCTTGCAAAATTGCATCCCCCCATCCTTTATGTCAAAATCCAGTGACCCGACTGGTGATGCTGCAACAGTTTCCAGTCATAGTCATACTCCCTTCGCGTCAACCCGGCGACCAAGATATCCGAGGGCTCATAGGTTTGCAACATTTTGCAACCATTCTGGGCAACAATGAGTCGCGCAACCAGATAAATCTTTCAATAATGGCTAATTACTAATAGGTTTAGGAATTAATCAAGATTCAAGGATGTATAATATCGGATGATTTCTACTAGTAGAAACTTACATGATTTCCGTGTGGCTGTTTACGGTACGTATTTTTTTTTCACTTGGGAGTTTGATGTCATAAGAGTTACCATATATTACCCAGATTAACTAATTTGGATTGGGCAGTCGTTAACCATGAAATATCGGTATATATAATATATCATATACTGCATTATTATATACATTGTTGAACGGTGAAGAGTATCATGCCAAGATCCGAGCACTGAGGCTTGAGTCCCTGAAACCTTCGACAGCTTCCGCCAAGGGGGTTTCAGTTCGGGCCACAGAAGGTCTTGAAGTGCTGAAACGAGGACACAATCATACACAATCTGTGATCATCAACTTACTGGTGCTTAGTAGGGAATGGGGGAATGGGATGATTATTAATGGTTATTATAGGTCATTCCCTCATTCCCTGCTAAGCACCAGTAAGTCAAACCTGTCAATTTGTTGATGAACCGATCCTGATTCTGTTCTCACAGGTTTTGGTGAAATCGGCATGGGACCCATTGGACCATCATCGTTTCTGTTGGCCACGGATCAAAACACTGATGCCCTTTTGTGACAACACTAGGCGTTCATATGGAGGTTCATCCCCAAAGAATATGGTACTTGTTGTGTTTTGACACGTCCCCATAGGTTTTGTTCCAATTTCATCCAGTTCTAAATGCTCATCCCTATATTTCATGGTAAAAAACCATGGTTTCCGGTTCGGATTTTCCCTTACTCCAATTTCGTATGTTTGGCATGCCCCCTTTCATTGACTCCCCTACTTTGGGGCTGGGCTGTTGCCGTTCGAAAACGGTCAGGTCTTAGCGCTTTCAGCCCGACAGGCCAGGGATTGACCCATAGCTAGTCATGTAGAGTCAGAAAATCAACTCATCCACAACTGAGCCCACCTAAAAGTTTTAAAAAGATGGATGGACTTACTGGTGCTAAACGTAGGGAATGGGGGAATGGTTATTATAGGTCAGTAACCCCCATTCCCTGCTAAGCACCAGCAAGTAGTTTCATACTTCAATATATTTCAATCATGTGCCATTTTTTCCTGACCGTTACTAAACTGCTTTCCAACAAATGCACCATATCAAAGATGAACTTTGAAACACCTTGGAACACGACTTGCCAGGCTGTGCTCTTTCCTAAAGAGGTGATCGGTCGAGAGCTGGTGCTGCCCACAGTCAATGATGTTTGTTGGTGAAAAGGGCACCATCTAGCTACGACTATTTAGCCACCATAAACCCAGCAGTTATGATTCATGTTTGTTGTAATTCAACCAACTTGGCTGTTATAATTCATTGTTTCTGTGATTCAACTAACTTGGCTTAAAGTTTTAGGGCACCACCTTGTTTGGTATACATTCGTCCAGTAGTGTCAGGTATACATAGCAGCTGGGCAGCTCCAACAATTGGACACCATTCGGGTGGGTCTGGGACCAAAACCCCAAGACGCTGCCACTTTTTTGGGAAAATAGATGATAATTTGTTCACCAACGAAAAAGGGGAACCTGGGAGCCCCTATACTTTCAATGAAACCCATACGAAACTTCTTGTGCTACCTCTGAACAATTTGAACGGTTGGGATGGGGTTGGCCAAAAACGAGCATCGTGAAGCAATTTCGTTGAGCGTTATGTTTTCCCGTCCAATGTCCAAGCTAATTCTGGAAAGCGCATTTTTTTAAAAAAAAAGCAAAAAACAAAGCGATTTAGCACTTTTGAAAAGAGCGAAAAAAAAAGCGATTGGAAAAAAAAGCAAAACAAAGCAAAAAAAAAGCAAAAAAAAGCAAAATAAGTTGTCCAAGCAGAGTCAAAAACCGAAGTCAAAGAACATCCGCAATCTAAGTTGTTGTTTTTTTCTCCTTTTGTCCTTTTCCTCCGAAATTGTGACCCATACCCACGCAGTGACGCAAAATTTGAGGCAAAAATAAAACACCAAAAAGGCATTTTTTATCAGTTGATGTTGTGAATCTAAACGCCGACTTGAGGCGACTCGTGATCTCACGCAGTGGCTGCAAAAACTGCAGGTGCGGTCGGGAAGCTGCACATGACCGGAATATGATTTCGACATAAACCCACTGGTGAATGGCACGTAGTTTCTCAACCTTTTTTTTTGGCTGCTACTCAGAGGGCATGATGTTTCATGCCATGATTGAAATCAGTTCTTCATCTCCCTAAATGCACCCAGTGTATCTCAGATTGACAAGGTACTTAGCACATCTTAGCGCAGTATATCCCGATCAATTAAGATCAATTAAGTTTGTCGTTGATGGCTTTTGAAAAGTGCGATGTCAAACTTAAGTGCACTTTTCAGCCATGAACTGGATCTTCATAACTAGCCATGAAACCCCATTTGTAGATGTTGTCATATTGCAATGATTAAAAGGATCCATGAAACATTATAAAACCCCATTTGTAGATATCGTGATGATCAAACTTGGCAAAAAGGATGTACCAGATTTTAAGCACAGGAAGAGTCGTTGAACGGTGGCAGGATGATTTCAATGACCTTGACTTTTGTCATAGTCTGTAGGATGGATAGCAGGACCAATAGAATGTATGATGGGCGATGACTTCAGAACTTCATGTGTGTTGAGAAAAGGAAAGGATGAAAAACTTGATTCCCGCCAGAGTGCGTTCTGATGGTCTACTTCTCTCTATATACATGTATTTACTGAAACTGGACTATTGCTGGACTACCAAGGCTGCCAGTCACGATGCTGCTGGCATCAAGGAGTCCCAGGGGTCAGGGCCGACCTGAACATTTGGGGGGTTGAATGATCCGGTTGAGCTTGGCTGAATCGTGGAGAAAATTCCTTATCTTGCCCTGGTGAAGGACCTTGATGCGCCCCGGGTGGCGTCTGGAATCTTGGGCAACTTGGGGGGAGTTGGAAGGCTTGAAGTACGGAACGTCACACGTTGCTCCAGATCTAAATCTCATGGTAAACTAACAGTTTGCTATGGGAAATCACCATTTTTAATGGGAAAATCCACTATTTCTATGGCCATTTTCAATAGCAAACTGTTAGTTGACCAGAGGCTAAATCTCATGGTACTGCAGATCACTCCTAGCGGAAGCCCAGGCTGGACGCGGAAATTCACGTGGACAGCTTGCCCCCAGCGGAAGAGGAGCCGTTTTTTCTCCGGGCTCTCCAGGCATTTCTCCACGGATGGCTTAAAGCATCACCACATGGGTGTGTTCGAAATTCATGTACATAATGTTGGTAAAACAATAATAAACCATCCCCAATTTCACCATAAATAGGTGGTATAAACCATTCCCAAATGCGTGGTTTATTATTGTTTTACCAACATTATACTTATATACCTTGTGTCTTGCCCATGGCCTGTAACAGTCAGTAAAAGGGTTCCTTACTAAACACGACCTCCAAATGGTGCACCATGAATTCACATTTTTTTCACAAAGGGATTACGGCAGTTCGGGAACATGTGGGACACTTAGGACTACAAAGCCCGTCGGCCCAGCTCAATTGTAGCAATTTCTGGTTCTCACACATCACGCACCACAATNCGGGAACATGTGGGACACTTAGGACTACAAAGCCCGTCGGCCCAGCTCAATTGTAGCAATTTCTGGTTCTCACACATCACGCACCACAATTTCAAGATGCACGCTTTTCTTGGCTAAACGCCGCACTCTTTTTCCTTGCTGCGCCCGGCTTCTGGATTGGCGTAGGAAAAAAGATCCAAATTCATCGTGCTCCAAATGGTGCTTCAAATCGTGCTTTTAATATACCATAATATACCCAATAAATGAGAAAATGATGATACAGTTTGGACCAATTTAAAGGGTACCCTATTCTCAGACAAGACCCACATGTTGCCAAATTTGCAAAGAAAAAAACATGTTTGGACCATGCTTGGACGTCCCCAAAAAAGGGTGACTGGTGAGAACCATGCGCATCAGCATGAGTCAAAATTGGGAGCACCCCCAAAAAAGAAACGGTAAAATCCCACAAGAAAAGTGATACATTGCTTTTCTAAATCTTTTCTATCTTTTTGGGACTCCTGGAATGTCCATGAAGGATTATTGTTCACTGGGCTGTGAATAATTTGAGGGGCTACCTATTTTTAGTAGCAGATTCTCACTATGTTGGGGGAGTGCCACTTCATTGAGCAACCACGGTTAATCGGTTTGGGGTTGATGTAACACAAAAAATTGGCTAGATCGTAGCCAAAATCTCACCAATGTCGCTGGCGCAAACCCATCATGATTGTTTGCTTTCAATGGATTCCCGTGTATTACTTGCTCTCAAGATTGCGCGTGCGCGCGCGCGCGCCTCCCATTGCTTATGGCTTGAAGCATGACACCTCCATGTTTTAGGAGTTTTTATGTTTGTGGTTCATGCAATTGTTGTCCACCCGGACAAAATTGGTTGATTAAGGATCGAGGAGATAGCCCAACATTGTGTTATGATGTCCGATTAAAGTTTGTAGCACCCCTAGTAGATCCTATTAGTATGTTATATTTATATGTATATATAAACATATAGATTGACCCGGGGGTTTAACAAAATCCCAGGTTAACATTACCCCTTTTCAAATGGGATGGTTCTTAATCTACCCTGTATATATCAAGCAAACCTCATCCATTTGCTTGGTCTCCTATCCCACGGAGTGGTGCCCCAGTGGCCCATCTGTGCACTACTTCGATATCAACCATAAGCCATAGTGATCATAGTTCAGGCAAGGATAAACCAAGTTACTGGTTTAAGCTGCCTCGGAGGAGGAGTTTGATTGTTCTTATCATAAACGGTTCTTTTCAATTCTTTTCATATGTAATGATAATAATATTGTAATGATAGCGAAAAACAGACAGGAATAAGAATGCCATAGTAACATGTTTCATTAAACTCGGAATCCATCCTGGACTAAACCATGGATGCAGCACTGAACAGCAGGAGCTGCAGCCCAAGGGCTTCATTGGCCGTGCTTGGGACCAGTTCTTAGGGATCCTCAGCCTGGAGCCTCCAGCCGGGGTCGCTCCGATGTCCTGGCGATTTCCGGGAAAATCTCAGTAGAAATGGAGCTCACTGGATTGGTTTAAGGGAAAATCTACAGGAAACCATTGATTTTCCCATGAAATATAGGGGTTTCCTGTAAATTTTCCCATTAACCAATCCAATGATAGAAATGGAGCTGTTAAGATGTTTTTAACGGGAAAAACATCAGGCTGGTCCTATCAATATCAAGCATGGTATTTGATAAGATGAGCCCTGTTAACTGGGGAAACCTTGCTTTAACATGCTTTAACGATCAAACAAAAGAGGGTTAATCAACAGACTAAGGGCCCAAGGAGAACTACCCGAACCATGAAAGATAGTGGTAACTATTGGTGAAGGGTACTTTCATAGTTGGTTTTTGATCATGGGGAGATAGAACTGACCATCCATTTTTGTTGCAGGGTATCCAAGATGAGCCATGTTTTGACCTGGCTGCGCGTTTCATTTCGTGGTGTGAACCGAGGTTTTATAGAGGCAGGACAAGCGGCTATAGCAGCTACGGTGATGGGAACGGTGGAATAATTTTGCACAGTTCCCAGTCAGAAACCTCCTTCGGGCTACTGATTTGAATTCAGGGATCATCACGAATTTGGTAAGTTTCATGTTTTTTTTGGTGTATTCTCGGTCCAAACCCCACGTCCACAGGGTTGACCTCATGCCATTAGAAGTGTCAGTCCAAGTAGTGTAAGTTGTTTACGATACAGCTAGGAAGCAAAATAAAAACAAATGGCTGTATTTGAACATCTATCTATGTGTTATTCACTAATTTAATAGCTATATATCTAAGTTGATTATGAAATGATTATGAAATGATTGTGAAATGATTATATGACATGACTATGAATAAATACCGTTGGAACGTCACCAGCGCCATGTGCTTTAACGGTGATAGAGTGATCCCCCGTTCCTTCGACCGCGGCCAGTTGCCGAGTGACCCCACGGTCTTGATCTTCGGCTTGATGCTGGGGTCGGGACCTGAACGAGAGCGCTTCCACATCCAGGGACCATTGGATTGGTTGATGGGAAATTTTACAGGAAACCTCTATATTTGATGGTAAAAACCATGGTTTCCGGTTAGAATTTTCCCTTCAACCAATCCAGCGAATGGATCATTGGATTGGTTCAAGGGAAAATTGTAATGTCAAGGTGGGATTAATAAACCATGGTTTATTAATCATGGAGGATTCCCCAGTGGTTGACGGGAAAACCATTACTAGGGGATTTATTCATCCCATCTTGGCATTAACCGGAAACCATGGATTTTCCCATGAAATTGATCGGGGTTTCCGCTTAAAATTTTCCCATTCACCAATCCAATGAAGGGTCAATCATTTTAGCAGACCCAAAAACGATGGGAAAAGTCAAGCGGGAAACCTGGAAAGTTGTAGCCTCTGGGAAGTGAACAGTTCGACCCCGAAAATCACCCATAGTGGAAATGAATCTGAACAAACCCTATTTGGCATAGTCTATATGAATTTATATGCTGGGAGGTAATCGATAAATATCGTCTATGACCACCTGGAAACGCTGTTCTATCTTTTTGAGGATGGCTATACTGCAAAGAACATATTGAAGAGGGAAGATTTGTGACAAAACCATCCCTAAAATAAAAAAAACCATGATTGGAATTTTGTTTCTTGTATTTGGTTCCATGATATTCCATGTCAGTTACAAGGAGATAGATCTAAATGGCAAGACGTGGTTCTGGTCGACCATGAAAACCGCTCAAGTTTTCATTGGCTCGAGCTGCCGTGAGAAGATCGTGGACCTAAACTTGACCCATTTCCATCCAATTCCATCCAGTTCTTGTGTTTAATTTGTTTTTTCTGAAAATCGGGGATACCAATAAATAGATACAAGTAGCCAATAGCCATTTATATTGGGAAAATGAGGTTCTAATATAAAACTATATTGGAATTTGGGGTACCCAGTTTTTCAGACAACCCCATGTGACGACAAACATTGCTGGCCCACACTTGCAGAGCAGTTTAGGTCGCCATTTGCATAGTTCAGTAGGTGATATACATGTTTACTTTAAATGCCTCTTCATGTGTCAGTTTATCGTTGGTGATCTATCCCCAGGCTGGTTGTTGATGTTAAGGTGTGGTACCTGGTAGATCTGAGTCAGCATTTTTTGTACTACATCAACTGCTCGGTGGTTTGATAGATGTTTGTTTTACGTTCCATCCTACATACTGGGATGATGATCCTCATTGACGTCCATATCTGTTACCCTCTGGCCCTCTGGCATACCAATGTAGCCATGAAAAAAAAGTGATAATTTGAGGTTGAAAGCTGGGAAAATCATTTACGGTAAATGGTTGATTTTCCAGCCGCGTTTGTTGAGGGCGGTGGTTCAAGCAACAACCGGTCACTTTTTTGGAGTGCTTTAAGTCTCCCCCGAGGTGGCCGCTCTTGCAAAATCTCTTCGCACGGGGTCCCTGCTGATTGGTTGGTCTAGGGAAGTTATACTACCTCGGTGATTGGGGATCATGAATTAAGCCACAGTGGGTAAACCTAGAAGAACCAACTAGTATGTATATATGTAATATATATATATATACATCATACAGTATATATAATTACATAGAAATACAATGAGATGGGATAAGGGTATTTGCAATGGCTTAAGAGTCAACTTTGGAGTGGTCCGCAGTTCTGGTGGCTGGTTTCAAGCTCTCCAGCGGTTCGGAGGAAGCTGTTGGTAGGGGTATCCATATTGCCCAACAAGAGATGAAGCCAATAGCCAGGGACAGTCTTGGACATGCCACTCCTGTCATATGGGACCCCAAAATATACGGATCTAGATATGAGAAAAGTGAACCACCATGGTCACCATACTGTTCCATCTTTTTTGTGATTACTTTGGAACTACATCAGGTTGTTTTTCCTGACCTCTCAATGAGTAGGGGGCGAGGGTTAACGATAGCAGATTCCTTTCAAGTTGGAGTGCTTGAACGGCCCAGCCCAAAGAACATGTATTACAGTTAGCCCTGGTTATCGATCGCCTGTCCCTGGGTCCTGTGCTTCTCCTATTTACACTTGGTTTTCCTCAGCAACGTTTCACAGCAGTTGCTATATCCCCCCAACTTTGGTTGACAAAACTCAGCTATCATTGGATGGGTTAATGGGAAAATTTACAGGAAACCTCTATATTTCATGGGAAAAAACCATGGGTTTCCGGTTAGAATTTTCCCTTAAACCAATCCAATAAAGCTATGTTCCAAAAACAACCGCTGCTTTGCAGATGCCTTACCCCACCAAGGCTGCGGGCGGCGCGGCCGCTGCCCCACAGGTCGGGGGTGAACAAAAACTCGGGTCTGGGTGAAACGTCGAGGTCCCAGCAAGCACCAAGACTAGCCGTTTGTTTTAAGATTCTTTGAATACCCTCTGGTAAACTAACATAGCTATCAAAAATGGCCATTTATGGTTGATTTACCCAATAAAGATGGTAATTGTCCATAGTTATGTTAGTTTACCAGAGGGTACACCATCCCAATTTTGGGACACAATGAATTAGAATATGTTTCGGTCCCAGAGAAGTAGGTTGCATCAAGTTGCATCCCTTTCTTTCCATACTTTTGGCACCCTTTTGGTGGTCAAACATGTGAAATTTCCCGTTTTTCCTTGATTGAATCCCCATTGTGGATGAACTTAATTTCCATTTCCGATAATTAAAACCCAATATTGCTCAATGTGAATACATAACCCACTTTTCAGTGGTAGTTAAATCATATCAACATCAAATCCAACATGTGATGCTTCAATCCCACCTCTTGATCTTGCCATACCCTCTGGTAATTTGCCAGTTCGCTATGGAAAACATCCAATGTCATCGAATAAGAGGCCATCTATATATCATAGCTACAGGGTGGTGCCCCATACTTGGCTATGTGGGTTCATAATTCCAAAAACTAGGGTTCATGCGGATTTTATCTATAGATCATGGGAACTCGAAACCAACTTCTAACTCGGGGGGGGTACCACCCTGTGTTAAATTGCCATAAATTACCATTATCTACCTAGTAAACCCAAGCTATTGGAGTTAATTTGCTCCAACTTAGCTAACCATGGGGCACCACCTTGTACCATAGCTATGTTAAATTACTCAAGGCGATCCTGCACCGGCACCAGAACCTCAGCCCAGGCTGCAGGAAACCCGTCCCAAATCAAGGAAGGCGACCTTGTGAAGGCGAGGAACGACGCTGTGAACCCAATGGGGGTAAAACTGGCTGCCATGTTTACCACCCATGACTGGGAATGTGAACATACTGAACATATCTTTATGGTGAGTCAATGGGGATGGTTTATGGTATTGTCTTGCCTACATTAATGGGGGTAGGATCGAAAGGAGTGGGAAAATGATGGGAAATCATATGGGAAAATGATGAGAAGTAAGTTGGGAAATAAGATGGGAAATCAGCTGGAACATAATTTGAGAATTTTTCCAGAAACAATCTGGGAAAATGGAGAGGAAATCCCCGAAATTTATCATGGTGGTTGAGTTTGCTGGGAAGATCATCGAAGTGCTGGGGGATTTTCCAGCTTGCAGCTGGTGACTGATTGCCCAATGGTCAGGTCGAAGAGTTGGAGGTGCACAAGGAGAGGATGAAGAACGCAACAACGAAGGGGGTTACCCTCTGGTAAACTCACAGTTTGCTATTGAAAATGGTCATTTATAGTTGATGTTCTCATTGAAAATGGTGATTTTCCATAGCTATGTTAGTTTACCCGAGGGTAGTTATAGTTCTGCATCTATGAAGAATGCTGCCAGACTTGATGAGGAAAGAAGTGTGACCCTTACAGTAGCAATATCCGATGGTGGCGTACCGGTGTCCAATAAACTTTCCCTGGGAAATGTCCTTGTCAACGTAAACCCAATGGATGTTTACGATTGGAATCATGGTTTGTTTTTCCAAGGAAAAAATATCAATCAATTAGGTAAACTGAATTCCATCATCCATGTCCATTACCATTCAGGATAATGAACCAGCGGGTCTGACCCTGGGTACATCTCCACGGTTGGTGAGTTCTCCTTGCTGAAAAGGGCAAACACGAAATCCGGGCTGCTAGCGGCTAGCAACCTTGGCACCGCGCCATGATGGTTAGCAAGGTGACCTGCCTCAAAACCGGCTTTCCAATTCGGGACTTATGGATTTTTGCGATTTGCCCAGATTTGACATTGCATGGCTTGCTGGTTTTTTGACCGGTTACTTGCACCACCTGATGTCATGAATGTTTTGAAGTCTACCGACGTCCTTTTTTCTGTCAGCCTATCTATTTAATCATATCTTTAAAGCACCTGCCCGAAGTGGAGAAACACCTTGCGATTTTACCTCTGTCACACTGTCCACCAAGCACCAAAAAAGCCAAGCGCAAATCTCCAAAGCTCGGCAGCCAATGGCGGCAACAGTGTCAAACATGTCAAATCAACCATTCTTCTGGATGAATGATGACCTCACGTCGTGACGTCACTGGGATGATGGTTAGTACAGTGAACTATCCCATCAAACAGCCCAATCTTTCAGGGCTGCGGCGAACGATGAGTAAGCCCAACATTTCAGGTGAAAGATTGGGAGCCTGATTTTTCAGGATAAATCGTATATTTGACCCAGATGATTTTATTGAAATGGACTTGGGATGACATGGGCTGGTAAGGGAACGCACACAACGCTCTGAAGTCAACACTCCATGCTGAGACTACTCATCACGGAGGGCCACCCTGTTCATTTTGGAGTTGCAAACATGATGTTTCCCTGGGATTCCTTAATCCCCGGCCTTTAAGACTTTAAGTTAAATCTATCCTCATAAACTCTCATAAATAGACGGGCATTTGAACATGAAAGAGATTTTAACTATTGCCACACAATTTGCCTACTTGAAAACGAATACAAAATTGCACAAAAAACGTGCCCAATCGAAAAGATTTGAAAACAAGTATTGCTGAACAGATTGCCTAGTAGGGCCTAGTTAAAAGCACATACATGTGGATAACCCCCAAAAACAACCCCATACTGTATGGAGTTTATTCTTACCTCCGGCGAAAATGGCTTCCTTTGCTCAAGGGGGGTTTAAGCCCATGATGGCATTAGGAGGGGAAAATCCTTCACGTATCCTCATTCTTAGACTTAGCAGATGATTTGTAAATTGAAAACACAGAGATACCCCCAATTTATTATTGTTTTTGTTGGTTTCATGAATTTCATGCCCATGATTCTTGTTGGTTAAATCGAAAAAGATCATATCAAAACCATTGAAAGCTCATATCCAGCGCGTATCTACATATGGATGTTTCCTGAAATGGGGGGTACCCCCAAATCATCCCTAAGTAGACCATTTTAGCAGTGAAACCCATGGTTTGGATCCCCCATTGGTGGATGACCGGCGAGGAGTACAATGGCTTGCAGGGCCGCGTGCTGGGCCGTGTGTCGGGGTCCCGAGAATTGCAGAGGAAAAACCTGTAACAGCCATGAGATTATGATCATGATCATGACAATATCATGACAATTACAATCAGGAAGAGGATGAGCATGATGATGATGATGATGATGATGATGATGATGATGATGATGATGATGATGATGATGATGATGATGATGATGATGATGATGATGCTGGTGGTGGTGATGAATAAAATGCGATAGAATTTCCGCATAAGGAAACCATGTTTCCTATTCTTCCTATTCTTCCTATTCTTCCTATTCTTCCTCTGCTTGGTTCATTGGCAACTGGACCACCTGAAGGTGCATTGTTTCCTTCGGATTCCACCCGGAAAAAGAAACTACAACCACGCGAATTTCCGAGTAGGATGCACCATGCTGCCCATGACCATCCCATCGCCTTAGCGCCTGCTGAGGACGGCCGATGGAGGCGATGTGAAGCATGGGATCCCAGTTATGGCCATCCATTGGATGATGGAATTCAGTTTACCCTCCAGTAAACTAACAGTTTGCTATTGAAAATGACCATTTATAGTGGATTTTCCCATACAAAATGGTGATTTTCCCATAGCTATGTTAGTTTACCAGAGGGTAGCGATATTTAGCATGGTCCCATTTAAAAACCAAGTACCGATTCTGTAACGAAACCTTTTGACGCCCGTGAAAGTGAAAGTCAAACTTGGGTTCTAGGGTGATGAGACAGAGTCTCAACGAAACCAAACGACAATCAAAAGGGAGAGTTGAACAAAAAACTGGTAAATGATCTAAAAGTGGCCCAGGAAAAGCAAGCGTGATACATGGTTTCTAGATGTTTTGTTGGAACTTGTCACTGACACTGGTCTTGAGCTGGATGCATTTCCAAATCTAAAAGGTGATATGAGCACACCTTTTTGGCGCATATCCCAGCATGTTCTGTTTTCGCATGGTTTTGTGGTTGAAGCACCCCGGTTTTGTCCCACGACAATTGGCTCCATTTCCCCAAGGCGGAAACCACTCGTCTTGCAAACGACCTATCTTGCTCCGTATTCTCCATATGCCCGAGTCTGCCATGGGGTGCCACCGTTTCCTCACGCTGATGTCATCCTTTTTGGCCTTTAGTGCGGCTTTCAAGCTGTTGGACGTTGGCGCCCCTAGGGCAGGAACCCAAACCATGTATGATGCCATGAGAATCCTGGGTTTCAATCCGGTGCACACTGGCGTGTCGAGAGGCATCCGCCCTCCGATGTGCGATTATTTGTTTGGCAACGGTCGGCTCGAGGATGCTTTGGCAACCTTGGGTGCATTTGATGGTGCTATGGATGAACCGGTCATGCTGATGTATGAAGAGGTCATGGCAGCTTTTCCCGAAGCAAAATTTGTGTTGACCATCCGAGATGCTGAAAGCTGGTTTAGCAACTACCTACACGTTGGTCGGATGATGTATTTCAGTGCTGATGTTGCTGGATGGGTTGAAGACACCAATAGTACTGACTACAAGTGCTCTGGCATGCGATCATGGGGCTGCAATTTTCGAGATCCTTCAGCCGAAGAGAAAGAGACCTGCTTGCAAAACTATGCTCGTCACAATGAGAGGGTGCAAGAAGTGATTCCACCTGAACGTTTGCTGGTCTACAATTAGACTCCCTGGAATTAGGTGTTACAATACAAGCAGCAGCTTCAGCAGCAGTCGCGTACGGACTTAGATGACTTAGATGACTTAGGTGACTCGGGAGGTTGCGTGCCATCAGAAAAAGAAGGCTGCGCTGCGGCGCTATGCAGTGTCCTTTTTTTAGCCCCCTGTTGGCTGATGGTTGGGGTTACAAGGACTTAAGGATGAAAAACACAGTATAGTATTTATATAGATACTACTGCATGACATGCAGCCCAAGAAAGACGTCGCCATTATGTCAATGTAGAAGCAGCCAAGCATTTCTGAATAGTTATATAGTAGCCACACACTTTGGTTTTCCTTGTTTTGGGATCAGATGCGTCTGTGTTTGCAAAATACATCCCACAAAAAATCAACGAAATTATCCATGGGCCAATCATCAAGATTTGCAACCATGGGTCCACAACTCTGGATCCAGTGGCCAGTCTTTTCGGGGGTTTGCAGGCATCACATGGCAGCACCGATCCTATCCGCCCGGCTCAATCTTGCTAGACCGAAACCACAGGTCTTGCCTTGCAAACGACTCTCCATGTGATCCGTATTCTGATGCTCGAAACGCTTGCCATGAGCGTTTCGCGTTTCACACTTGCAATGGTTTCATTATATGTCATTCCTGCCTATTCAGATGCGTTCAAACTGTTGGACGTCGGAGCCCCTCGAACAGGGACACAGTCCCTTCATGATGCCATGGAAATTCTTGGTTTCAACTCGTTGCACACTGGTAGCTTTACGCCGATACGTACTTCGCTTTGCGAGTACTTGTTCGGCAGTGGCCCACTGGAAGATGCCATAGCTCTACTGGGTGCTTTTGATGCTGCTATGGATGAACCGGTCATGCTGATGTATGAAGAGGTCATGGCAGCTTTTCCCGAAGCAAAATTTCTGTTGACCCTCTCAGACGCTGAAAGCTGGTTCAACAACACTGCAGAGCTGGCGAGAACAATGTCTTTCAACCGTGCTGTGATGTACGGATCGACTTCGGATCCATTGGACAACATGGACAGAAATTCTTGGGAATTCCTTTGCTCAGGCCTGCGATCATGGGGCTGCAATTTCGAGAATTCTTCAGCCGAAGAGAAAGAGACCTGCTTGCAAAACTATGCTCGTCACAATGAGAGGGTGCAAGAAGTGATTCCACCTGAACGTTTGCTGGTCTACAATTGAAGATGCCGTGAAGAGCCGAAATGACGAGCGCGAGGCCGACGCCCTCGGAAGCCTTGGGCACTTGGCTGCCTCAGTGGAGTGATGTCAGCGGAAAAAGGAGGCCGGCAGATCAACCAATTCCTGGGATTCGGAAGGGGAGAACTGCACAAGCAAGTGCAGTTCCAGTGAACTTCAGTGCTTATCTATATCTATACCCATAATATCCCATGATAATCATGATATACCCACAACATCCCGCAACTACAGGGGTGATGTACCAACTGTTTTTTCTTTTTTAACATCTTGCAACGATGGCTATCGCCATTTTGTTCGCCTTTGGCCTGCACCGGGTTCAGATTACCCAGGCACCGGGTTCAGCTCCAAATTGGAAGCGAGACGAAGGCAGGGACAGAATCAGTTCGCTCTGCTTAATGGGATGCTCATGGGATGTTAATGCGAAATTATTATCATTGTTAGTTATACTTATTTCTGGAAGTTGAAGATATACCTATATATACTTCCTATACTGGATATTCTAAGGGTCTTTTATGGAAAATGATGTTCAATTGCGCTCCCTCTAGCAAACGTAGAGCCTGCCAAATGGGGCAATGCTTTTCGGACTGAATCCCATAGGGAGGCTTAAGAAGATTGGGATTTGAGCAGCGGTAAACGGGCATATCATGCCAATTTGAGTTCTGGCTACTAAGTACTAGTTTTCAATACTGATTGTTTATTCATATTTGGGATGAGAATCGCATGTATCCAATATGCAATTGACTAGAGTTCTTTTATGGGTTAAAACCCACCAGCCAGATTACGATTGCAAAATGTGCGCTTTTCTAGAAGTGTAAATGTATTTGAATGTTATCTTTGCATGATTGGTGGAGGCTATATCCGCCCAAAAGGGGATGGGACCATATGAGCTTGGATTTTAGAACCATAGACCGTGGTTGCCCAAGAACAATGGAAAAGCAACCCCTATATAGGTATTCTAATTCTAGCGACTGAATCTTCGTGTTTCTGGAATATAGTCGAACAAGAACGGAGTCTTGATTCCCAGCTTATTAGAGGATACAATTTGGTAGAGACTGCAAGAATGTGTATAGTTGCCCTCTGGTAAACTAACATATCTATGGATAATCACCATTTTTAATGGGAAAATCCACTATAAATGGGCCATTTTCAATAGCAAACTGTTAGTTTACCAGAGGGTAGCTGGCATGAAATGAGAAGATCCTTGAGGACCCACCGCAGAATATCACACCCTCAGGGCTCCATGGCAGGTGCTGGCCATCCGAGAAAGGAACCTTCGAGACTTGGTCCAACAGCATCGGGTTTTCCCCAGGAACACCGCAGGTGGCCATCAGTTGCCATCAGGATGATTCTTAGCGCCTTCATAGGCCGACCTTATTATTCATGAATGATTGGTATTTGTTGGGATGTAAAACTGGTAAAACATAAAGATTGATCAAAGATTGCTAGAATTCAAGAACATCTCAAACGGAATCCCTTATCTGTAGAATGAAAACTCAAGTGTTTCCAATTTCCTCTCCTTTTTCCCTTTAAAAATCATATCATTCAATCCATTCAAAGATTGCCTTCGATTTGTTGAATCAGCTGTCGAATTTACATGGGATTTACTGTATCACTTCTTCAGATCATTGAAGATGTTGGAAGGGACGCCACTTTTTTTTCCAGTTTCATTCTGCTGGGGGTCAGAGGTGGGCCCTGCTTGGGGGCATCGAGTGGCCGAGGTAAGAGCCCAGCAACCTGAAGCTGGGCTGGGCCTGTCAAGGCGTTGGATCCAAGAAATCCAGGTCATGGAACCGAGAATTTGTTGGATCCATGATCTCCGGAAAGTCAGTATTTGATGGTACCCTCTGGTAAACTAACATAACTATTGAAAATCGCCATAGAAATAGTGGATTTTCCCATCCAAAATGGTGATTTTCCATAGCTATGTTAGTTTACCAGAGGGTAAGCCAAAAAAACCATACACCTACCATGGTGGGGATGGTTTTAGCATGTTTGAGCACCCATAAGCCAGAAACTATGGTGATTTGGGGGATGATGGGATTGGGGTTCCCATTTTCAGTGGAGAATTTGTGCGAGCCACCAGCGGACATCCTGGCCTTATCACTTCACCGTAGAATATTCGTTCAATTGGCAAAGGAGATCTAAGTGATGACCATATGTAGTATCATATAATATGTAATGATATATATATATATATATATTTAACTATATATAATAATATGCAATTAGAACAATCCAAGAAAAATATAGAGGCAACTTCAACCTGTTCCATCCTTTTTGGGGTTATTGTATACTCAATATATTTCAAACGACACGCCAGTTATGCCAACATGACCTCGGATGCAAAACCTTTAGCTCAGCTCACCTCATTAGGGTGGCCGTTGTGCCGCCGAAAACCGACCAGAAATCACCGGCTCTCGGAGCTTGAAAAGATGTGATGGCGGCATCTGAGTATTTTAATGTCTGCATGTCACCAAAAAAGGCGATATTGATGGATATTGACATATATATGTATATATATATATATTAACCATGACAAGCAGGGATATGATATTGCGCAATAATACTATTAACGTTGAGTTATACCACAATGTTTTTATCAATGATTTTAAGAATTGCAATAATCGTACTATTAGTGCATGATCCTGCTGACATTTTATTCTACCATGTGATGTACTGCGTATGCATATATTCAGATTTATGTGCTTGTAGCCAACCAACAATATAGGTAACTCTTCGGTGACATTAAAGGCTGACCTCACCACAAATGACCGCATATGAGGGAGTTGTCCTGAAATGGCGAACCTTTCCAGAATAGTGATTCATTTTAACTTCAACATATGTGCCTGATTGTGTCTGATGATTTTAGTATATCCTGGTTATTATTGGGAAACATAGGTGGATAAAACCAATGATTCGACCAAAAATCATTTGGATTTAAAATTGGTTCCATTTTGTTTAACCCAATGTGGCCCAATGAGTGATATGCCACCCACAATTGGTGAGGGAGATGTAACCAATAGTCATCGTCATTGTTTTAAAATGGGGGCGTATGGGCATGTATGGGCAAGGGAATGCATTCATGGGGCAGTCCAAAGATTGGGGATGCCCCAAAACAGCAATTTCAATGTGGTGCTAGATGATTATGAAATAGGATGAAATAGGAATATCATGCTCAGTGGATCTCAGTGGTTTTGACTCTTTGCTATCTTCCCTTTTTGGGAGGATGATCCAATTGACCTTCGTTGGTGTGGACTGGAACCATGACCGTAGCCTCTGGTAGAAAAACACTTTGCGAGGGAAATTCACCATTTTGCATATGTTTACTAAATCATCGAAGGAGATATGGGAGATACGGGCAATTTCTCCATGGCAAACTGCAGGTGTTCTGGAAGGGCGTGGGACAATCTCGCTGAATCTTGCGGCTCAGAGAGGTAGCTGAAAGGTATTGAAAGGTGATGAACAGCTTTCTCATGTGGCTATGTGCCAAAACATACAGTATATGAGTAGTATAAATATACATTAGATGCATACATATATATAATATATAAACACTAGATATCTGGAGGAAACATTAAACGCAAGTACCAGGGTTTTGACCCATAGCCCATAGCCATGTCATTTCAACATAGCCCATAGCCATGTCATTTCAAATCCTTCCATGTGGGGTCGTTTCCATAGCCAACAGCATGGGCAGCATGACGGTCATTTGCACAATAGCAGCCATACCAAAGAACCCTAACCCAACCATGCCAAGCATCACCGTGGTGATGGCAGTTGTGATGCCACCAGCAAAGGGGGCAAAAAAGCCCTCAAGAACGAAGAACAGAACCCCGAAAATGGAAGAACATATGGCAGGGTCCGGAAAATCATTGTCCAACTCCAGGTTTCTTTTGGCGTTCCATGTGAGAAAAAACGGGGGTGCCCTTTGAAGGGCCATGCTATGTCCCCATGGAAGGTGGCCCCAGGGCCAGGTGCGGGAACCGAGGTTTGGGATTTTTTGTTCAAACCATGATGTTGGGAATCCCCCAATGATGGTGGGATGACCATGTCAAACATGCCATGTTTTGACCATGGCACGGTGTATTTTCGAATGTGGCTAATCAAACCGATTTATTCAATTTAGCTGGTCCTAGTTGTTAGCATCGCAAAACATGCCCTGTATCGGGCTGATCATCAGTTTTGCTCTGAATTGGGATATAAGATATGTTCAATACGTTTTCAATGGGGAACCTCCTATAGATGCGAATGCTTTTAAAAATTCCCATCCAAAAGGTCAGTTCATCCCACTTCGTAGTTTGACACATGTAGGGAAAAGCATCCATCATAGTGGATGTTCTATGGCCAGCTTCGATCACCGGAGTTTTTGCCAATCAAAGCGGAGTTTGTTCAAGCTTAAATCCATGTTGGAGTCGCGAAAGCTCGGCGTTTTTTCATGGGCTTATCGAAGTACATGGGTGGATTCTTTGGCAAGACATGTTTGATGACACCGGAGGATAGTTCTATTCATCCCCATGAGTTACCACTATTAAGCAATATTAAACATTACCAACAATTACTATAACCATCATATGGGTGTGTCTGAAAATGGGGGCACCAATAAAGTGGCCTCTTTTTGTGCGGGAAAATGATGGATTTACCAATGGATTTAGGGTAGAAACCCACCACTTCTGGAGCCTTTTCCGAGGGCCCACCTGTTAGCAGCCTTGGCAGTGTCTTTGCTCGAAGGCGGCGCCGTGGAAGGGTGAAAGCAGGGGTGCAAACATCAGAAGTTGGTAAAGACAATGAAACATGTGGTATATTTTGTTCCATTGCGCGTACCCTCAGGTAAACTAACATAGCTACGGAAATCGCCATGTTGACAAGGTAAGGTAAATCGTCTATAAATGGCCCATTTTCCACAGCTATATTGGTTTACTGGAGGCTATAAACCATCAAAACTTGGGACATACACTATGATTAAACATACACCTTCAAGAAAATGAATCACAAGCGGTGCATAAACCGTCAGGGCTGAAGCTTCTGGATGACCGAGAGTTGTGTTCCCAGGTTAATTATATCAAGTCACTGGGTTGCTCCAAAACCGGATTGCTGAAAATGAACAAATGTGTGGTGTCGCAGGCTGTATTTTTCAACGTTCCAAATGCCCTGTCTCTTTTAGTGTCCAGACACAATCAAAAGTGAATTCTTGCCTTTCTGTTTTTCAGCGAATCTGAAAGTTAAAGCTCTTCAACATCAGGGATACTGGAGACATTTGTTGGGTTTCAACTCGTCAACTAGCATTCGATCTTGCTCCTTTCTGCAGGCCAGACCAAACAACCTCAACTTCTTTAGTGACCCAGATTCCTGCATAGAGAGACCCCGTAGTTGCTTCAAATGAGGTCTTTTTTGTTCGAGCCGATGGTTCGATTGTGGCGCAAACTGCAAGCTTTTTTCAGACGTTCCGTAAGCTTCGGTGTAGGCAAAGCACTCATGTGGTAACCCAATGCCACAAACCATGCCCAAAATGAATATGTTTTTACTGGTGGGATTTCAACCATCCCCACATGGTAGTTGTTTATAGCACTGGGTGAACCCCACATTGACTTTCCCGGAATCATCCCCAGGTTGGATGTGGAGAAACCACGTGGACGGAGCATCACCCAAATGCGGCTGGGATTGCACGGCCACTGGGAATTCGTAGGTCGTAGGGTGGAAATGCTACACAGAGACAGAGAGATTTGAAATGGATGGACAAGGTCATGTCAGCCAAAAACCAGTTAGGATGCCTGACCAGGAGTGCTAAGCCGTGCCCATTTCGTTCGGAGGACTCCACCCAAACAGTGAGAGAGAGCGAGAGACAGAGAGAGAGAGAGAGAGATATATATATATATAATTATATGTATATATAATTATATATATTGAATATAAATAAAATGATATAGACATAATTATATATATATATGTAATGCATCTATTTGTCTATCTATCTATCTATCTATCTATCTATCTATCTATCTATCTATCTATCTATCTATCTATCCTATCTATCCTATCTATCCTATCTATCCTATCTATCC
>BGPT01000223.1:134917-154289 GCA_003297045.1 Symbiodinium sp. clade C Y103
ATCTAATCTATCTAATCTATCTAATCTATCTAATCTATCTAATCTATCTAATCTATCTAATCTATCTAATCTATCTAATCTATCTAATGATAGATAGATTAGATAGATTCTATCTATCTATCTATCTATCTATCTATCTATCTATCTATCTATCTATCTATCTATCTATCTATCTATCTATCTATCTGTCTATATGCGCCAAATCACTGATATTCCAGGAGACTATCATGCCAGAAAACTGACATGGAGCCCAAAAACCCATTTGCTTTTTTTTGCACTTCACCAATCTCTCGCCCTTCGGCATCTGGGGCGTCAGAAGTTTTTGTAAACCAAGGGGGATTTATGCAGGATCCCACCAAAAAAACGGGAAGAACAGTTTCTAATTTCTGCCCTCAAATTGGAGATCGTATGAAAGCGGTCAAAGCCCTGGATTTAGAACTTGAAACTCTTGTGTACATTTATATATTTATATATGCATAACGCAATCCCCAAAGGATAGAAAAGTAGAATGCCACTTTGATATTAATTAATAAATCACGGTTCTATTGTTTTGGGGCTTGCTATGCACACATATATATATATAATTACATTTGACATGTAATGTCCATTTTTTTGCAACTTGTTTTTAACCAGGGCTTCAACATGAATCCAGGACTTTCCAGACCCACTGAGGCTTCAAAGGCTCTGTAGTTTTCTGCCGTTGAGGCCTCGGTGGAAGCCGGGCGAGGGTAGATGGGTCATATATGGGTCATATTGGATACCAACAGTGTGAAATACCCTTTGGAAGCCATGGCCCATTGAAATAGTAGATAAAAATGATGATGTATTGTTTTTTGAAAATGTGTGAGTTTCCATAGCCGCGTGAAATTCCCAGTGGTTAACTTCTGACTTATGTGAGATTCCTGGCCACGAGATTCACTTGAATCTGGTGATTCTGACTGCAATGCTGCCATTGATCCCAAAAAATACATGGAGAGAGTGAAGGGATACATACTTATTGGTGGGGATTAGCGCTTTCAACCTGCTGGTTTGTGATATTGTTCATCCTCTAGGAGGTCCTTCTTGAGAGGTTCCTTTAGCGAAGATGCACGGAACAAGTTCGAAACAAGTCAGATTGCCATGGATAGACATGGTTCATTGCTTCTTCAAGGTTGTAAGTGTATATATATATATATACGGTGTATATATATATATACTATATATATATATATACATATACTGTATATATATATATATCATTATACTTCAGTTGGGTTGAATCCCAATTTATGGGGGTTTAGGACCACGGTTAATATAACCCAACTTTCACCTCAACTGGGCGCAGGTACCTGCTGAGACGGGCAAGAAAGCCGCTGGAGATTCAGTTGGGAAGCCGAGGCGAAAGCGTCGCGCGAGGATAGTTTGGGACTTTGGAGCTATGGTTGATTTAAAGTTGGAAGATTGGATCCTATCTCAACTAGCTGGTAGTTTCAATTCCTACACGCACATATATATATATATATAGATACATATATATGTAGATATATATATATATATAGATACATATGTGTATTTGTGACTTTCTCCATGGCAGGATTTTTTCATGAACGACGATCCCAGAGTGACTACTAATGTTCAGAGGGCTGGAAATTACAAACCAGCAAAAGCATCCAGAAACCCAATTACAATTGATCCTGAGGATTATTTCGTAATAATGCAAAAAGGCATTTCTTTCTAGGCCTCGTTTGAAAACGAAGTGCCACTATCCCCTTGAGACAAAATCATGGACATGTCTTGCGGATTGTCGAGACAAATCCCTTGTAGTGGGCTTCGCAAAGGATGGTCATTGTGTCCCACATGCCAAAGCATTCATCGATTTCAAAGATCATCCACTTCCATCCCCAGAACCGTAATGATGTTTATTATCATTATTACTATTCTTATTGTTATTATTATTAGTAGTAACACTATTAAAATTGTTATTATTGTTGTTATTAGTATTATTATTATTGTAGTTGTTGTTATCACGTTGTATGTATATATGTATTCAGACTATATCATACAATGTTGCTCATGTTCCCAAAAAATGTCGGATATCATTATCATCATGATCATCAAGAATTATCATCAATGATTCTGATGCAGAACCCCAATTGGTTGTGGAGGGTAAAACCTTTGACGTCACCTGAGGTATTCCACACCCATGGATGACACCGTTCCGACCTCGGGCCGAAGGTTTCTGAAATGTGACAAGCTGTTCTCCTGGAAGGGCGTCCATCAACCAAGGTAACCAAGGTAAGCAAGGTGGAATCCGTAGTTTTTCTTAATGTTATCATGGGATTGACCCCCCCCCCCCGGTCCTCTTTTCGCTCTTCCCATGTTAACATTTGCGCTCCCTTTTCTTCGGTGTCCTTAAATTCCTTGGAATTTGTCTTTGTGATTTGCGTGTTCTTTATCACCCTCTCTTGGACACCCGCATGCACCTCTGACTGCGGGACAACGAATGTAGTAAACCCACGACTGAACTAGACCCTATCTACACCTATTTAACTACCCCATTTCAATTCATTTCACATTTGTTTTCGGGGTATCAAATACATTCAAATACCATTGCCAAGAATGGGGGGTTCTGGCCGTTGGCTTACCACATTCTGAAGGATAGATGCACAACGCCGTGTAAGGAGTCCTTTGCCAGCTGCGAGTACCGCGTCGGCCGCTGAGTCGATGTCATGATGTCGGGAAGGGGTTGTGAAATCACTCATCCCAGCACTGGATTGGGCTTGTCTCACAATCAATATATAGATAGATACCCTCTGGTAAATTAACATAGACCCTGGCAGATAGGGATTGGAAGATCAGTTTCCTCTAAAAATAGCTATTCTCAGGGTCTATGTTAATATACCCGAGGGTACATCAAATTAAATCACTATATCACATAAAAACACCAGCAAAAAAAGGGTATCGGATGGCATTGGCTCTTGGAAGTATTTTTGTGAGACCCCGGGTACAGGACTCAAGGTACCACTGATTTTTGTCGGGAACCTCCAGCCAGTCCACGGTCATGGTCACAGAGTTTCACCCCGTGGGGAAACATGAGTAAGGTGGGCAATCCAATAATAAATCTACTGTTTAGGGATGGTTTATATAGCACCCATAAATACGGTGATTTTGGCGATGGTTTAATTTATGGCATTGGGTTTACCACATTAAACATGCGTGGTAAAGCATGGTGAACGCAAGGATTCTATGAGGGAAGTGCATGGCGATGATAAACCACGATTCATCGTTGCCATGTTAAACTAACTACGCAAGGGATACTGTGGTAAACCATGGTAAAGCCAGAAGTAAAGCACCTCCAATATCGCCAGAAGTTGGTATCACCAATCAAAATTGGGCCTTTGTTGTTGGTTTTACCACATTAAAGGACACTGGAGGTGTAAAGGTTCAAAATCTCTTGGTTCCACAGTTTCCGTGATGTGTAATGTCAACCCAGGATTTGGAAATCCTGACTACCACTTGGGTGCACTTGCCTGGATTATTTCCCAAAATAGTGATAAATCGCTTAAATTATTCAAATGCTATTTAAATGATCATCCCATGTTATTCCCCCTATTCATAAACTGGGGGTTGATTAATCCTGGGCTAGCATTAATCCATAAGATCCAACCAGAAAGGCCAGCATGAACCTCCAAATCCTCCAAGCCGATGCTGCTCCGACAAGACTTGGCTCTCCTTAAGCCGCACTAAAGGCTTTCAATATCAAACACCTTAGGTCCAGAAACACCTGACTTTACAGACAAAAACATGTTCTATTGAGTGTTGAAATGTTTTAGTGGATGGATTGAAACCGCAATTTGAGGCTAGTTCAACTGTTCAAGTGTGAAGAATCGGGTATGTTGAACTGGTTTCGTCCTTCCAGCAGCTTCACAATAGATCATGTGATTAATGTTCGGGGTGATGGTTGGCCTGATTGAAATCAAAACACAGTGCAGTACAGTTGAATTTCTTGCTTGGTATACCTTGAGACCTAGGATCTGAGGCTCTGTTTTGTGCACAAACTGCAGTCAGAAATTGCGCCAATCGACTTCTCAGACCTCCTTAGTGATTGGCAGGCTGGTGCTTTTCTCCAACCAGTGAAGGGAATCACGTGTCAGAAATTCAGCTCATCACGAAAAAATATCCGGTTCTCAGTGAGTGCTCCATGCGTCATCCGCAGAGCCATGAAGCACCTCGCTTGCAGAGCTGTGTTGCGTAGGCTTTTTCATATGTTGGGTACCTCCAATTCTGGGACTTGCAATGGCCCCAGTATGTATTTGGTGTGGCGAACACATCTGTTTTTGCCGTTCAATGCGGGTTTTCCAGGTGACAATCGGGTTTACAACCCCTTCGAACTCTGGATACATCCCCTATGAACCCTGGCTCTCCAAGTTATAAACCAACTAAACTTATGGGGCCCCAACTTGTACCCTCCGGTAAACTAACATAGCCATTGAAAATGGTGATTTATAGTGGATTTTCCCATTAAAAATTGCCATTTTCAATAGCTATGCTAGTTTACCAGAGGGTACCGCTCTTTTTTCCCCACCTTCAGACTTTCAGGACCGGCAAGAGCAGCAAGCGAAAAGTTGCTTCCTCAACAGCCGAGCCGCTAGAGGAAGTGTCGGCGGCGTTGCTT
The DNA here is from genome assembly GCA_003297045.1 of Symbiodinium sp. clade C Y103. Lineage (NCBI taxonomy): Eukaryota > Dinophyceae > Suessiales > Symbiodiniaceae > Cladocopium > Cladocopium sp. clade C. Next base: position 139,572 of record BGPT01000223.1, read on the forward strand.
GGAACCGGATGCGGTACTTGAGTGGTTGGGGGGTTCAAGTATTTATGGTGTTTCAGCGTCCTATAATCTATCATAAGAATCTATGATGATGATATATAGTCAACTAGTCTATTTATGTATATTGTAATCATCCTATATATAATGACATATATATATATATTCCCGCATCTATTATTACATATTATTATGATGAAGTCTATATGGGCCTTTCCTAAAATCAGGATACCCCCCAAATTATCCAAGTCATGGATGACTATGACTTTGTATTGAAATGATTATGGTGACTCGGGGGGTTCCAATTTTCTAGAAAACCCCCAGATTTGTTTGGTCTCAAATATACTTGGGATGATTGGTTGGGATGATGAGCATTTTGTTGGTATGGCTTAAAACCACCAACCAGTTTAGTAGAATTGAATCTGTTGCTATACCAGAGCCGTGGGAATACAACGCGGCGGGTGAAAATGGCCATGTTTAATCAGTAAATCATCTACCAATGGGCAAAAAGTTCATGGCCATCTCAAATTGCCAGAGTGTAGATGGGGATAGGTGCCATGGTAGATGTTTTGTGCTTGCTCGTTACTATAATTATAGTAAAATTATGCCAATCTCAATTATAATTGTGCAATGTGTCTGAGATTGGTGACGAATCGCATGGACTCTGGACATTTGTGGGCCCAGGGATTGACCTGAACACAACCCTAGCTATGTGTTTCTGATATTTATTGATGCTATTTATGTAGGATATGTATGGTATACTTGTGGCATACTTATCACCCTAAGCACATTTCACCCCAAAGTAACTACCATTGTCCATGACTGCAATTAGACTTGGTACAGATAATTTCAAGTTTCCCAGGTGTGTGTTTGTACCCAGCTTCGACACATCCAAGCGGAAGCCCTTTCCCACATTGTTTCCCTCAAAAAAACGCCTAGGAAGCCCAAAGGCAAAAAGATGTTGAGGCTGGGGGTTTTGCTGGTACGGTATCATCAAACATGGCAAGCTGGGCAATCCATTCAACCCACGAACGAAATGGAGGTTGATAGCCAGGAAAATCACCTATACATGTTGGATTTTCTACCGAAAATGGACCATTTAGAGATGATGTACCTATTAGAATAATGATTTTACATTTAGATACTGTACTGGTTTGTTTTTACCAGGAGGGTAGCATTCTTGGGGCATCCGTGGATTTAATTGAGACCATTGAAGGTGGGCTGTTCTTCTTCGTAAAACTCACCTGTTGGAGGTCTTAGCTTAAGTAATATAGCAATATAGCATTATATAACACCAAATTGAACAGTAATTCATCACCAATTTAGGATCGAATTTCACTTTTCTATTTTTGTTGGGGCTAGCCATGTTTCCCGTTTATCCTACCATGTGCACTTCATCCAGGCTATTGGTTGGTGATCCTATCCCAATTTCAGCTCCAGGAAAAAGAAACCTGTGGAGGTCCAAGATGAAGAGGATAGCCCTGCGGAGTATGTGCCTACCAAGCTACTTGGCTTTAGATCCAAGGCATGGAGATGGGTTGACAGCTTTGACCAGTGAGAAAATTGAATGTCTGCCCGAATGCTAGGATCCTAACCTTTTAACTAACCGAAGCTAACCAACCAAACACTGGAAATGATGTGAACATCACATGACACGGATATGACACGGCTGTGCGGAAGTTGTGGGGAGCTGTGGTGTTGAGCCCAAAGAGGTGATGTTGCCAAGGAAAAACATGGCGAAGATCGAACAGATGCTGAAGGATGCTGAAGAGGAAGAGAAGGCAACAAAAAAACATGGGGTGTGGCAAGGTCATGCAAGGTCTTGGGGTTTGCAGGAAGTCTTAAAAACCTGCGGTCTATGAATGTTTTTGACCTATTGACCTATTCTAGATATTTTGTTTACATACTTGGCCTCCACTTTTGGCACGGCTCGATGCTATACTTTTTCGGCCTATTGGCCCTGTCCCCCAGGTTGACCAGGACGGATTTCAATGGCCCACCTCGGGTGAGGGAAAGAAGAAGAAGACGCTGAAAGACATCATCGCCACTGGGCCCTGGTGATGTCACTAGCTTTGTCACTGCTGATTGAGTCAAAAAACACTGCAGTTTGTATGCCAATAACATTGGCATAAGACTATACTACACCATATGAATCCATTTTGTTCATGGTATGTGGATGGAAACACAATGAGCGCCCATGACTATGATTTTTGAATGGTTTTTGCATTTGAATGAAAATACAATTCTGATTTACTAAAAGGCCCTCATTGTGATTCACAGTAGGGTCCATCAGTGTATGAGTTCAGCTCCATCTTACTTGGCTGACCAGTTGGTGGTGTCAGGTTCTACAATACATCCCATGTGAGGATTGTTTTTGTGAGGTGGCATTCTATTTGATATATCAAATGGTAAAAAGGCGAACTATCTTAAACTGTCACTATTTTCGTATATTTTAGTAGGATTATGTAGGATGTTTACTTTTTTTAATCTTATCCATGGGTTGCAATAAACATCTGGATGCGTAGTTTCTTCCAGAAAGAGTGGACTTGACAGGTCCAGAGCCGCAGCCCTTGGCTTCGCGGATTTCAGTTAAGTTGGGAGGTCGGCAGAGAAGATTCTTCAAGATCAAACTGTTTCTGGAGATACATTTAAAGATCTTACGGAGTGGGTCCAATAGAGAGAACCCATGGAGCAAACTTCAATAAGGCATTGGATGGTTTACATGACCTATTTCCTGCAAGCCATTGGGGATGCTTTCTCATTGACCTTGCCACATAAATGGACAAATGGACGGTACTGACCCTGGTTGTTTCCGTCCAGTCCTGCATAAAGGCGGTCAATCCAAAAAATAACCCACATCCTCATCCATCATCCCCCAGTCATTAAAAAATGCCATGGGGGGTGGGGACTGTATCAAACAATATTAAACACCATCCCTGAAAAGGCCGAACAAAAACATGGATTTTGAGTTTGGTGTTCTAAGTTTGTGATTCGATATATCAATACCACATACCGGTGGGTGCTCTTCGGCTATGACTCAGGCCAAGAAGCCGCTTGGATGATTTGCGTTGGATTTTGGGATCGTGTGGACCAGAGATTGTTTTGGGCTCCCCAATCGGTACGAGGGTTCAGTTGGGAGCTATGGGCATCCAGAAAGGAGTTTCTCAACCACATGATGGTGGGATATTTGGGGGTTTGGGACCTGGTAGGTTTTGATATCCTTTGCCCGGGATTTCAACACTGGGAAACGGAAAGGTGTTTGTTTCAGATTTTTACCGGAGCCTGTTGGGCATGTTGCAATCATGGAAGATTGGGATGGCTGGAATGGCTGAGATTAGTATGCAGATAGCGAGGATCACGAAATGTTGGGACGGTTACTATTATTCGAGTGTTTACATACACGGTATGTTATGATGAGGATGAGGATGATGATTATGATGATGCTGTTGTTGAGTGAAGACGGGAACTCATGCATATAGACAAAGAGTTGCACGGGGGCCGGGGGGCCGAAAGCGCCGTTGATACATCCCTACGAGACCGCTGCCCAAGGAAAGAGGAACGGAAGGAGAAAAGAAAGGACTGGCCAGACCACTCCATCTTCATGGCAGGAAATGGTACCATCTGGTTATTTAACAGTTTGCCATAGAAAATGGCTAGTTTTGGATGATTTTTTTCCATTAAAACCTCCATTTATAGGGGATTGTCCATGGCTATGTTAAATAACCAGAGGGTATTGGCTTATTCTTATTCTCTTACCGCAAAGTTGGATGGTTTCCCCAATTGGTACCCATGGCCATGGCTTTTCACAAGGTGCAGGAGGGGGGTATCTTTCCTGGCGGGGACATACTTGATGAAACCCAGTGTCTGGATTGCTAGATGGAACAAATACCTGAAATGAAAACTAGATCCGAAGGATGATGAGGGATCACTCGCTCTAAGCATCCTTCCCACCCAAGGTCCATGGCAGCCGCTGTCCCAGGAGAGGCAGCAAAAAGATCTGGGGCGCCCTATGACTTCCAAAGAAAAGTTGAAGTTGAAACTCAAGAAACTTGGCCAATCCAAGCTTGACATGGCTTAGCCGACCAACGACCCAGAAAGGAAACCAAAAAGAGAAACACACATATGGGGAATAAGATGGAATAAGCTTTGTGGCTCTACGCTCTACATGTCACCCCGGTGGCTTCACATGTGGTATCCGCTTCAACCTAAGATTTTTCAAGAGTTTATACAGTATATTCGATGTTAAGAACATGCAGCATCCCATTACAGTGGGGAGATTCACATACACGGTACTTGGCACCTCTACACACCGCTTACCTTCCCCTCCTCTCCGCCTCAGGAACATCAAGGAGCACTCCTTGACGAAGTGCCTGTGGCAAGCACACGGTGCGGGCTGTAGCCAACCTCACATAGTGAATGATCGTTCGTCACCATGGGGGATCATCCTAAAATTGATTACAATTGCCTGTATATGCCAGTGCTATCCTGTGCTCGCTTTTGGTAATTTGCCCAGACATGCTGTCTTCGAAGAAAATCGAGGGAATTCCCGGTACGCCATGCATCCCCATCAAAAAAGCAATCAACGCTGGATCTCGAGAGACTGTTTCTAAGGAAGAAAAACGTTGCAAAGTCCCTTGGCTTGTCAAGTGCTATGTGAAGACACTGAAACCAGCCATTTCTCAGTTGACCTAATTCAGGGACTATGTGAACATAGAGGGAAACATCGACCAGGTTTCAAAAGTATCTATATATATATATATACACATATATATATATATATATAAGTCTAGAAGTCATATTTGAAATTATGAATTCCTGGCCGCTAGAAGCAAATCACCAACGGACCCAGGCCGCGGACAGCTCGGAGTGTGTCAACCAACACCTTCCAATTCAATCTTCCAATCATCCCAGGAAGGAGAAAGCCACGCCTATGGTGAAGTCTACACCATGCATGTAGCTCTGGGGAGTTGTCAACGGGGCGAGTGGGCTTGAGTTGTTGCATTTATAATCCCAACACCCCCTAACTGCTCCCAAATATGTCTACATCCCCTTCCAAACCTTTGTTTTTTTGGTGGTGTTTAATACTGGGGGGATGGGATGAAGAAGCTACAAAAGTTGACTACCACAACATTTTCGGGCGACACCGGGGACCATTGCTGACGCATCATGATTCATATCACAAGGGAAACAACATGAAACAACCAATACCTAGCCTAGGAATCCAGGTTCAGTTGATTCATGGTGGAGGGTTGGATCACAGGTAAGAAGCTGAAACTTGGCTGTTTTCAAGTAGGAAGGCAAGCTTTCAAGTCCATTCTTGTCGGGTTCCAGCCTTGCTGCAAGTATTTCAAGATTGACTCGTTTGAAACGATACTGATTATAGTATATTATAGTAGGCCCTTGACATTTGTAAAGGGCGTATGACGGCGTATGAAATCCATTTCAAGGATAGAACATGATAGAACCACGATCCACAAGCTCGAATGAAATGAAGTTCATTTTATCCAAATCCAAATAATCCAAGTCGCCTTTTTCTTCTTTTTCCTTCATGTTGCAAGGGATCCCTGTCCCTTGGTGATCCCTCGGTTTTCCATTCACCGTCCCTCACGGGGTGACCCCGCATGGTAGCTTTAATTTATGGGCTGACCACACTATACATATTACATAAGTTATATTGGTACCTCGCCCATTTCCACATGGCAAAATGGTTTTGGAGGATGATTTCCTATCAGATTCCGTGTGCTTTCTGGACCCCCTAGCAGCTGAGGTACTTGAAAGCTGGAAAGGAGTGTCCACATGCTCAGTGCAGGTACTCTCACGACCTTTAGCCTTGGCTTTTGGTACCGCTTGCGTGGAAAAAATAGCCTGGCGGGTATGGTGTTTTTTCGACAGGTCAAAACACGTGCAAACTTTACGTACATATGCAGAAACTTTCACCAGCGCTAATTGTGGAAACCGAAAGACATTTGTCATATTTAGTAGGAGTTATAAATACATATACACATATAGATACATATATACATATACAAGCAGCAATAGTCGGAATAACCCAACAAACATGTTTGTTCATTTTCGATGATGGAATGATGATACCACACCCACCGACGGTATGCTATGTTGGGATTGGTTGAAACGTATTGAAATCCTAGACTTGGTTTGAGGTAATTTTTGCAGAAACCCTTGTATCTGATGGGAACCCAAAAAAAACACCATGGTTTACCGTGGATGTTCCCTGAAACAATCGCCATGATGAATCAAACCTCCAACCCAGCGTAAATGAGTGAAGGGTTAAAGCGATGACGACGGCCACTTTGGGTCGTGCTGAGACCAACTGATCGCCTCAAAAATCGCCTCCCAGAATTTCCAATCTATATATTTGGCAGAAGTCAGGTCTTGGCCTTCTATTTGGTGAAGCCGGTGGGGAAGCAGAGTCTGATGATGAAATTCTGGTTGAGTATTGGGTGTGTCGATTTTGGGAGTGGTTGTTTAAATACTTATTGTTATTGTTCTTTGTTTTATTCTGTTAATTTTGTTGATGATTGGTATGACAATCTACGAAACATATGAGGGGTAAGTGGTTATTCCTAGCGCTCGGGCCGCTTTCAGAGAAGAACTCACTAGGACCTTTGATATTTGCATGGTCATGCCACTTGCACACTGATTGGTGAGCGTAGATTTCTAGCTGTATCTCATGTGGATGTGTCTGAAAATGGAGCACACTACCCGCCAAATTTTTAGCAGGATTTTTTTTTTGTGATACCTCATGAACCCCATATAAATGCCAATAAATCTCAAGAAATCACCATTTTTCATGGTGAACTCCCATGGTTTACGGTGAACTCCAACGATTTCTTGACCGCGTTTCGGAGGTGAAAGATCCGCAGCAGGAAGTCTTGCAGCACAAAGCTTGGTGCAGGTGGGGCACGACATGGGGATGGCAAGAGGCACACAACGACCCTGATGGAATGAGAGAATAAAACACATGGACAAAAATGATGACAGATATGATATGATTCTGATTTATGATGTATGAAATCTTCGATGTATGATTATAATATATGCTATAAACAGTTTAAAATGATGTATGATGATGTATACTATAAAATGATATAATATGTATATATGTAAATACACATGTATGCTCTATACATAAAGAGATATAGATCATACTTAGGATATGATATATGATACGCGATATATCATAAACGATGCATGATTCCGATCATGATTAACAATATGTATTCAATGATATCGCAAATATTACAAATATCCATAATACACCACAATCATAATCCTTATATCTACATCTTATGAATATTTATTCTTATATTAGAATAAGTATATAATCACAACACACTATATTTTTTAATATATGAGATATGATATGATCCATGTGCGATTCGCAGCCAGGTCGAATGGCATCGTTGGACGAGTTTGGGCTGCTGGGTGGCAAGGCATGGGACGACTTGGAACACCTTGGGGGCAAATACTTACAATAACAATCATCGCTTAATGGGAGTTGAATGGGATTTTCATTGGATTGAATAGTCATTCAATGGAAAATTGATGGGAGTTGAATGGGATTGAATAGAGATTGACTGGAGATTTCATTGGATTTAACAGAGGTTTATTGGAGATTGCATGGGATTTAGTGGGTGGTTTGTGGGATTTAATAGGATTTATATGGGGGATCATATGATAGGATATACCTTTTGGTCATTCAACATAGCCATGGAAACTCACCCTTTACGGGTAAATCATCTATGAATGGGGGATGTTCCATAGTTATGTTACATTGCCGGAGGTTTGATTGAACATATACAGATACATATGATCTATTGCAAGGTGTCCAGCAGTGACCATGATTGGGATGAAGTATTGAGTATCCCCGTTTACTCTGTCCAGGTTCATTGAGTTGAGCAATAACTATGCCATACTATGCCTATGAAAAATTGGGTGGGGTCCCTAGTGCCCTAGTGATATCTAATCAGTGCCGTGTCTAGGCTCCCCGACACGGTAGACGGACGGTTACCCCACATGAATCCACTGGTCGTTGCTTTCGGATGTTTTGCAGCTGGTGGCAGCCTGCCCGACACATAGTCAAGCTTGGGGAAACCAACTGGAAACCATCAATTCAATTGTCAAGGAAATCACATTGTATCAGAGTTTCTATGTTGAATTCATGTCTCCAAATCTTACACTGGATAGGCAGCAAAGTTTCGAATTTGGTGCCTCAAAATGCTCCAAATGGCAAAGGGGTCTTATTCTAAAATCAACCCACCAAGTCACCAAGTGCATATAGTCACAGAATTGGTTGAAGGGAGCATTGCAGACCTCCTGCCATATATTTGAATGGACAAAATCGAAAATGGTGAAAAACAGGAATCCAGGAACCCCCCCCATGCTAAGCCCATGCTATTCAACTTCTTTGAAACGAAAAAGCTATGGTTTCCTTCAACAAGGGCCCCCCCAGTCACGAAATGTTACACATTGCTTGATGAACCCAACCAACTAGTTCGAGACACCAACCAAATCCGAGTTTAAGCTGTTCAACTAAACCAACTTAGACTTAGCTAGTCCAATCCTATGAACTATCATTAAAAGAATCCCAGTAAATCATCAAATATCCTATTATAAGCATCATTAAAATCCCAATAAATCACCATAGGTACTTTCACCATAGGTACTTCTACCATTAATATCTACAGAAAATCATGGTACTTCTACCATAAATCCATGGATTTTCTGCAGATCTTTCCGTTTTCAAAACGTCGGTCACCGTGGTCGACTCGTGGCCGAGGTCTCCAGCAAGGGCCTGAACGTGCAGGTCAGCGGTTTGACGTCGGCCTGTGAAAGGCGCGATGGGATGATGGGAAGGCGTTGGGAAGGCGTTGCAACGAAAATCCTGGCTATTTCATGGGCATATCATGGGAATATCATGGGAATTTGATGGGAATATGATGGGAATTTGATGGGCATATCATGGGAATTTGATGGGAATTTGATGGGTATATCATGGGAATATCATGGGAATATGGCTATTTCTCAAAATTCAGGTACCAAACATGGTCTGTTTAATGGTATTTTGAGATAAACCAACCAATTATATATAGGGTTAATGATTTTGAGCCATACCCATATGATGGGAATATGATGGGAATATGATGGGAATATGATGGGAATATGATGGGAGTATGCTGGGAGTATGATGGAAATATGTCATGATCATGGGAGTAAAGCAATAGGATTGAAACCATCCCTCAAATTTGCAGAAACTTAGAATGTTTTACGGACAGGATTGAAACCATCAGTTTATATGTGTGGTTTATGGTGGAAATAGTTCATGGGAATAACTTCAACTTCACTAAGTTTCAAAACCCTGGTTGGTTGATGAGTAATTAGTTCGGATGTCTTTAAATCTTGAAGGGAAAAAAACTGTTCATGCACAATTTTCTGAAATATAAGCAAAGACAAACCCCAAGGCCAACAAGTGTACCCAAAGTAATTTAATCTACATGACGGGGATATACATGTTTATATATACATATATATATATATACTACATATATATATATATATACACATATATATATATACTGCGAAACCTGTTTGAAGATATGTCCCTTTTTGGTTCAAACCCTGGATCCCCGATCCTGCTTGTAGCTCCCTTTTATGACTCAAGATTCCACGCCCACCNTGCGAAACCTGTTTGAAGATATGTCCCTTTTTGGTTCAAACCCTGGATCCCCGATCCTGCTTGTAGCTCCCTTTTATGACTCAAGATTCCACGCCCACCCTCCACACTGCGGACGAAGATGCGGTCGGCCGGCAACAAGAGACTGCTGATCCAGCATGGTATGTCAGTGCATGAGATGTCCAATGTCAGATGGTCCATGTGAAGTCCAAGCACAATGACACTGGGAGATTAACNGACTGCTGATCCAGCATGGTATGTCAGTGCATGAGATGTCCAATGTCAGATGGTCCATGTGAAGTCCAAGCACAATGACACTGGGAGATTAACAATATACATATATATATATATATATATACATATATATATGTGTGTGTAATAACTATATATATATATATATTATTTGGATATATTTTGAATATACCATCCCCCTAGCTAACAACCAATGCATATAGTGGAAAACAAATTGTCCAACCCCAATTTGGGTGGGTCTGTGTTAGTTGCGGGATGGTAGATGAAAACCGTGGGGGAGCTCAGAAAAAAGACGGGAAATAGAGATAGAGCATGGCAGAAAGCTCATGTTCCCACATTGTTCTGAGCATATATCCATACATACATACATATATGTTGAAATTGCAACAGGATTAGTGGTCTTTCGTTGAGCCCATCACTTCGGCTGTTTTCCCCGATTTCCTGCACTTCTTCCTTCATTGGATTGATTGAAGGGAACATCTTAGCTGGAAACCATGGTTTTCCCCATCAAAAATTAAGGTTTTCCAAATTTCCAGTGAATCCAATCCAATGATTCCTGCACTTTTTCCTGAAATCAATCCAGAGTCACCACCAACCCATCCTCACCTTTAGCGGAGGTATGCTGACTTCGTCGCTGGGGTGCCTGGTTGCGGTGGTCCACCGGGGACCAGCGTGTGGAACACGAAAAAATCCGCTAACGAACAGCTGGGATGTGAGGATTTTTTGTAGTTTGTGTGCAATTATACCATGGTGTTTAATCTCTAGATCTCTGTATTTTTATGCGAACACCATGTTTTTGTAGTTCATTTTGGACATCTCTAAATGTCCTTATTTTGCTAGACATGGTGGCAGTGTTTGCCGAACCCATGAACATATCGTGCATAGTGACATAACTTGGATGTGGCCCGTCGAGGCTCGGCGCTTTGCCTCATTCCGTCGCAGGGTCGCCTGGTTTTTCGGAGCAGGAGGCCAGCCTTGAAAGATGCCCCAAAGCTAAGGGTTTCAACCGTTTAACCTCATTCTCGCCTTTTAATAAAGCAATACACTAGTGTTTGATCCGATTGTTTTTATTTGACAAGCTGCTCAGTTGTTACCTCCATTTCTGTTTCTGAGATCAGAAAGTCCTATGTCGAACCATGTTTGATCATTTTTGTGGGATCCCCATTCACAGCCCCTAAATAGGTCACATCTTCATAATATCCTTATTGTTGATTATTAAGCCTCATTTAATTTTCAATTTGCCGCGTAATTTGCTATTGCTGAGGTGCTGAACCAATCGTTTGCAAGATGGATGCGGTGCAAAACCTCAGCTACAGTCAGATGATGCTCAGATGGCAGTCAGGTCTTAGTTTGTGTATCCAAATGATGGGACAGTATGAGATTTACTACTCGACATGTGCCTCAAATGGACGGATATGGAAGTTTCACAAAAGGTTCACTGGGTAACGCGCACAGATTTCCATGATTTACATGGTGTTGCCACAAAAAAAATAGGACACCACCAGAAACAAAATGGTGTTGCAGAAATGCAATTTTGCTATGCCCCATTTTTGGGCAACCCGCATATATGTCCTACTCGAACTGTACCCCAAATGGGATCATTGCTTTCTTTCACATTTGATGGTGGAGACAGGAGGCATGTGAGTGAAGGGTGGTTTGCTGACTTGGCCCCGGCCGAACAATGAGAGAGAGAGAGAAAGAGAAAACCCGGGGAAGAGGATAGTTTCTTCTACACACCTGGAATCCGGATCCTTGACCTGTAGATCATTGACAATATGACAATACAGTTTTCTGGTACTTTGCCACATTTACAGGGACTTTCAGGTAGATTGGTATGTAGGATTGTGGCAAATGTATGTCGTGATACGATTGCTCTTTTTTTTCATTTACCTACAGCATTTGTCCATTTCGGGGTCGGATTTGGAGGCATCGTTGCTGGTGAGATGGGATTGTTAGATATCCTACACAGGAAGTACCTACAAACCTGCTTTCCCATTGTCAGTTCAATCTCGCAAGTGATTTGTAAGAGCGGAGCCATCCCAAAGATGAATCGCTTAATATACAATATCCAGCGTAGGAACTATAGAGGTTCCCTAAAGTATATACAAATGTAGATAAGGATAGTTATTGTATACGATTCCATGTATAGATACATTTGCATGTGTATAGAACACTATATGTATAATGTTAGTAAAACAATAGGCTTCCACCATCCCAGATGGGTATCATCCCGACGAGGTGCCCGAGCTTGCCTTTCCTCGCCTCAGGGTCAAGGTGCCCATTGCGTGCAGGGCATGGGGAAGCCATAAGGGGAAACACGGCAGTGAAATGGGGTGATCACCTATCAAACATAGGGATTTCTAGGGTGATTTAGAATCAGGATATTACAAGGGGATTAGAAGAGACATCATGGGTTGTACGTGTAATAAATATGTATTTATATATATATATATACAATAAACTTTTAAGATGGTTCTGGGTTTGTTCATGCGTATTCAGCCAGCCCCAGTTTGGTGTGGATGGTTTGCATTCGACCTTGTATCGTCGTTGTTGGTGGTTAGGAAACCCTTCATTCACCCTACCATTGTTGTGGGCGAATACACATCATCTCCAATGGCATACCAGGACAGGATTAAACATTAGAACCGCTTATTCATCCCCGGTGGTAAGTTAACCAGGTTGTTTGGAAAATCACCCATGTAGCCCCTTGATTTCCCCATATTAAATCAGAAGTTGTGATTCTCCAGCTAGCCATTTTGCATATACCAGTGGCACAGCCAAGCACTGCAGTTCCAGATGGAGAAGAGGAATTTTGCGTTCAAGCGAAGACATGTTGACCGGTGGTTTAGTCACAAACATGAGTCAGCGAACATGTATTTGTAGGAACTTTGAATCCAGCATGCCACATACATTGTGATTTCAGAACCTGCAAAAGCCATGGAAAGGACCCAGCAATTATGGGGTAAGTTTCAGGCAGCCAGACCAGGATATTGCCCGCCAAATGGAAGACATCTTTATTTCAGGCGAAGAAGTTGGTGTCTCTGAATGAGCAACTGTACCTTGCTCAGTTCGCATTGCTCAAGAAAGACAACCGCACGTCAGCAGGAACCCGCAGAGAATCGTCCCTAATCCCCACCAACACTGCTTGGGTCAATGGAGGGTTTCTGAACCACCAACAACCAAAATATACCAATCCACCATTTATAGATGATTTTCCCATTAAAACCTCCATTTATAGTGGATTTCCAATTGCCATGTTTGATTACCAGAGGTAATTGTTGTCCACTTTTGCATATTATTGTCCAGTTGTTTGACTACTGATGCTGTAGGTTTTAGGCTGGTTTTAGCTGAGATGCCCTGGCATTCTCCGGGATTCCGGAAAGCCGTAGAGAAGGGACCCCCAAATAGCTGAGGTTAAAGGGTGGGATCGACATGAGCGATCGGGGAGAGGACCGCCAGACATCGGCCATCCAGTTACCCTCCGGTAATCAAACATGGCAATGGAGAATCCACCATTTAAAGATCATTTTCCCAGCTATAAACCTCCATTTATAGAGGAGTTTCCATTGCCACGTTGGATTACCAAAGGGTAAATATGTGGGTGTCCAAAAATAGGAGTACGTACGCGTCCCTGGAGCAATCATGTATGAAACAACTCCTGCCGCACTTCAATGCTTCAACTCATTTCAGGGGTGAGGGATGTCGAGTCAAGACGGTTGTTATCCTTATGGTTGTGAGGTATTACCCCCTATTCACAAATGACGGCAAACAGGGAAAATTCTGCCCAGCTAAAATTTGTTTTGCACTTTGTGTTGGCTGTAACAAATATTTACTCATGATGACAGTCATGATCAAAGATGGATATCAAGTCAAGAATCGTTTAAAACACATGCTGGTAAGTGGGCAGTGAGGTATCCAGAATCAATGGTGGTCACATTGTTGTTGCTGTGGCAAACCCAATCTAAAAGCATCCCCCCTGCAGCTCGTTTTGCAATTTTTTGGAGGTGCACTAAGAAAGTATCAAAAACATTCCAAAAAGCCTTGTATACCGCCAAAAAGTTGCTCTATTGCACCTTGAATTTATGGTTAATTCTCTTTGAGATACGTTCCGCCAATCAAACATTGCTAGCTTGAAAGCCAAAGCTCTCTATTTAGTTCGGTATTTTTTCTAAATGTAAACCTCCATTAAGTTAAACTTTAGTTCCTGGATTTTCCAAGATTTCCCCATATCACGAAAGCTAGCTTGCTAGCTGGAGGTGGATTAGCTTTAGCTATGTATTGCCGGGAGACTGGATGCAGCTCGCGTGATTTTCACGCCGAACTGGTTTCGGGGCCCCCTGTTTGGGAATGATTTTTTCACTTCGAACCTGACCTCCCCCCCCTCCCCCACACACTCATATATATATATATACATACATATATAGGACACACACACACACACATATATATATATAGATATATCCTATATATATATATATAGGCTATATTTATATTTATATATATTTATATATATTTATATATATATATATTTGTATATATATACATTTGTATTTACAGGATATATCAGGGTATTTATAGATGATGAACATATATATATATATATATATTTATATTTATATTTAAATATACATAGTCTTAAAAATAGCCTATAAAATTATCGATATGTCGCTAGGCAGATAGAGATACTTAGATATATTCATCATAGTCACATAAATATATAATACATAGAATATGTCATGGACAGGAACAAGGAAGGAAAGGCCGAGAGAAAGAGATTC
>BGPT01000223.1:155290-235609 GCA_003297045.1 Symbiodinium sp. clade C Y103
TTAGGGGTCCCCCTAATAATAAATACCCCCCTAATAATAAAAACTACCCGAGGTGTTTACTATTAGGGGGGGGGGTTTAGTATTAGGGGGAACGGATTACATATTTATGTTATATTTCCTAGATGGGTTGACACCACAAAAGCAAGTACGGAACGTGTTTAAACAAACATGACCCTCTGGCAATTTCACATAGCTTTGGAATTTCATCATTTTTTATACTGTAGGTAGATTGGTAACCGGTAGATCATCTGTTCTTCATAAATGGGCCATGGCTTCACCAGCAACCTGTTAAACTAGCAGAGGGTACTTAGGGCCAAGGATGCAGGACGAGAACGAAAAGTTGGAGCCTTGGACCAGAGAAGAGAGTTGTTTCTACAGTAGATTGCTCGAAAGAAGTCTTCAACGCCTCTCTTTTTTATCTATCATGTTTCCTTACATGGGTTTGTCTGAAAATAGGGTATCCCCAATTCCAATGGATTGTCCTTACTATCCCAATTAAATGGCTATAATTGGGGTATACCCTATAGTATAATTGTGTTTGGCCTTTGGCCATGCCATGACCCCAAGCAATTTTCCAAAGCAAGGACCGCCTGCGCCAGGTCTCTCCAGGGGTGAGCCGGAGGCTTAGAGCATCTTAGAGCTGTGGCGCAACATCTCTATGCATGGAATGGATCCAATGGACCCTTCTTAGCAGGTGCATTTGGGTGATGATTTAGGGGTCAAGTGCCTTCTCAGGAAGTGCTTGGATGTACGGGGCATCATGTTTCATGATGTTTTAAGAGAAGTGGTGAACATGATTGAACATGGGAGACTATACTATAGCACCCCCGCCACAAATAGATAGACAAGTAAAATCCGAACCCCAAATAGTGATGATCTACTTTTCGCCATCTCTTTTTGGTGGTTGCTGTAGATGAGAAGAGCATCCCCAGCATCCCCAGTTTCTTCAAAGGCCTGGGAAGCTACTGGACGTGCGCAACGACTACGAGCTACCTTGGCCTGTTTGTGGGGTTGACTGAAGCATTTTTGTTTTGCGTTTAACCACAAAACAGGTGCTAAACATGCTTACTGTAAACTACCTTTTAGTTGATGAGTTTGGGTTTGGGGGTTGTTTAAAAATGGGGATTTGACCAATTAAAGCAGGGATTTTAGTAAGGATTTGCCCACTACCATAAGGATATAGCGGATTTTACTTGGGATTTGCCCACTGCAATAGGGATACAGCTGGATAGAATGACTTATATAATCTTATACGTAATATGTATAACTACATATATCGCAAACTTAATATGACGTGACATTTGTTTGAAAGCGGGGTATTTCCTCCAACAACATTGCATGTTTTCATTCTTATTCTTGTGGAGAATACTACTAATTACAGAAACATTATGATCAACCATCAAATTTTGCGGTAGACTCGGACATCTCTCTGTTCAATTTCTGTTCAATTTCTGTTCAATAAGAGTGGAGTATACCAATACCAAAAGCTCTAGGAACAAAAACGCACAGTGAGCGCCTCTACCCAGAGGGTCTAAGGGCCAGCGCTGTGTTTGAAGGGAAAGAAACAGAAAACTTATCATCAAGACTTGAGAGGTCCAAACATTCTGGCCACATTTTTTTAGCAAATGTCAGCCGTGCGGTTGCCATTCCCTCACATTCTAGGGATTTCATGGCAAAAAACGCCAGGGGATTATGCCTGAGATCTTGGTCGGTAGACTCCCCTGGTTTGCTTCACTTGGACAATACAATTCTAATAGATTAATAGCAGAGCAGTTTGTATCGCAGCCTTTGGATGACTGGCCAGTGAACCTGCCTAGTTTAATCTGGAGGTGACAGGCAGAGTTGGTTGTTGGTCACTGGATCATTCATCCCGTGCATCTATATCTGACTATATCGGCATCATTTTGAATCATTTTCCACGAGTCCCAAAGCTGTTTTGTCGTGCCATCAAATTTCAAATGTCAAACATTTGCCAACCATGCACAATTCACTCGTGCAAGGGTTTTCTATAGCTATTAGGTATACTTAACATGGTTTAACAACCACTTAACCTCCAACGAACCACCGAGCAAGCACTTATCAACCATTTCAAACTACTTAACCTCCACTTAACCACCATGTAACCACCATTCAACCACCACATCGCATCATTTCTTTCCCCCCCTTGAAGCCCAGCCCTTGGGATTTCGCCCAGGTGGCAACTGGGTCACTTCACTCAGGCGCAGCGGCCCGAGACTGACGAGTTACGTGTTCGCCACCCAGACGCGGCGATTGCAACTGGGGGGAAAACAGCAATGGGGGTACGAAAAAAATCGTGACCAAAGATGATAAAGTGAATCTGAAAAAATCTTATAGAAATCTGACAAAACATTGGAGAGTATAGAATTGTTGGGCGTGTTACATGATTGAAGGATATTGAAAGCATTGAGAGCACCCCGGCGATTTTCTTCGGAGGAATCTCATGCCAATAGGTTTGAACTCCTCCGTGACTGCACTTCCATCTTGCAATCCTTGTGACTGGAAAGCGCATGCAACCCGCAACTAAACAATATTAGAGGGATGCCAATCATTCCACGGGGTCATTTTGATTCCCTTTGGTCCGTACCCTCGATTTGGATTTCTTCCCCAAGCTGAGTTCAGAGTTGAGTTGAGCCGTTTGGGCTGAGCAGATGTGATTTTGGAACCCCAAGGTCGGCGGCGCCGAGAGGGTGTATAGGCCATCAGATAGGGCCATGGCCCAAAATCATCGAACCCTCAAGTTGAATGGTTTAAGATGATTAACTTAAGTCTAGATTAACATGGTCAAGACCTCGGTTAAGACTTCAAGAGTTTCAGACAAAACGACGTGACCAGGCATGACTACCCAGATGTGGACGTCCTCAACCAATCAATCTTCTAACCGACTCGGTGGCGAGGGGCCATATCCACGGATCGTAAGTGGTTCAGATATGAGAAGTCCCTATTTCCTGGGTTACCCTCCGGTGATCAGACATGGCTTGCTGAAAAACCACTCATTTGTAAAGAGATGAGTTTCCCAGCTATAAAGCTCCATTTGGTTTGGCCTTTGCCTGTTCCCTTTGCTATGTTTCAGTATACCGGAGAGTATTCCTAAAAAAACAACATGTTCCGGCTAAAGTTGCCCCACAAACACCCAGCAGTTACTGATTCCCAGAGGGTGATCCACAGAAACCCATGGGACGTTTCCGAAACCGTAGCCATGGAGCACCCGAAACGCTGGCAGCGTTTTGTCGCGGGGGGCCTTGGAGAGATCTTCGCCGTGTCCTTCTCGCACCCAGCGGATGTGCTGAAGGCGCCTGGGTTTGCTGAGTCTAAAAAGGGGCAGCCAAGGAGCTACTACTGTAGGAGTTTCCTAAATGTATGACAGGTGTGAGTTTTGTTTTATATCATGTGTGTTGTTTTTGTGTTTGGGTTCTTGTGTGTTTTGTTTGTGTTTGAATTTGGTGGGTTGGTGTTGAGTGTTCATTTTGGGCTTTCATGTTCAATTTTGATGTATGTGGCAATGTGGGCCGGCTTGAAAATCATAAGTGTACTCACACCCACCCGGCATATACTTGTGATGCAGTGCTGGCAATCTATAGCTACAATGTGGAAAGGAAAGTCATCCCTACTTCTTGCTGGGGCTTTGCCTATATCGTCCAAGATGGTGATGCCAATTGACTAATTAATGTTCTTGAGATGGCTAGCAGCCGAGAACAAGTTGAGACAATGTGTTCATCTATCCATTCAGTTATAGGTTTCCCTTTTTTGCTCATATCTAAATCCGGAATTTTGCCACAACAACCGCATAGACGCACTTGAGCTTGACTTAAAATGATGGACCGAATTGTGGGATGGTTGCGTACTAGAGACAAAACCAATAAATCGCAGGTCTAGTGGTACCTTCTGGTAATTTGACACAGCTATTGAACATCACCCTGTTGAAAAGTGTAGACAGATCTCTCACTAAATGAGCCACGACTTCCAGTTCACAACCGGTTAGTCTGTTAGTCACTCCAGGGTACCCCATTTTGGAGCCATACTTGGGGTGCAGTTCCAGTTGTAAGTCACGATATACACCCAGAATTACAAGGGTTCCATCCGAACTTTTTAAGGTGATCACATTGGTTATGTCGATTGTGAACCCCAACTGCAACCCCCAGTGGTACACACTGTGCAGGTACGGTTGCAATTGACGGGTGAATGCAATCCCTTGAAGCCCACCTTGCGTGCGAGAGATATTTGGCTCGTGGCGCAACGGTTGGCCGTGACGGAAGGACTGGTTGAGTAGCAGCTGGTGGTCAGAGAGTACCGCAAACCTTGGTTAGATAGGATAAGTGCTTAATGAAATTAATGAAGGTGATGTTTTACATTCCCATTTGGATCCATCTGGGAAATCTATAGTCTTACATTTTTGTACATTTTGTGCGGTAAGCACCTAACCAAGTCTGTAAGCAGGAATGTATATGCGATGTATGAATGTATCATCTCGTACCTGCACCAAACATTCAATTCTCATGTTTCTCCATAAAAATCATATGAAATCCATTTACCATCCCCTGGTTTCCCCATGAAATCATATAAACTTCCCATTTTTCTTCGTGTTTCCCATCCTTTCAGCGGCGGCTGCGAGGCCCTGGCAGCTTCTACCGTGGCATCTCGGCGGCCTGGCTCCGCCAGGCCACCTTCGGTACGCTGCGGCATGGCGGCTACGGCGTGTTGGAAGCGGCCGGGAGGGATGCGCGACACCAGGCGCTGGCGCGGGCAGTAAAGGATTTGGCTATAAGTCAACACCCTGGTACCTAGTGAACATCAAAATAGCTGGTAAATGGATGTTCATCCCACTAAAATGGATAATAATAGGTTTTGAACCACCCCCATTTCGTGGGATTTATATCATGAGGATGATGCTGAAGAATGGAGTTTTATGGGAATTTGAGGGGGTTGAATTGAATGGGATTTCCATGGGATTTATTGCGGGGTTGAATGTGGGATCCATCCAGGTGCCATGGTAAACCTCCCAAAGTTTGAGGTTCATTGGGGAAGAACCCCTGCTGGGTTGATTGAAAAGGACCCCCTCTAATGGATGATTAATTCGATGGTGTATTATTGGGTTTACTACATTAAAAATAGCTTGTTTTTTAATAGGGAATTAATTATATACCTGGCGTATCCTGGCGTATTGGGGATGATTATGGGCCATAATGGGTTATTTAGTGACCAACTAGCATTTCATAAGATGAGAGAGGGGTATTTTTAATGATTAAATTGAGGAAGAAAAGCTACGAAAACCTGAGCAGTGGTTGCGATCTAACCCTGTTCTGGGGTTCTACGTTCTACTTTGTATTGGGTGATTACGTCACAATCCATGAGCTAGGAATCAGCAAGTGTTAACATTGCTCACCTGGAATTTGAAGCCAATTTAAGTTTGGGATGTTTTTTTTCGAACAATTGTTCAGTCCTTTTGGACAAAAGGTTGAGGCTGAGGTAGAATTTAGGGCGGTTACCTCTATCTTGGGGGCTAAAACAACATGGTTTCGCTGTACAATTCAAGGAATCTTAAATCCATCCATTCACAGTTGCAAGATTGGCTTTCTTGGGTTGAAGCGGTTGTAGTGGTGTGGGGTGTGGAAGATTTATGGGGTTGCAGTTGCCAAAAAATTGGGAGCCAGTGATCAGAAAGGAGCCAACTACCGTGACACATTGTGATACCACTTTCTGGCAAAACAATCCAGAGAAGAATGCGGACGACGGGCAAAAGAACAGAAAGATTTGCGGGGGCTACAATGGGAATATTACAGGACTCGTAAGTACAACAGTCAGGCGCTTTCAACATGTTCATTTTATTCAATTCAAAGCTGTGAAAGAGCAACCTGCCCCAATTCCACAACCATCCATCAATCTCCATCATCGGTAATTGATCGATGGCATGGACTCCTGACGTTCTAATCCGGAATGGTAAAAACTCCATGATATGGATCTCAAAAATCACCCTTTCGCCTCCCATCGTTTCCCCCAAAAAATCCCAGGTGTCTTTATCCTGGCGCCTTCTAAGTGGCTTAGTCTCCGGTTCCATCTCCGCCCTACTGGCGAACCCTGCGGATGTGGTGCTGATCCGCATGCAGGCGGATGGCGCCTGGACCCTGGCGCAACGGCGCGGCTACCGCCACGCGCTGCATGGCCTCTGGAGCGTTTGGCACAACGAAGGCTGGCAGGCGCTGTACCGGGGCAGTGGCCCCACGGCGCTACGGGCGGCGCTGGTGACGATGGCGCAACTGCCGACCTATGAAGAGTTGAAGGGAGACTTGGAGGGAAAAGTGGAAGAACTGTCCACCCGGGATGAAGAAAGTCCTGGGATGTTGAATTTGGGGAGCTACCAGCAGTAGCCTATAGAAAAACATGATTTTCCGTATATTGCTGACGTCCTTATCCGTTGGAACTTGGCAAAAACAAAGACCTTTGACCCTCCTAGGCCGTGCCCTGTCCATGGGCATCGCCAACGACGTGAGACTCCACCTGGCTTGCGCGATGGCGTCGGGCACGGTGGCGTGTCTCGCCACGCAGCCGGTGGATTGCGTGAAGACCAGGATCATTAACATGCAGAAGCAATGCCACTTGGGCCACAAGAGGGGTGAAAATTTGGTGGATACTTGGTGAAATATAATGAAATGTGAGTGATATTGTGTGATAATTATGTTTTGACATTTTTTAATGTTATGATATTTAAATTCATGATATTTAGTGAGTGTCCTAGCGGTTTTGAAGCAGTGCCACGTTGCTTATGAACGTTTTGGGGAGTAAAAGGGAAAGATTATACAGTACATATAAACAATCATTCATATGTTTTTTAAAGCGCCGCTTTGCTGAGACAATTTGTTGGATGTCTATGTATTGCCAATGTTTGATTGCTTTGACTGCGGCCTGTTAATGGCAAGGCTCGATGGGGTTTATTTTCCATTGACTTTTTAGAAGGAGTTCACTTATCCAAGATCTTGAATTTCCGGATTCTCTTGGCCAATGCATCTTAGGGAAACGGTAGGCTTTTTGTGGGTCATTTTCAAAAACCATTTGATGCAGTGTCGCTAAGCACAAGTCGGATATATTTCTGTGATTATGACCCAGCAATCAGAGTCCAAAACAATCAAGCAAAATCAAAACAATATTGGCTGATGGTAGGTCTTTGCTGGTCAATGGGAATATTATTTTGATGCATTGCCACAATGAGTTCTATCCACGTGTTTGTGGATTCCATGATTCCAGGAGCCTCCGACTGCACTTGAAGATTGAAAGATGTTGGGGATATGGCAGGAAAAAGTCAGAAGTTCGTGTTTCCATTGACAACTTGACACACAAACTTGCAAGATACCCTCCGGCCATGAACCATGGCTAGCTGGAAAATCCACCATTTATAGATTGTTCTACCATAAAACCATATAAAACCTTCATTTAATTCGGGAAATTCCCAGCCCACGAACCATGAAAACCTGAGATTCAACCGGCAAAAATTGTGGTTTAATGGGATGGAATGGGGGGCATTTACATACTGTAGACTATAACAACCTCACGTCATGACACAACCAGAATGATTGGAATTGGATGCGGGATGATGCGGTGAGATATCCCAAGTTATGGCCGAACTGTTCGGGCTGATGAATGATTTATCCGAAAAGATCTATTACTCTCTGGCTATTTAACATAGCCATGGAAAATGGCCCATTTATATAGATGATTTATGGTGATTTTCCCATAAAAACATGGTGGTTTTCCATAGCTATGTTAAATAACCAGAGGGTACCAGGAAAAGATGGGCATGGAGTCAAACAATGTCACCAAGTCACCAAGAAAAATCTTGAGATTTCACTTGGGGATGCATTGAGGTTCATTTTTTTAAGATCGGATTCAGCCTGTTAGGATCCCGTGTTGCCAACCAGGGTTTCCCCAGATATATCCCGACACTCAGGTCTTGCAAGCACCCAAGAACAATCGAAATCCATGGCTTTGAATCTGCAAATGATATGAGACAAGGGTCCCGGCCCTGAGTAACTAGACCTGGGTTGTCGTTGGCATTGAATTTTCTCAAACTGGAATTCAATTCCAACTAACCCTTAGAAGAACAATAACCCTCCAAAGAACTTGTTTTGGATCTGGCCGTCCATTAATGGAACCTCAATCCAGGTGGCGTCAACTACCTTGGCCCTTTGGATGTGGTGCGAAAAACGCTAAACACAGAGGGGCCCTTGGCCTTTTACAAAGGCCTCAGTGCCACCTTCGTGCGTTTGTGGCCGCACACCGTGCTGCTCTGGCTGGGCCAGGAGTTCGTGAACGCGCAGCTGAGGTGAAAATGCATCCAGGGGGACGCTGCGGTTGGGTTGAGTTTCAAGATGTTCAACGTGGCAAACCCAACAGCCATTAAAAGTTCTAGCAGTTGGGGATGATTTTGACGATTTTGACCACATGTAATGTGATATTGTGAATCCTATCCCCCAGATCATGAAACCATGGTTTCTAGCGTATCCCTATCGTGCTATCACCTGGAATCAGCTCGCCACGGCTCCCAAACTGGCAACTAAATCAGGCGATGGACACTCCACCATGTGTATACATAGTATGTCACTGTCAATGATGTGAATTGGATTAGGGTCATTATCCCAAGGGTAAAAGACCTTACAATTCAGCTGGGTGAATTATCACACAAGTTATCAAGAATACATCCATCTCTAGGGGGAAGTTCATGAACATCAGAAGGTGCGTGGCACAAAAACCGTGGCCATCTCTGGTTCAGAGCGCGACTGGTCACTGCTTAAGCGTCAGTGAAGAGCTGCTTGTGCTGACCTTGGCCCAACACGCACCACTTTCTAAAGGAATGGACTCCAAAAGTCAAATTCTTTCAGGATCTCATTTGGAAAACATGTGGAAAACAACAATTTCAACGATGCAAGTTGGTTTCGTCAAGCTATCAGCACCGATTTGATTCCCTGTTTCTTCCACTACATTACTGATGTCATGATGTCATGATGTTATGCTTCAAATTTGGCCAACTCCTCGTATTTTCATATCCCAGAAGCTGCCAAAAACGACCGACCTCCGCTCACCCTTAACGCCGAAAGCGCGTCCGCGGCGGCGACGACCGCCACGGCGTTCCCCATGGGTCAAGCATCGTCCGTGGGGGAAATGTGGCTGGGCCCAGAGGAAAGGTCATCCTGGAATCAGCAAACCCAGCAAACTGTACCTGAAAATTACGGGCACAAAAAAGAAGAACCAATGAATCAAGGTGTTCTGGGTTATCGAGATGAATATACAGTATATAGAAACCAGAAACATGCCACAGGGGCACAAGGGGTCCCAAATCGGATCATACTTCCAGGTCCGATTGAAGAGTTTAATTATTAGAAATACTGGATCGCAGACATCAACCAAACTGTTTTTTGTTGATTCGTATCAAACGTTGAACTTCATTGAAAAAAGAATTGCGTTGGTGTTTATCATAGATTCGTGAGTTTGTAGAGGTTTATTATATTTGAACGAGCCAAAAGCCACCAATCTTTGCTTTTTTTTCGGTGGTGGGTCTTTCCCAGAATATGGTGAACAATTTAGAAGCAACTCCCTATATCATCCATATCTTGGGGTAAAATGTCAATTCAACAACATTTCAGAGCCATTCAAAGCCTTGGTTTCCTGCACAGTTTCCCCATCAAGTCATTGAGTTTGTTGATCCGCAGAAAACCGTTCGCCAGCTCCGAGGAACACAGAGCCATCCGACAAGGTCAACGGTTTTCAGGCAGTGACCACAAGCCAGGGGCACAAAATGAGCACCAGCCAAATGCAAATAAGGGTCTAATCTGGTGATATGATATGTTGGTATTGGATCGTATTTTTCAGTTTGCAACCAGAAGATGTTTTCAGGGAACTTCCCAGATCATCCATACGGTATCTGTGGGTTTAGCGTTGCCACGCTGGCAGGGCAACAACGTCAACAACATGAGCATCAACCAAGAGAAGGAGACGGGAGTTGATGGATTCGATGGATGTGTTTTCTGATATATGGAGGTTTCCTAAAATAGGGGCACCGTGGGGCACCCCAAATCATCCATTGATAGATGGAGTTTCCATCATAAACCATCCATTCTGGGGTACCACCATTTATGGAAACCTCATGAAACCTCCATATTCATATTGATTCATATTGATGAATCCGTTTCACGTATCATGTTCAATACAGTACCCAACGGCGCCCAAAATGGAGACATCCACCACTAAACGATGGATTCGATTGGGGTTTCGAATGGTAAGGGAAGGTGATGAGTCTGTAGAATACACAACAAGATATACAGTAATAAGTTGTACATAAGTACATAAATATATATATATATATATATGTACGTATATGTACATTTCTGTACATTTCTGTACTGAATTATATATATATGTATTAATTGATACACTAAGATACACTAAGAATCAACAAGAACATCAAGTGTAGCTGATGACGAGCCCCTGGGCCTTTTCCCTGCGCCAGGAGAAATCCAAAGGACCACGTCCCAACCCATCCGTCCCCCGGCTTCGCTGATGCGAAGGTGAAGTTGCTGCAATCAACTCCAACAACTATAGGTTTATGGTAGATACCCTCTGGTAAACTAACAGTTTGCTATTGGAAATCACCGTATTTTTCATGGGAAAATCAACTATTTTTACGGCCATGGCTTCAACAGCAAACTGTTAAATTACCAGAGGCTATATCGTGATATATATATATATAGTTACTACAAGTATGCTTCACAAAGCAACTTAGAATCTGGGACTATGATACTGATACCTGTAATGGGCGTTACAAAAACCAACTTATCGCTGCAGGGGCCCACCTTGTAAGATTAAGACTGGAAAGTGTTGGTTTCTTTTTGATAGACAAGCAAGCTTGGCAAGCAAGAAAATCCACCATTTCACTGTGGTTGTCACTACCTGTAGGCACGGTGCGGTATATAGGGTGGTTATCCAACAGAGCCAAGGCCAGAGCCTATCCAATGCAGATTTTTCCTCTGACGCAGCTTTTTCCTCTGACATCAGCAATGATGTTCTTGGAGAATCACTGATTGCTGTTTACACCTAGTCATGTTGATGAGCAAGAATACCGGGTGTTCAATGAATGGGCATTCGCCAGCCAACCTGAAAACTGGCTGGCGGTAATTCACGGACGCACCGAGGGCGATTTTCGAACCATGCCCTTGACGGCATGGCAAAAGATCCATGCAAACTTTGAGGCGGGCTGAGAAGGGAAGGCCCGATGGTCCCGAAACCCTCTGATATTGAAGAAGTATATTCAATACACCACTTCAATGGACTTAAAATGATGTGCTACTGAATCAGGGTTTCAAGGACAAGATGGGAAAGGAAACCAACGCTTTTACATTGTCTTTATTGGGCGAAAATGGAAGCAAACCCACTCAGAAACCTCCAATTGGAGATGGTTGCATGGCTCACAGTCATATTGACGGTTTCAGGTTGCCAGTCAAAACGGCCAGCAAATGTGGATCCCCTTCAAAATAAGTTACGTGTTTACATGTTTTCATGTGCAAAGCTGCGCAGGCTTGGATCTTTAGAATCACACCCTACATGTTCACAAGAAATGCATGGCATCAGCAATCCCTATTGAATCACGAGATCATCCTCAAGTGGCGGCAAGGCTTAAATTGGTTGCCTATGGGCTCCAGGATCGGTTCCATGAAATTCCTGGGAGCCGAGTTGCTCCCGTGTCGTGGTGATAGTGCTTGAGGGGAGCACCACGATGAGATTGGACGCCTTAAATGCAGGTCCTTGCTTTGAAATCTACCACTAGGCGCCTTGGAGTTTTTAAAATCAAAGCCAGAAAATCAAACTCATCCGGTTATAGAATTGCACAAAATTAAAGAAAGTTGACATTTCCATACTAAGATGACTTCTATCCAATCCATAAATTCCATGAATCCCCTCCTCCCGGTTTCTTATGTAACATCTCCCAGATTCATCCTCCAGATCATCCACAGATCATCCAGAAACCACGGCTTAATATTGTTTCATAGGGGGATTTCCACATATTTCCACATCTCCCCCTATAGATCCTCCAGCAGGCGGGAGGCGGAACCAAGGCGGGGTTCACCGCACCAGTGGGCCGGTAGCATATCCCAGAGACCGAGAAGTCATGATGGTGAATATTTTTGTAATCTTGTTTGGGGGGATTGCTGTTCTTATTTTGTGTAAGTAAGATTTATATAGTAAATATATTTATACATATATATATATATATATTTATATATATAATATATAAATATATAAATGCGTGCCATATACATGCATGTTGTGCATATTGATACCGATTTGGATTTGGCCAAAAAACGTGGTAAAAACGTGGTGGTTATTGCAACAATGTTGGCAATTTAGTGGGATCAGGTTCTCTACCTGTTCTGTGTTCCATCAGCCTCCAGTATTCCAAGCTAGCATGCTGGACCTTTTTCTCAAGCTTGGGGTATCAGACTTGGGACTCCAATACCCTCCACTTTCAGATGAAGTGTCTATGGAAAATTCAGTGTCCCCCACTTCGTTTGTCTTTGGGCAAAACATGTGTTTCTTGTCTTGATGGTTTGGCATGCTAGATCGATTCTTGTCACTTGTCTCATTCTGAACCAACTATAGCTTGAACGCACCATGGGCATTGCAGGGGGTGCTCACCAAGTGCTGGTTGCTGGTTTCAAGCATGAGTAAATCTGGTTTGGGTAGGTTGGTTCAACTGTATTATATATATATATATATGAGTCACGGTCGAAATTGTTGAAGACTACTTTAGTATTGCAGGAGTTTTTTGTCAGAGATGTGCACGAAACATTGTAAAGCGATATATATGAACTCAAGTTTCCATTGCACCATATATATATATATAGATGGTGCAATGGAAACTTGAGTTCATACACAGCTCAAACTGACTTTCTTGTGCCATGGTGTCTAAAATTAGCAATGTTTCATAGGAGA
Source organism: Symbiodinium sp. clade C Y103 (assembly GCA_003297045.1). Taxonomy (NCBI): domain Eukaryota; class Dinophyceae; order Suessiales; family Symbiodiniaceae; genus Cladocopium; species Cladocopium sp. clade C. The sequence goes on from BGPT01000223.1 coordinate 168,284, forward strand.
TAGTAGCCCCCCACACAGCCCCCAGAAAACTTGTACTTACGGAGCATCACTAAGTTCTACTAAGTCTTATTCTTGGTTATTGTATGTTTTTGGAACATCACTTGGTTATTCCCCAATGATATCCCCATCTTCCAGCGGCTGTTCAAAACCAAACCGCAGGAGAAGACTCTAAGGGCGACCGCCCCGGAATGGACGCCCGGGTGGCTTGAGCTCAGATGGGGGGATGGCCAAAACCCATGGGTTTCAATACTAAAATGCTCTACCTTGGATGATTTGGATGGATTGGTTAAAGGGAAAATTTACAGGAAACCATGGTTTTCCCAATCCAATATAGAGGTTTCCTGTAATTTTTCCCTTCAACCAATCCAGTGATACCTTGGATGATTTGGATGATTTGGATTTGGATGTTACCCCCATTGTGGGACATGTTTTTTTTTGGGGCGGAGAAGCCTAAACCAATCGACAATCATCCAAGCTGTTGCTGTAGTCATTGCTATTCATGCGAAACAATTGTTCAAAACATGGGGAAACCAAGTTTGGAGTTGCCCAAGTTTGAGAAATGACCCCAATCCACAGAAACCATCCTTTTTTCTGATGAAACTAATGGATGTGACTGATGTGACCTGCAAAACCAGGAGGCACGAGCAGTATGGGGTGCTCAAAATATTGCTGTATATGACCAGAACTTCAAAAAGAGCAGAAAAGTAGCAACGCCAATTATGCGAGTTTCCGTGTTTCGCCGTGAAAGTCAGGCGAAGAACCCAGAAATAGGTCTTGAAAGACAATTTTTGTTTGTACCCCTTTTGCATTGTTTAACATGTTCTTCATATGGGGTTGTCCAACAATACAATACCCAAGACTCCAATGGTTTCTAATCATGTTTCTCATTAACACAACCATGTCACGCGTGTGTGTGTGTGTGTGTGCGCCCACTGTTGTTTTGCTACAAGAGTGCCCTCAGAATTTGGTGCAGAAAAATTATGGAAGACACCTCAGACTTGGGTATGTGATGTCCAACAACAATAACCGCCACTCCTTGGGATGCAGACAGCTGTCCATGTAGAAGTGGCAATTTCCCATTGGCAGGTTCCATATCCAGTTAGATCCCCTGTTTGATGTTTCACTATGTTAACCTGTTCGTTTTTGATGTTTAGGGGATCATTGGGTTCAAAACAGTGACTAAGCACCATGGTTTTACCTTGCGGGGTGATTCCATTTCTACTTGCAATTGCTAAATTATATACTACTATACTATTCTGGCCCCCCTGGGTTGGCACACCGTTTGTTAAGCATTTTTGATTCTGTTCGATTGTGAAAAGCCAACATGTGGCAAGTTTGTGATGGAATCCTAGGTCCAGCTGGAACCTCAAATAACCAGAAATGAATAGTTGAATAGTTGTTTCCCTATTGTAGTGAAGAATTCACAAAGGACAGATGGCCGTTAGGGGAAACCACCATGGCTAGTTCCTGTTGTTTGGGGGTGGTGGATGTATTTCTCTACATACAAGCAGAAGGTGTTTACCTGGACACAAAGGTAGGCCCACCATTCTCTATAGTTATATGCCCCTAATCAACTCTATAGTTCACCAAAAGATGTGTGCCATTTGGTGCCAACTGAGCTATCAATTCAGCTGTAAATCCCATGAAGAATCCATGAAATTTCCATGATTTCTGGGTGAAATCATCATGGTCAAACCCAGGACTCCCATCTTCCCCCCGGTGGATGCTCAATGGCCCGGGTGCTTGGCCCATCCGACCGACCCTGGGTCCCTGTCAAGGACTGGTGGATTTTCTTGGTAAAATTAACCAACCATGGTAGGGGGATATCATGGGGATATGTGATTGAACCTGGATCTAATGGGACTTAACTTCATAGGGACTTCATCTGGATGAATTATAGTGATAATAGTGATAGTGACTTCACTGTTAGATGTCACTGGAATGATGGTTAGGATTCAGGTGAATTACTATAGTTCAATATAATTCAGCCAGATCGTATGGGGCTATCATGGGAATACAGTAGGCATTTTATTGTAACAAACCAATCATTTGTTGGCTAGAGTATACCCCAAATAAATCAGGGCAAATTATGATAGACCGCTGTTGTTTTGGGGTACCCATGGGTAGCCTATTTTCAGACAAACCCAAGTATGTCTTACTAACTTACTGCATTTTAAACCAAGACATGGATAGAAATGGATGATGATACCCGACCATGGGAGAGTCATGGAGCCCTGATTGATGGAGATTGTGAAGAAGAGGTGCATTGCCGCCACACCGCAGGACGGATTTTTAACTAGTTGACGGTTTTAGTATGTGTTAGTTATTTTTGCTGGTTTCTAATCATATTCCTATCATAAACCAACTTAGCTAACTGGTTGATAGTTAAGTCCCTTTTTTTCTGTATATATAATATGTATATTTTTATATATCATATCCCATTATTGTTGGGGTTCATCGTCTCATTGGAATCCAACAAAGATAACTAAGGGGCACCACCTTGTAGGGAAAATAAAGAAGAATGGGTCAATCAATGGTTTTTTGATTGGATCATTTTCAAGAAACCCCGGTTTTTACCTCGCAAAAAGGCTGTCCTGCAGTGACTCTCACTAATTCCAATTCCGGGAGTGAAGGGAAAACAATGACAAGCGAATTTTGCGGAATTTGACCTCTTGAAGTTTTATAGTGGTCCATCTATATATCTCTGAAACAGCAGGATGCCAGCAAGACTTCCATCAGAATGCAGCGTTGTGATGAGGTCTGTTCCTGTGCGTCAACCTTCGTAACTCGTTCCGGAAATCGGCCTCACTGTCCGATGTTTGAAAGGTTTGAAGAAATCATGTGGGATCCACAATAAACCATGGGATGTGCAAAAATTGGAGTTATCCCATGTTATCCCTAGTGGATTTATGCAATTGTCTTTGTCCCTTTGTACGGGATGATTTCCAATAGCTCCCCACTTCTGGTTTTGTGAATCCTAGATTTAATTGCATCTTCTTGGGGAATGGTCTGGAATCTCCGGAAAAATGGCGAGAGGTGCAAGAGTCTGCATCCCCTTTGCAGGTTACACATTGAATTTAGGGATGTATATTTAGATTAAATGGGTTCTTTGGCTGGTACGGCAGTCAATTTAGCGAAGCCTTGAGGATGAGGATTTCGCCAGCCAAAAATGGAGATTTCAAGTGATTTAACCAAGAGGAAGGAGAACAAAGCTTGGGTTAGTCCGAGAATGGTGGGTTTTCCCCCACTTTGTGACCAAATTAACGTGGAAATGATGGCTAACCAGGTGATTTTGTAGGGGCTCACCACTAAAATAGGTACCCTTTGGCAATTTAACATGGCTACTTGTTGGATACAGCCCGTTTACGGATGATATTGGTGATGTTCAATAGCCATGTTAAATTACCGGAGAGTGGTTTAATAGGTTTGAATTAATGAATATAGCTGCTGGTTTCAAACATGTGTTTAATGTAATGTGCACATAGGAAAAGGGTGCTGATCCCCAATGATAAGCACATATTCTTCAGGTTGGGGTGGCTCAACCACCAACCAGTCGATCTTCCACTTTCAGCCCTGCTGATGGGAATTTGCAGATGTTGGAAGTTCAATTTTTGCGGTTTATCGTTTGCGTATATGATAATCATTGACATGTTTCGTTTTGTTTTGGACGATCCAGTTTTCGGCTGACGACGCTCAGGACCGGCAATTTATCTGGGAACGGCCACTTGGCAGAACGGATAGATACTGGTCTGAGCTTCTCCTGTGATCACTGTCCGCAACAAATCCAAATCCCGAGACATGTTGGACATGTTGTCACTCTCGTCTTAAGTTTGGAGGTTACTATATCATCTCTGTTAGTTTTCTCTCTCATTTTTGAATATAAACACATATGTCAAGGATAATATATATATATATATACATACGTGCAAGTGGACACGCAGAAAGGAAGACACATCAGCTGCAGTGTGAAAGTGGATGGCTGATGTGGTGGCTTATTTGAAAAGTAGAATGTTGGATGGCCATGGCATACCCCTGGTGTCAACTCAACTGCGGGTAGCTTCGAAGAACCGAGGTACCTCTCATACGCCCGAAGCAGGGAGCCGACGTCCGTCTTTCTCACCTTTCGGCTGCTTGGATGAGCGACCCCAGCGATTCATTGAGAACCCGCAAGGTGGGGCTAAGGTGGTTTATGGCTGATAACTGATATAGCTTGTGTTTGTGGTAGATAATTATGGGTATGGTTACTGGGGCCTCTATATAAACCAAGCAAGATCACTGGGGAGCCACTGAACAAACAAATATTTGGTTCCCTGCCCCGGTGTCCAAAGCACCTAGCCAAGGTCTAAAAGTGCATCGCGCCAGCTCAACTTCCCCCTTAAATCATCAAAAACCATCCAAAATTATCAAAAAACACGAGGCAATTCCACAAACATGATCAAAAATCATCCGACAATTCCCAAAAACCTGCCTTTTTCCATCACTTGTCCCTGCCCCAAGCAACGAGGCTACCCCGGCGCCGGCGCCGCACCCAGTGCGTCGCATGCTCCACCTTACCCGGACGAAGTGATGCGGATGCTCGGAGCAAATATGGGAGAATCATGATCCGATGCTCCGGGACTATCCCAGATTTTCATAGGTTTTACTCTCTGGTAAACTAACAGTTTGCTATGGAAAATCACATTTTTTCATGGGGAAAATCAACTATTTCTATGGCCATGGCTTCAATAGCTATGTTAAATTACCAGAGGGTATGTGTTTTTCTCCCTAAACATATGTTGTTTTTTTCCCATAGAGTATGGGACTAAAAATCCCGCAGCTTTTTCCCCAACTGAACTATTCCAATGATGAGCGGGCCCGGGTTGATCCAAAAGGAACAACGGGCTCCCGGGTTCACCCAGTCTGTACCAGATTCATTTGCCATGAAGCCAAGAAGCTCGCCGAGAACCAACTTATCTATCGTAAATCACAGAAATCAAAGGCAGTTAGATCCCCATTTTTGTTGGTTGAGTTAGTTATGCTAAGTTAAATCCCATGTTTGTTGGTTAAATCATGTTAAACCCCCCAAGCGTGTTAGTCAATTGCACTGTCCAAAATCCCGATTCTTGATAGCTGAACGGAACTCACCACTTTTGGAACCTCAGATCCCAAGGTTCCCCTATGGTTCTGAAACTAGGCTATCCCTAAATTCATTGGATTGGTTTACGGGAAAATTTACAGGAAACCTTTTAAATTTCATGGGAAATCAATGGTTTCCTGTAAATTTTCCCTTCAACCAATCCAATGATAAATCCAAAGGGTGATCCTTATCCCTATTAAAATGGCTGTATGGAGGGTATAATGTTGGTGAAACAATAAAAACCATCCCCCAATTTCACCATAAATAGCTGGGATTCCAACCTTTCCCAAATGGGTGGTTTATGCCTGTTTTACCCCACATTGCCGCATTTTCCCTATATATCCCTGTATATCCCTATATATCCCTATCCCTAAATATCCCTATATATCCCTATTAAAATGGCTGTATGATACTGTAGGGTATACCCCATTCTCAGACACATCCCTCTGGCCCGAGGCAGATGATGATGCAGAAAGCCTTCTACGACGGCTGGGTGGACGCCGCCGCCCGGGCGGCTGGCGCCGGCGCAGCGATGCCACCACACCCACATGCGTGCCTTGGGCGGCTAGGGCTATTCGAGATGTGCCAGTGCCATGGGCAAAAGTTGGATGATAACCACAAAAAATAGGGATTGCATTGTATTTTGATGGGATATGATGGAAATTTGCTCTGTTTGTGAATGGAGATTTAATGGGGGTTTAATGGTCAACTGGATTTGAACCAGGTTGGTTCTTCAACTGATGGGTGGAAACGGCTTTTTTTTCCCTTCAACCGATGGATGTTTTTCGGCGGATGGGATGTAAGTACTGGAAATAGGGAGCTCGTAGGTTTTTAATGTGGACATAACATGACATACCCTCCGGTAACCTAACATAGCTATTGAAAATTGCTATTTATAGTGCATTTTCCCATTAAAAATTGTGATTTTCCATAGTTATGTTAGTTTATCAGAGGGTAACTATTTAATGGGATATACAATCAATGATCATCAAAAGTTGGATTGTATATAGCAACCTGCAAGCATGGATACTGCAAATAATACCACTACTTGAGAATCGGGCTTTACTTTCTCTCGCTTAGGAGGTGCTATGCTCAAATTGGGAATTGTCATACCACAATCGAACACCAGAATTACTATACTTACGAGTACCAATATAATAAACTGTCTCGACGCTGCCTTCAGCCGTTTTCACAGATGGCGATAGAGAGGGAGAGAGAGAGAGAGAGAAAAACAAAAAGTACAATTAATTTGGATTCTAAATAATGATTGTATGACCATTCCCCAAATACAATGCTTCGACCCTGGCACATATACAGAATGAGTGTTTATTGAAGGCTTGTTGACATCCAACAGCCTCTCCTAGGAGGTTGTTAAGAATTGGGGAAGACACCTTTTGTGGGGCTGGTGGAATTGGCAATGCTGGGAGGTTGCCAACGAGAAAATGGGGGAACATCATCTGTTGATATCGTCAGCGCTACATGCAATCCAACATGCAATCCCACAGAACGACATCGACACCCGTGTTGAAAGGGACTTCCAGGATTGCCGTAATCTACCCACAATTCAAGGGAGTTGCCAGTGCCATCTAAGCTATATTGGCCTCAATCTCCCCACTAGATGATCTGCCAGCCTCTCAACCAATAGTTCGACCTTGAGAATCACTTATATATTTATATTTCTAATTATTTCTAGCGGGGAAAGACACTTGTCTTCCAACTTCCAATCTCCAACTCATTGCAGGGTCTTCACATCAGTTGCAGGGTAAGATCAGCTGTACTCAATGGATTGATTGAAGTGGATGGCGGGAACCCTGGTTGATTGTGATCATAGGGAGTAGGGAGTTATACTACCTAGGTTATTGGAGATTGTGAACTAGCCCATAGAGAAACTTAGCAGGACCTAGCAACTCACTAGTACAATGAGATGGGAGAGTTCCCATATGTTCCCATGTTTGTTTGACGCCACTCGAGGGCTCAAACTTGCCATTTTTCCCGCCACTTTTGGGACACCACATGAGTTCACCAGTTTTAGATGGGATATGCCCGAGTAGTAATCTGAGCCATAGTCACAGCATGGTTGTTTCCAACAATGAGGGTTGACTAAAAAAAGGCTGTGGACAACCAACAACCTCTACTAGGGTCTTTTGAAGCATCTGCCAACTATCTATCATCACTCAGACTCCATCAACCATCTATCGACACTCCATCAACCATTTGTTTACCGAGGCCTGGGGCCTTGGCCCCAGGGGCAGTGACGCCACCCTTGACACCTGCAGTCCAGACACCAGCAACTTGGCGGAGCGAGACACGACATGACACGACCTGATGCGCGGGTCAGTTGCGGAACGGAAACCCGGGAAACCCCATATGGAACAGATGGCATTTAGATAGGGAACATGATGGAAAATTGATGGACAATGATGATGTTCTTGTTGAGCTTAGTGAATTTACATATCTCAATTCTCATGTCATTTGTTTTGAAACAAGAATCCATAAGAACCTTAAAGATATGTTTGCCTTCAATTTTGTCCTAGTATGGTGATCAAAATCGACTTTTCTTCTTTTTTGGGCAGAAGATGGGGGGCTGTGTTGTTAGGATATGTTCCTACCTAGAATGATAGGAGACTATCCCAGGAGCGTGGAACGAGCACAATTGGAATACCAATGGCTGGACATCAAAAACAAAGGGCTTGAAAGGGATTACTATCTCCCAAAAACTGGAAACTTGTTCACCAACCAGTGTGCTCAAACTCTACATGCGCAATGTTTGAAGACATCAAGGAATTTCATATTCAGAGAATGATTACTGGCCACATTTTTATCACATACAATCCACATACTCTAATCAGCGCAATTATATCTTCCAAGTACAAATCGAGCCATGCCCATGCATTTCTTGTTGCTCACTGGTCACTATGAGCATAGACACCGCCCCATCCAGAATGAAAGTGAACGCCAGGGAAGCCATACACAATCCCCTTATTTGGATCCCCTTCTGGCTGTTCATGAGCAGCCAGATCTTTGTCATGTTCAGCAATAAGTCACTCCAGTATTAGGTACCCAAGGGCTTGACCTATACGATCCCATCATCAGTGTAATGATGGTTGGTTCTATTTTCATGGTCGCATGGCTATTGTACCCCACTTTGGTGAGTGAACCACCCATGTTTGGGTAGACAGACTGGATGGCTACTTCAAAATACGACTTATTTTTTGGCCATAAACGCCGACACAAAATGACTTCAATTGAAGAAATGGATACACTAAACCAACGTATCTTGGATAAAACTTTAGTTGTGACGTTGTGACTGTAATCCAAGATTATTGTAAATATCCGGATTAGTGTATTATGCGAGATTAAGCTTCCCCTCCGGCAATCAAAAATGGCGAGCTGGAAAATCACCCAGTTGTGGATGATTTTCCCCATTGCAGTCCCAATTCACAGGGGATTTTCCAGCAAGCCACGTTTGATGGCACCGGAGGGTAGTTCCATCAATACCCGTTGATCACCATTAAACACCATTGGCAACTATAATCAACCATCATCAACCATCACCAACCATTATTAGCCATTATATCAATATCCATTATTAACCATCCTTAACCATCATTAACCATCACTAACCAGTTGTTAACCATTGATGTTCCATCCTTAACCATCACTAACCATGACGAACAAACCCCAGATTCAGTTCATCATCAGACAGGTGTTGGGAGGCGTGGCTGCCTCGCTCAACGCCGCTGGGCGAATCTGGAGCCATTCTCGGGTCAGCCATGGTGCATCCCACCTTGTAAACCAACATAACTACTGAAAATCACAATGTTTAATAGTTAAATCAACGAACTCAGTGGCCATTTTCAATAGCTATGTTAGTTTACCAGAGGGTAGTGACCTTTGATGATCGTAAGTCCCCATCAATAAGGGTAATTCCATGAACACAAGTGGCAAAACTTTCCCACTTACCACTTATTAAGTGGGATGATCCTCCAAGTATCCATTTCCATATATTCCCCCTTCAATGGAGTGCCAGTTGGAGCTACATATGATTAAAAAAAATGGGATCACATCGGTGACTTGATCCATGCCCATGTGGATAGTTCAACTTGTGAGAGTTCCAAAAGCAGATCCGCAGACCTGACTCTAGAGGACTGACCCCCAAGGGATATACACAGACTTTGGCATGCCATTGCGACTCAAGATTCAGGTGATGAAAAATGGGACATCATCTTTCGCCACGATTGGGAGTGTTTACCAACCAGCTATGGCCAGAAAACATCACACAGACTCTTTGAACCGAGTCAAAGGTGGGATATGTTCAGCACTCATGGCCATGACATGCCAAAGTGACATTCCCCCACCCGAATCCCCAGGCACACGTGCAGGCAATGCAAGCAGCACAGGCCTGGCAATCTGCATGAATTATCATATGAGTAAGGGGAATCATCACCATAGCTGGCCTTTTTTCAGCTATTTTCATCTATTTTCAAGTTAGTGAATTATGATAATTCAGCCACAAATGGAAACATGACCACAGTCCTAACAGGTTACAACTAGTCAAACATGTATAAACAGATCAGAACCCGCATGCAACCCTGGGTGTCTTAACTCCAATAATCTTGTGGCTGGTTCTTGTCATTTTTTTCGTTCATTCTACCCCGGATGATACTCCCAACGCGCATCTTCAACCCCGGAGGATGCGTGGCGGCCCACTGTGGGCTGCAAAAACTCATTCGTTGGCTTAGCTGCGATATGGCTGGCTACAAATTACAAATCCGATGGTTTCTGAATATTTCTTACATGATTTGATATGATTTGTTTGCCAATTACCATCCGGTAGTCAAACGTGGCAATTGGAAATCCTCTATAAATGAAGGGTTTAATGGGAAAATCATCTATATATACAGTATATATATATGCTGGATTTTCCATTGCCATGTTTGATTACCAGAGGGTACTGTATGCAGATTGGTGCCTGGTCAAGAAAGCCTCGGTTTCTTGCGAACGTTTCTTTCAGGGCCAGCCGCCAAGTCCTGCACGGCAGGTGGGCACTGGGAGGACGGGGACAGTGACTGTAGCATTCTGTTCTATGAATTCGTCATCCCTTTGGTAAGATAATGTACCCTCATTGTCATAGTCAGTGGATGTGGATGGTGATTCAATATATTGGTAGTATATAATTAGAAATGTATGTATACATATGTCATATGTAAATATATTATACAAGGGGGGGGGGTATAATGGAATATAGCACCAAAACTTTGCTATTACCCTGCATCCCTGCAAAATCTTTCAAAATGGAGACTATAGCTGTGAAAATCATCGAACTAAATAGATCTGAATAGTGGATTTGCCAGCAAGCCACGTTTGATGACACCTGATGGTAAGACGATGTAAGACGTATTTGAGACATTTTGAGACGTTTTCCTTTCCATAGCGGAAGGTGGGATGATGCTGGGGGCCCAATTGTACCACATTTGTTTGTTTTGTTTTAAGGGAGTTTGAGGTTTGAGTCTGAAAACGGATATGATGAGTGTCAATCGCTCATAGGCGTGTTTGTGAGCATCGTGTACGCCTTTGTTGAAGGTTTTACGCGCATGGACTGTCCGGACAATCTGTATCTATCTCGAGGATTCTCAAAGGGTGTTCGTTGACAATATTGGGTTCTGTACATGACTGTACATGCATTTCATGTTGTTTTTCTTCATACTTTCTTTTGGTATAGTTGTGTACGCATAGGTAAAGAACAACAGACGAGAGTGTATGGAAATGGCCCAAAAAACATCAGTAGCTTGGGAATATCATTGCAAATTCCATGTTCTATCTACTTCAGGATGATATACATGTATATATACATCTATACCGAATATGTTCCCAAATTACCTACCCTCTGGTAAATTAACATAGACCCTGGCAGTCATCGGGATTGGAAGATTCGTTTGCTATAAACATAGCTATTCCCAGGGTCGAACTGTTAATATACCAGATGGTACCTACTAAATAACCATTAATAAGATTTAATAAGCATTTATAGATCGAAATTATACCTATAATATCCATAATAAACATATGGTATATATGATTTCTGCGCGATTTGATGATCCCAGATTTCTGTGGAACCCACAGGTGGCACCTCTGAGCCCTGGAGCCTTACCAAACACGTCACTTGGGCGGGAAAATTCACTGGGCCAAAGATGGGAAAGAGATGGGACACCATCATTTTTTGTAGCTAAATACAGGCAAATCATTGAACCAAGTGGATAAGATATGCATGGTAAGTATATCGAACTAATGTAGTTGCTGGGGTAAGCATAAGCAACAAATGTAAGTAGTAGGGGTTGGCAAGATGATGTTGAGTAAATCCATGGTCCCGTCTTGTGACTGATTGTTGTACACTTTTTATTGGGGTCACTCTCTGGTAATTTGCTTTCGTTTGCTATGGAAAATCGCCATGTTTGAATATGTTTAGTAGGTAAATTATCGAACTAGATTCACCATGTTTCATAGCTATGCCAAACTACCAGAAGGTAAGATCGGTGCATGTGGTCCAAAATATGATTGGAGGATACAACTTGGGTTCGAGAAGCTCACTGGAGAAAGCTTATTCAAGACGTATTACATTGTCTTACATCTATCATATGCAGCTATGTTTGTTTGCACCAATTTATCCATCCATCCATTTGCCTAACTTCATGTCTTTCACGTGTTCAATATATTACTAAAAAAATCCTTAACATTCATCAAATGTATATATTCCGAGAGAGCAATCCCAAAAAGGATGTTGAGAAAGTCTTTAAAATCCCACAATGAAAAATTGTGATAAGTTGAACCTTTTGGAATCTTCTTGGATGATGATGCAGATCCCATGATTTGGGGTTTTACCACCAGGTGAAAACCAGGTGACCTCAGGTGAAAAACCCTCTGAAAAAATGACAAAAAGCTGTTGTTTAATCCGACTTAAATCTATCTCCAAAGAACAGATATGATTCATGATAATAATATATATATATATAACATTATACAACCACAAATGCCAATGCATAGAAACATGTATACCCCTTAGAATAGTAATATCCCGTAGTCTATATAGTAATAGTAATATGCTACTACATCCTTTCTACCATATATACATATACATATACATAGTAATAGCTCATACATACATATGTATATATATATATATTAACGTATGTGCATATCTAAACAAATAAATAAATACACACACATATACAAATATACATACATACATATATATATATATACACATTTTTTGAACAAATAACATTCTAAAAAGCTATTCCTTCGTAAAATACCAACATCTTTCTTCATCTTAGGCCATCTCAAGCCTCAACCGGTGACCTCTCGCAGCCTGGCGATCTTGGGGAAACCGTGGGGAGAACTCCATGAAAATCCCTGGGAAATGGTCATTTGAAGAGAGAACATGATGATGAATCATGGGATTTTAGATGATTTTTAGGAAGTCATGGCAATTTTTTTTATGGAAAGCTCCTGTGTTCTACCAAACAAGGCTCATTTTTTGGAAACAAGGCTTATTTGTCCTAAGTACGTCTTATTTCATGACGGATGTGCCACTAGAAACCTCAAATTCATACGTTTTAAATTTAGAAAAACATACATATGGTATTTGTATGTGTACATATGGGTATATATCATAACTTGAAGAGGTTGGATGATGTTGGTGATGGATGTTTATCAGATTTCATCCGAGTTGAGGTTACTGGATGCAATAGCTCGCCAGCCTTCATTATTAGCTCATAAGAAGATGTCTGAAGGATTGTTTGTGGTAGTTATAAGGTGGTTTGTGAGGTTGGCAATTAACTAGTTTGGTATATGATTATATGATGGTATATGTATATAACGAGTAAGAGGTGATTGTGTTTGCTATAGAAGTTTACTCAATCAATGGTCAGTAGATTGGTTATTAGAAAGGCAATCCCCAACTGAAGAACCATTCTGGTAAACAAGTGATGATCAATTGTACTAGACCAGCCCTCTTCTCCTGAAAGAGCGTTGTTGCTTTGAACAGCAAATAATGGAACATAGATGGACACAGATGGGCATGTCAGCACGTTCCCTTTGAACTTCGGACAACATGTTCCCTACTTGTGAAGAATGATGGAATTTCGAGCAACAAATCAGGCTTCCGAACATCCCGGATCTTCCATCTCACAGTCATGACAATTTGTCCCCAGAGTTGACTGGGAAAATAGGCAGGAATCATCATGGCTTTGTGGCGAAAACTTGTGAAACCAATCCATTGACTGAGAGAGAGGGAGAGAGAGAGGGAGAGAAAAAAAAAAACATATTGACTGTGACCACGACTGAAAATCATGGGATGTTCTGATATCTTCATTTATCTTCTGGGAAAGCCAAGCTATAGCCAACATCTGGGCACTCAGGTGGCACCAACGCACTGATGGTCTCCAGGCAGGGTCAGATCTAGTACAAAACACGGATTTCTAAGGGTGTTCCATGGGATTCTAGTGGAGGATTGAGTGGGATTGAATGGAGATTTGATGGGATTTAATTTAATGAAGAATAGAGATTTGATGTCGGGGATTGTCTATTACACACGCATTTGTCTTTCAAAAATGGTGCCCGCCACTAGAACTTCGCAAAGTTGGTTGATAGGGTATGGTGGGGTGGGGTAGGGTAACAATTGGATTTATGGTAGATATAGCATAGATGGGTGTATGAAGCAACTTATAACTGGGGGGCTATCTTGTAAGGAGAGGGGAGCATCAGAATTTACAGTTGAAAGACCTACACGTAATATCTCCATATGTATGTGTATATATATATATACATATTTATGCGGAAGGTTTTGGTATCGTGACCTCATTTTATCATTTGAAACGAGGATGGAAGAGGAGTCTTCCTGAGGTTTAATGTTACCTATCACCAAGTCAGCACGTGCAGCTCGTTGAATCGCTGGTGCCAAATTTGTTTCAACAAAACAGAGACTTTCCCTTCTTATTTGTTTTCATCAAAGGGTCATGAAACACCCTCAACGTCGGACTTCCACATCGGTGTTGTTTTTATCGTCAAGGCTTTGTTTGGAGGTTTCCTAAAATGGGGGTACCCCACCATCATTCCAAGTTCTCATTCTTAATGGGAAAACCAATGCTTTGGGGTGCCCATATTGAAACCTCCGATTGGAAGGACGATCCCCCCTGACCCCTGCGTCGTCTCGGGAGGTGCCTGTGCAAGCACCAGCCGGAGGAGTCATCGTTTCAGGAAAGGATAGTCCGAGGTCCAGCATTTTGAAGCAACTTGACGATCCGGGGAGCGGAATACCCTGGGATCATCTGGGATCCAAGGATGAGGAAATCCACGCCACAACTTTCGGGCAAGATCCGAGGTGTCCTTTGAGTTTTCCAGGAAGTCAATGCTCTGTTATTGCAGTAAGTGTGATAGGTCGGGCTGAAGATTGGAGCATAGGATGTGGGTATGTCAAAAAATGGGCTGCAAACAACTATCCATCATGTTCCAGGCATGATCCCACCATGCGAATTGCATCAATGTAATCCTGAAGCTCTATCCAACAAAAACCGAGATTGAGTGTCATGGAAGGCGTGTTCTATCCATCATTATATAGGAAGTGATATCATTAAGATACTAGCAATGGTTAACAGTTAACAATTACATTTGATAGTTATCCCAATTGTTGTCGATTTTTCACATCAGTTTGATCACAGATGATCAAAACGTTTTTTTTTGAATGTGTGAGGATCATCTATCATTTTGAGAGCTGTTTGTTCCATATTGTTTGGTAATTATCCACCTTTTTGCAATAGATCTTTGAAAATATGGGGAAAGCCATTCCATTGTCTATTTAAAGGTTTACCTCGCCTCATTTGGTGAGAAACATGTTCCCCACATAGATTTCCCTAGATTTCTATAGGTTAACCCCATGTATCATTGGATTGGTTTAAGGGAACAAAATACAGGAAACCCATGGGATTTTCCCATCAAATATAGAGGTTTCCTGTAGATTTTCCCATGAACCAATCCAATGAATCTATATTTTCAGGTGTCCGAGCTTGGGGGTTGCTCGGAAAATCCCAGGTTATGCGGTGCCTGGGGTGCGTTGGCAGCACCTCCTGCACCTCCAAAGCCCACGGTGCGTTTGGCCACAGAGAAAGGCACCTTTTTTTTGGGGGGGGAGGATGGCCATCCCCAACATCTCCATTTTTATTGGACCAACCCCAAAAATATCCAAAAATCCCAAAAGCAAAGTTGTTGATCAAGAGTTTTGATGGCTATTGACAGGTTGCCGATGTGAAGCAAAACCCATCACAATTCTCATTTTGGCTTTATAGTTACTGGTGATGAAAGAATTATCTCCCCTTCCAAAACCTTCCAAAAAAGACAACAAAAACGAAAACCCCGAAAAATGTCCCTGGTCTTTTTCCGCGCGCGCCGTTTTTGGCGGCCAGGCTTTGCTCGTGACCGCGCCGAGCTCTTGTTCTTCCGACGGCCCATGGAGCGACCCGAGGAGCTGGTCCGAGAGCCTAGGAGATGGGGAGGATCAGATGGGATTTACCAACCTATGACCCTTGGTAAACTACCATGATGATGGGAAAATATGGGAAATCACATGACATCCACCCATTTTTCATGTCATGAAACCTCCCTGGTAAAACTAAGATGTGGATGATTTGTTTCAAAAACTACTTGGATGACCTTCCCTATGTATTTGCTTTAATCGATGGTGTAAAGCCGTAGATGATGACGACCTGGGGAATAAGTACAGTATGATTTGTTTCCCTAAAAATGACCCGGAAAAAAAAATCAGCCTCTACCACATTGAACAACAAAACGCAAATGTTCATGCCCCCAGGTTTTTGACACCCCGTGGTGCTTGGAGGTTTCACGTCTTGTTCCAGAGGTCGACCCAGATCGACCCTTGGGGGTGTTGATGCGCCTTTAGCATGTGGGGATAAAAACTCCTGATTTCCTGTATGTCCTGAAATTTTCGGGATTCCAGTTGTTTCCTTGTCAATTTCTTGTAGATCCTTCGTTCAATGGATTGGTTTCAGGGGAAGCAGGAAACCTGTCGGAAACCTCCATATTTCATGGTAAAAATCATGGTTTCTTGTAATTTGTCCCTTAAAACCAATCCATTGATTCATAGAAATCCATTGATCTAAATGTGTTTCGAAGGATTCCATCTGCTAAGGCCACCTTGGGCTGCGCCAAGGTTTGAAAGCGGCCGCAGCCTTGGGGCGGGAGCATCTTTTGGGGGGGGCCTCTGGTCAAACATGGCTAGCTTGAAAATCCTATACCCTCTGGTAAACATACAAAAAACTATGGAAAGTCACCATTTTTTTTAGTAAATCAACTATAAACGTTATAAATGAGCAATTTTCAATGGCTATGTTCGTTTACCGGAGGGCAACTATAGTTGGAGTTTTAGTTGGGAAAATCATCGAGCTCAACGGTGGATTTTCGAACTGGCCATGGGGGTCTCATAGGGGGATCAAATTGAGGCAGAATGGGTATGAGTCAACTCATGGATTGCCATTGCAAGCTCCATTGGATGGGTGATCACACACTAGAATCAGTTTGGGTGTATACATATGCAGATACATATGCTCATATATGATCATATATGCATGTATACAAGTCCGAAAAAATGATGGCCAGAGAAAAATGGGTGGGACAGTCCCAGATTCTTCTTGGGTTTTTGAAACTCTTGTCTATCACACGGCCCATACCCCAATCCATGCTTGGCCACGAGCCAAGGCATTCAGTGAGAGCCGGAAGTTCTGAGAGATCTGCAGTGTGGAACTGGTGAAACTGACAATGGTGGGCCTTGCTGGAAGACATGGAGAATTTTTTGGAACGATCCTAAAGGTAATCATGTAAGATAGCCTAAGAAATCCCTAAGATCTAAGGCAATCTAAGATGGCTCTGGAAGCCATGGCTCATGAATAATTCTATGATTTTACCATATTCTACCCGTTCTAGAAACGGTGACTTTCCATAGCGAACTGTTAGATTACCGGAAGGATATTCCGCAATTTGGGAAGCTGTTGGCTCCCACGTGAGCCATGTAGCTTTACATGTGGTCATCTCTATCTTGATTTGTGCATGTTCTTTCCCGAAAGGCCTAGAAGCGGTTCAGGGAGAAAATGTGTGAGAATGCAGGACATTTCTACATGTGCTTGCGGATAGTTCATTAAACTTTAATGAAAGGATCCAGCCCAAAATCAAAACACTTTCAAAACGCTATGTTTGTCTTTTTTTTGTCGATTTTTTTCTGATGGAAAAACGTGTGGAAGTAGTGAAAAAAATAGGGAAACCGCTATTTCAAAACATTTTCAGAGCGCTTTTATTTTGCTCCCAAATCACTATCTTATTTTAAATAACATCTCTGGAAACATAACAACTTTCAACATTAAAGATGCCAAAATCATATCAAATAATGATTTCCTGCAACATTATCCTAACCCCTTTCATTTTGCCATATGATGATCTTGCATTGGAACCGGGGTTCCCCATTTTTCAGACGATGTCATATGGTCATGAAGCCCACATGGATCTTTCAAGTTTCATCAGCTCTGCGCGGTTTCAAAGACTTTGGATCTAAAAAAACGCAGCTGCTGCGCGAACCCTGGATTCATCGCAGCTGACGCTTCACCCTTTGATTCTGCGGGGGGAATGGGTTCCCTTCACCGTGGAACAACCGGACTTTTTCACAGAGCTCTGGACGAAACATGGGGTGGGGCCGTTTCTTCTCCCAGTTTTTGGCCAAAAAAAATGATCTTTAAGGATTGGATTGTTCGAAGGTATATTATGTACTCTTTGGTAATTGATCATAGCAATGGAAATAACCATTTTAACAGCTAAGTCATACATTATAGATGATTATAGATGGACGATTTTCCAAGGCTATGTTGAATTCCCGGAGGGTTTTCCTGCCAGTTAGATTCATTCACCGAATGCATGGATCCCTGGTTCAAGCATAGTTTGCCACCGTGAAACCTAGGATTGAAATCCGCTTTGACATAGTATTAGCATAGTATTTAATAGCATGTAAAAAACCAAACAAAAATAGAAAAGCCATCTATCATCATGTATCATCATTTATTTTAGTAGGACTTGACTTTTCCATCCTTTTGGCGGTTGCTACATGTTGAGCTACCCGCCAAAGCATTTGAGGCAGCAAGGAGCAAGTTGCCGGGGTTTTGCAGGGAGTCCGGCCCAACCCCTTAGCTACCATGGCATGTTTAAGTGTCACAAGTTCCCAGGGCTGAACACGACGCTGAGAACTATTTGAGAGTCATACAGCGCACTGACGTTGGAGACACCATGCATTTCGCGCCTTCAAAGGCAGACCCTCGAAGTGTCTCGAACTGTGAAAATGGCCATTGGTCGACTTGGAACGAGGGTTTGCCACCTGGATATGTATTGTATTCTTATGATGCCAAGCTGAAATGTCAAGGAGTGACAAGACCGGCCTTTGGGCCTGGTCACATGGTGCGATGGCGATGGCACATGGCAATAGGATGGTAGCTTGGTTCACTGTGATATACGGTAGACACGTACTATACAGCGCACCTATTGCACCAATATGGTATTGATACTTTCTCCGACTCCCTTCGTAGCTGTTAGCATCATTACTTTAAGTTAGAGAAGAGGATTCCAAATGACTTTCTGTACTCTTTGAACATGTTATTTGGCGCTGGGAAGTGGGAAGTCCCTACTTCCAACAAGTGTAGCCAATCTACATACTGTACATGTTACATGGGCTTCCGCAACCATGTTCGTGTCCCGGTGTGACAGAGGGTATAGCTAACTTCCTGTGCTGTTCACATCCTGTTCAACTTCTTGATCTCTCCCTCGAGACAGCTGGCAATCTAAGACTTTCGGGCCGGAGTTCCGGAGGACCAGAGGTGAAACAAGAAGATCTACTAAGATCCAAGAACCCGCAGGTACTGCATGCCTTTGATTGAGTTTGGTCCTGGAAGAGCATGAAACCATTCATTTTATATGGATCAATCGGAGGGGGACCCAATTCTGATCCACCTAAACATCTGCGGATGAAGAAGCGGGACATTTATGCGCAGGAAATTGTTGCCGCCATATTCAGGAATCATGGAATTGAGGAATCAAGACATGACATACCGAGTGAGCGCAGGAATCTCAGGTGATCATTCGTGGTTTCACTTGTGGCCGTTGACTCCCGGCTGTTTCAGTCCAGACGCGCGATGTGCCACTCATCGAGCGGTGGTGTTTTCTTGAACAAGGGGTGAGGTGCGCACCTTTTGCTGCAACTTGAGTCTTGAGCAAGCTTGAGCAGTGTCGAAACTTGTTTGTTTATTAGATTTCTTAGCTTGAACATGAAATAAACTGCCGTTCAGTGTCCATTCCCATTAGGAGTTGAATGATATTTTTCAGGTGTACCACCAGCCCTGATGGCATTATCACATCAGCATGGCCACGGCCTGCTAAGTGGCCATGTTTTTGGGGGTTCCAGAGTTCGGATGATCAACTTGCTCCCGAGATATCGAAGATATCGAAGATTTGTGGGTGCAATTTTCATTGGATTGGTTTAAGGGAACATTTACAGGAAACCTCTATATTTCATGGGGAAAACCATGGTTTCCTGTACATTTTCCCATGAACCAATCCAGTGAAATTTCGCATGTCAAACATGTCAATGGAATCAGTCGCAGTCGCACCAGTTTTTTTCGAACATCGCGGACAGCGCAACGCAACGCGCGCTCCTCGCCCATGGCTTCTGGCAGTTGGCTGGGTCAAAATCGGCCAATTGATGGGATGGTGGGGAATGATTCCAGGCGCTTCAGAGCCATGATCACAGGCTCTGTTTGCAGTGCGTATCTTGGTATGTCTTTTACAAGATATAAATATTATATAATATTATATATATATTATATATATATATATAGAATCCATGCATACAGTATTTACTCTCCATATTTGATACGTATGATTAGATGCAGATGATGGGGTGTTCCACGTCCACTGTTTTTAGGGTTCGAATGATCCCTGGATGCATGTGATTCTTTGGCTAAGTTGAATACCATGTGTCCGAGTGTTTTTTAAATACTACAATACACATACATGCATGCATGCATGCATGCATGCATGCATGCATGCATACATACATAATCATACATACTTACAGTACATACTTCATACATACATGCATGCATGCATGCATAGATACATACATAGATAGATAGGTAGATAGATACATACATACATATATATATATATAATATAATATTGCTTTATTTTTAGGTGTATATATATATAATTATCTATTGCCATTTCCATGTGAGCCCCCGGCCCCCCAAGAAGAATAACAATTACCGTACCCCCAGGTGTCATCAAACTTGGCTATCTGGGAAATCCCCGAATCACATTGGGGATTTTCCAGCAAACCATGTTTGATGACACCGCAGGTTATCTACACTGTGGGTGTGCAGCTGCAAAGTTCGTCAGTTCCATCATGTTGGATCTTCGGCCCTGCTATGTTGACAAAGTCAGCTGCCACGTGCCACGACGCTTTATGGGTTGACCAATTTGTGACCGGCTTCCCTGCAGGAAGCGTTTTGAACTTTATCGTAGGCGGATTCATTATACCAAAAGAAGGCAACACTGAGATGCAAAAAGGTTGCGGCGAACTCGGACTACCCTCTGGTAATCTGCTAATCAAACATGGCAATAGACGCTAGAGAGAGAGAAAGCGAGAGAGAGAGAGAGAGAGCGAAAATGAAAAATCCCCAATGAAAAATCCCCATGATTTTCCCAGCTAGGAACCTCCATTTAGTTCGGGGATTTTCCAGCTAACCACAGAGCTCATTTTTGGTGCTGAATCCCATGATTCGGTCTGACATCCTCCTGGTTGTGAGTTGAACATCCGCTGTTGATGAAATTCAATGGTGATCCGTGTTTAAGTGTAATTAGTTGTAAATCCAAGATCATCCTAGTTTTGGGAGGTACACATAATTTTATTTAAACACTCTTTATGTATTTCCAAGATGTTCCAAGTCTTGGGAAGCAAAAAAATCAGAAATGAATCCAGTTGAATCCATTTTGACTTGTTGGTTAATCATGATTTTCCTGGCTAAATCCCCACTCCTCTCGGTGATCCCCATTGGTTTTGAGTTTTGAACTCCAAATCCCAAATCCATGGATTCTGGCGGTCCAAAAGCTCGACTTAGGCCATGAACCTTGACACCTTTTCGTTGAGCTCCAAGGATAAGGAGCCCGGGCCAGAAAGATTGGGATCTGATGGGGTTGAAAAAGATGGGAAGAACCAACAAGAATGGGGACATATGGGGACTTAATATGGGATACACATATTGCATATAAACATATCCAATAACATACATACAGTATAGTTGCATATATATATATATATACATATGTATATGACCGACCGACTTTATCTAGTTACTGGATCGTAATGAGGGATATTATGTATACAAATTGGTGGGTTTGCAACAAAATTAGTGCTATAATGGGATGCAACCGGGGCGAATAGAATGGAGGGATTTGGATGGATAAATTACAAAGATTCAGAAAAGTTGCTATTGACTCCTCAGTGGTGAATCTGCCGCAGCAACAACTCAGGAGACGCCTTTGTACATGTACTGCCGGGCGGTCTAGTCTGAAAACGTCCTGGAGTCAGGTTGGGCAAAAAACTGTAACAAAAAACTAGTTGTATCTCAAGCAAGGGTTCATGACAAGGCTTGGACTGATAATGATAATGGTGATGTCGATGACGACGATGATGATGTTACTATGATCACCAAAGTAAATCGATGTGGTCCCAGGCACCGGTGGCATAAGATGCGAGTACTTTGGCGCGGCGCTGCGACGCCAAGGTCAGCCGAAGCCGGGATGGAGCCGAGCGATGGATGATCAATGGTGGTGAACGAGAAAATCAATGGTTAATAGTGGTTAATGATGGCTGATAATCGTGATCAATGGAGATTAATTGTGATTTAGTGATGATTATTTGTGATTAATTAATGGAGGTTTCAGTATAGGAAGACATAGGAAGTTCATCCACAAATTGAGAATAGAATGGGAATATACGGGCCCTATTAATGGTTCATAATGGTGATTTTAATGATGATTAGTGGTGATTAATGGAATTTTCTTGAGCTTGTGATTTGATGATGTGTTTCATTTGGCGTCCCTGCTGGTGTAGAAACCACCTCTTGTCCTTATGGTTGGCTCAATTTCGGTGTGTCTCCAAATCTTGACAACACGGGAAGTACATACCCAAATGATCTGATGGCATCAAGGGAAAAATGATGACCCGTGAGGACAGTGAGGACAGTGAGGACCAGATTTGGCCCAGATAGTACCCAGTTTCGCGGCCCAGGTTTCAAACATGTTTGGGGCTCAGCACCAGGTAGCCACAGATGACTTGAATTTAAGATCCGCACCAACTAAACCAAATCTATCGAAATTCGAAATGTCACAAATACTCTCTGGGATTTTAGCATAGCCTTCGAGGAGATATATATATATATATATATATGTGAATCAAATAATTTGCCATGTTCCATATAGCCATGTTGAAATACTGGAGGCCATAATAGGCTATAATATATTCATGTATACATATATATTCATCGATGGGGATGGCAACAGCTTCACTTGTATGTGGGTCAAAAGTTGTGTTCATGTTTATGCGATGTGATTACGCAGTCGCACGGTGCCATCCTTGTGTGGCTTGCGAACCAATTCCATGCACCGTTTCACGGAACATCTTGTGATTTCCAGGGGCTAATTGGGTAGGTCCCAACCCAATTATGTGGCAAATCCAACGTGAGGTGTACAAGCTGAAGGGTGGGATTCAGCACTATGGCAATACCATCGGTTCGGAGGGTTGGAAGGTGCCAAGTTGGGGCGCCCTCCAAGAAAATGTGTGAAAAAAAACTGGGATGGGATGTCATATAATTGCGACACCGGATTTATACTGGAATATACATGGATTTTATGCAAGGGAGATTAACCCTGTATCCACTCAAATGTCGGACCCCAAAGGGTCAAGCACTTGGTTGCCTCTTACAGGGTGAAAGTGAAAGGATGTGAAAGGGCTGAAACTGAAACAACGATTTGGGTCCAAGAAGCATGAAGCGATTATATCATTATATCCTTGCCTCGTTTTAACATACGACCTCTGAAAATGGGTCCGGATCGCCCAAAAAATTGGCTTTGATCATGCTTCTCTTGGGATGTTGTCATGTTTGGGTTCTATCCTATCAATCTATCATATCAGGGGTGCCAACCACCATCAGAGATCCTGGAAAGGCCCCCCGACAGGCTCTCATAAACAAGGTCCCAACATATCATTGCAACTCCATTCAATATAATTATTCTCCATCTATTTTCCTAATTCTTCGCAGACAATCGAAGATTTGAGACAGCATTGCTGGTTTCCCGAAACCAAGTCACAAAATATATAGAAATTCCATGAGGTTCCTTGAAACAGTTTTAGCATGGAGAAACATATGACGTTTCCGAAACTTGGTGACCCTAAAATCATTGTTGCGCCTTCAAAAAATTGAAATTGGGATTTTGGTATGAGTTCCTCCCCTCCAAGGTCCACCATATCGGGCCCATTTTTGGAAAGACACGTTTATCATATCCCGATTTATAGTTTTTTATTTCAACTTTCATACTTCCAGGAAATAAATGTAATTATATAGCAATAAGGTTTAGGATATGTCTTCACCATGTTCCCCACATGTTCCCCATGTCTTGTTGGGATTTGATCACCAGCTTCCACCCGGCTCTTTCTTCGGCCCCAGGGCAGGCTCTTTGTCTTTGACCGGCGCAACTCCGTGCCTGTGGGCGAAGGAGCGAAGCGCTGGTGCAGCTGACCTTGGCTGGGTTTGGCGATGAAACATGTGGAAAAACATGTAGGGAAACTTGAAAAAATATAGGTGTAATATGCATATTATATATATATTAATTAATATATGGTTTATAGAGTTTGACATAGTTGAAGCTTTCACATGTTTTAAGCTGATTATTTGATGGGCTTCAATTGCACGTCTTCACATTATGCGTGAGACCCTTCTCACCTGTTGGATTCAATGTGTGTACTCTGTACACATCCGCAGTTCTGTTGACGTTGAGGCGGTCAAGTTTCAATCAGTTTTAGTGACTTGTTTATATCCCACATTTTATCCACATGATTTCACTATGACATCCAATTTTTGCCTAATCCCCATACACTGCGTGGCAAATCTCCGAGTTTCTTCGGTGCCAGGAGCTGCAAAACTGCAGCACTGCTCCATGTGCGGCAAATCCAACGCTGCAGAGGTGGGGTTTCCATAAATGGTGGATCCCCAATAGCTGGATCGTTTACAATGATGGAAAATCCTGCTAAAATGGATGATTTAGGGGTACTCCCATTTTAGGAAACATATATTAGGGGAATGATCCTAGATGATTAGGGATGTTGATTGGGGTATGATTTTAGATACATTGTTGAATATTGATATATTGATGATTAGGGATATTTTTTGGGGATAGTATTATATATCTATCCATTCCATACACTTGATGATTAGCGATACTTAACTTCTATATCTAGGGGTCAATTCGTTGATATTATGATGCATTGGGCAGAATGGGATTACTAAACCGAAACCAAATGTGGGGAATGATTCTACAGAACAAATTTCTGAATATGATTGCTTCATGATTTGCCGAGACGGAACTTCCAACATGAAGGATAGCTTTCCCAGTTGGGTCATTCGGTCCATGAACAGAATAGATCCAGGTGTGTGAAGCCGGGGGTGAATGAAGAGCAGATATCTCCATTGCTCCATGTGGGGATTTTGAAAACGGGCTGGCGGGTTTCAAAAATAATTGTCTCTCAACCTTTGGTATATCAGCTCCATATTTTGTCCTTATAATATCTTTTATATGGTTGACTGACTCTTGTGTCTAAAATCGGTCAACAAAAACCAAAGAATGTTTTCTGTTTTCCCAATGGCTAGCTGAATAATTGCCCAGGTCTTTGGGATTGTTTCAAGGGAAATTTTACGCGAAACCATGATGTTTCCGATCAGATATTGGAGGAGTTCATATCCCATATTCCTTTCAACCAAGTCTGGAATTTGCTACAAGGCTTCGAAGTTGTAGTTCAGCACAGATTTGTACTGCGGCAAACCCAATGTCATAACCCATCCCCAATGGCTTTACCACATGACCCCCCTCCAGACGGAGACCCGGCGACCCAGCGCGGCACCGAGGAGTTCTGGAACTGTGCCAATGTGGACTGCAACCGCTGCATGGTGACATGTGTGGCCACCAAGGGGATGAGATGTAAGTCTTGAGAACAGCGAAGAAGGAACCAGCATGGTTCAAGAAAGATGAATGTTATAACGTGAAGGATGTGCTTGTGTAATATCCAATATGAAGAAGCTAATGTCCAACACCAAGTATCTAAAAAATATATATCCAATATCCAACGTCTACGATATATATATATATATATACGAGGTATATAATACATTATTGTTATATGTTTGTATCTCTCCCTCTCTCTCTCTACCTCTATATCTCTCTATCCATATCTCTCTATCTATCTACCTAATCTGATCTAATCGAATCCAATCCAATCCTCTCCTTCGCGCTCCGGTCCTCTCCTATCCATCTACCTATCTATGTCCATAAGCATACATATATAATTATATGCACGAATTATCAGTATAGCCAAGATTAACGAGGATACACTCCCGTTGGAGATTGGGGACTATGGCGGCGGGAGATGATGTGGGGTATTGGGCCAACAGAAATGGTGGTAGGCTCGGGATTCGGTGAAGATGCAATGGGGATATTTTTTTGGGATCCTATATTATGAATATGCATATGATATGATATAGCCATCAACACTAGTGACTCCATCAAACATCAAAACTTTAGTGAAGTTGAATTCAATAGAATGAACTGCTGAGCTTGTGTTGATGAAATTAATGGTACTTAGATGGGCGATCAATCGACAAGCACAATCAACCAGCAAGCACCATCTGTGGGTTGGACCTCTGATTTCGAATTTCTGTTTCACCCCACAATTTTCATCAACTTTCACGCTTCAACATGGCTGGTAGAAGCAATTGTGAAGCAATTGTGAAACGGGTTTCTATGGCGTTCCTGTCCCTTTTTCATGAGTTGCCAAGCCCCTCAACTAACAGTTGGACCCAGCCTTAGGCTGCTTGGCAGGCGACCGGAAAATGTACATCATTGATGGGCGAGTTCTCAGTATGTTCCCATTACAACCTCAAAATTTCCCATCTTTGCCTACAATTTCTCGCTTCCAAGATGTTCCCTAGATTTCCCCATTCCCCACTGCCACGAGGCCGGTCCTGCCTGTTGAGCGCCAAAGGATGTTGCTGCAAAGACTGCAGGGAAGCGACCAGGCGCGGGGTGAAGCGACTGACAAGGGGAGTTCAATGGGAATTCTAATTCAATAGGATTTTATAGGGATAATTAGGGGTTATTTAACCATCTACAATTTTGATGTTTGTGGAGTTGATGGCAATTTTTGCAACAGAAATGGTGACGTCATGGGATTTTAGAGGGATTTACCGGTCCAACAATCGAGATTGGACTTTCATGGGGTGTAACCAGCCAAAATGGAGGGGACTTTATAGGGCCCCCCTGGCTGATGGGGACCCAATCCCATACTTCTCCCATACTTCTCCCATACTACTTGTACTACCATTAGAAACCCCTTTTCCATATGGGAAAATTATGGGGGAGTTGGTGTGGGCACCCTCTTTTGCATAAGCTGGAATTCACTCATACCATGAATCAACCCTTACTTGTCGTAGTTGTGGGGCCAGGCTCACTGGGCCTTGTAAAGGTTTAAGTTTCAGCAGGAAATTGGGGACTTCTGGCATGCGGTCGAACCGGCAGCGTTTGTGAGTTGGCTTGCAGTCCTTTTGTCCCAAAAAAGGGAAGATTATGGGATTGAAGGGTCCCATCATCTGGGGTCCTTAAGACTTCCATGGATGCAATTGGATTTAAATCAGCCAAATGGGGATTTACCATGATCTACCCTTGAAAGAAATGGCAACTAATGGTGATTATCGTTATTGCTGGAATTATCCTTCCGTATTCAAACATGGCTAGCTGGGAAATCCCCGAGCTCAATGGGATCTTTAGATGGGAAGAACATCATCGAACTAAATGGGTGATTTTCCAGCAAGCCATGTTTGATGACACTCGAGGGTAGAAATGGAGGAATGAATCGGCATACTTACACATTTATTTGAAGGTATAAATCGGTATGGATGATCCTGGTGTGAATCCTGTGGCTCAAGATGTTATTATGTCGTTTTTCTGCGCGCTGTTGCGGTTGTGCGCGGCGTCCTCTCGCCCCCTCCCCTTCCCGCCCCCTTCCCCCCCTTCCTGCCCCCCCTCCCCTGATCCCCCTCCCCCCCCCTCCCCAACCCCCTCCCACCCCCTCTCGAGTTCTTACAGGGGGGGGAAGGTTCTCAAGGGAGGGAGAGGGGGGTGGGGTGTGGGGAGGGCTCAGGGGAAGGGGCGGGGGTGGGGGGGAGGGGGAGGGGGAGGTCTAAGGCCTGTGAAGCCGCGCTCACTGCAAGAACGCGCAGAAAAACGACACACCTTGTTGTATCAAGGACGCATTTTGAGAGTAGTGTCGGTGGAATGTTTGTTTCGCACTTCTTCCAATGCTTCAAGTACTGGTATTGTTCCCGAGTGCTTCTGGAGAGATTCTGCAACTTCCTGAGCACTCCAAAGTGGGGGACTTGAAAATTCTTGCCCAAAGATCTCTTGGACGGGGCTTCCTGAAACTCATCACCAAGGACGGGCGTTTGCTGACCAACCTTGAGGACTCTTTGCAAGCTGCAGGGATACAAGACGGAGAGCACCTTACTGCTGCGGTGCAACAAGCGAAACTTGCTGCATCTCGTGGGGCATTCGCTTTGTGGTGCTATGGAGGCAACCAGGTGGCTACCTGGGGCAATCCAGGCTTTGGTGGTGACTGCTCCCACGTGCAAGATCAGCTGAGGGATGTGCAGCAAATTAAAGCCGCACATCACGCTTTCGCCGCGATCTTGGCAGATGGATCAGTAGTTACCTGGGGCAAACCAGAGTGGGGTGGTGACTGCAGTTGCAGTTCAAGATCAGCTCGTCAGTGTGCAAGACGTTCAAGCTGCATTTTGTGCATTTGCCGCGATCTTGGCTGATGGATCTGTTGTTTCCTGGAGCGATCCATACGAGGGTGGTGACTGCACTGCAGTTCAGGATCAGCTAAGAAATGGCAGAAAATTCAGGCCACAGATGGAGCATTTGCCGCGATCTTGGCTGATGGATCCATCGTTGCCTGGGGCAGTCCAGAGTGTGGTGGTGATTGCTCCGCAGTTCAAGGTCAGCCGAGGAATGTGCAGCAAATTCAGGCCACATCTTGTGCATTTGGCCATTTTGGCCGATGGATCCGTAGTTGCCTGGGGCAGTCCAGAGTGTGGTGGTGATTGCTCCGCAGTTTTAGGTCAGCTGAGGAATGTGCAGCAAATTCAGGCCACATCTTGTGCATTTGCTGCCATCTTGGCCGATGGATCCGTAGTTGCCTGGGGCAGTCCAGAGTGTGGTGGTGATTGCTCCGCAGTTCAAGGTCAGCTGAGGAATGTGCAGCAAATTTTCTGCGATCTTGGCCGATGGATCCGCAATCACCTGGGGCAGTCCAGAGTGTGGTGGTGATTGCTCGGCAGTTCAAGAGCAGCTGCGAAATGCGTAGCAAATTCAGGCTTCATCAAGTGGCGCATTTGCTGCGATCTTGGCAAGCCAGAGTGGGGTGGTGACTGCACTGGAGTTCAAGATCAGCTAAGGAATGTGGAGCAGAGTCAGAGCACCAGTGGCGCGTTCGCTGCCATTTTTTTTGATGGATCAGTAGTTACATGGGGGAAATCAGCTTGTGGTGGTGACTGCTCGGCAGTTCAGGATTCGCTGAGGAATGTGCAGCAAATTCAGTCCACACGTGGCTCTTTTGCTGCCATTTTGGCCAGTGGGTCAGTGGTTGCCTGGGGCCATCCAGGGTATGGTGATGACTGCACCTCAGTTCGAGATTAGGTGAGGAATGTGCAACAAGTTCAGGCCACAGACCGTGCTTTTGCCGCCATTTTGGCTGATGGATCAGTAGTTACCTTGGGCGATCCAGGGTATGGGGGTGACTGCTCTGCAGTTCAAGACAAGTTTCACAATTTGTAGATTTTGTTGACCTAATATGACCTAATAAGATCCGGGAGACTTGTAAAGAGATCTCGCGCTTTGTTTGGGGACGATCACCTCAGAGTTCAGACACTCCAACGGGACATACAAATGGGACTCAAATGGGGTAGTTCTGGGATGTAATGGGGGTACACACACGAAATCCGGAATTTGCAATAAGTCGACAACTCGGGATACAGTATAACCTTGCCAATCTATAGATTGTTGGTTGGGAGTTTCACATATTTGTTGTTCAGATCCTAGGATGGTGCTTCCCATTGACTTTCATAGTTTTCAGATGGGTACCCTCTGGTAAACTAACACAACTATGGGAAAATCACGAATTTTTATGGGAAAATCATGGAACATCCATTATAAATGGCAATTTTCAATAGCCATGTGAGTTTACCACATGGGTATTGAAAATTGAAACCGCCAGCCAGTAAAGCAGTGATGCAACTCACAGCTGATATGAAGCTACAGCCAGCCTTTGAGCGAACAGAGGAGCCTTTCTGGTCTACCCTCCGGTAATCAAACGTGTCAAATCGAAAATCCTCTATAAATGGTGTGATTTGTAGCTGGGAAAGTAAACTATAGATAGGTGATTTTCCATTGCTATGTTTGATTGCAGCAGGGTAGTTGCAACTCTAGGCTGGTGGTGTCAGTGTCTGAATACACCATTCTATTAGGTTATTTCGCATCATCCCAAATCGGGGTATACCCCGTTTAACATACCCTAATTGTGTGGATGGTTCATTACTGGATTTACCTCTTAGTTTGAATGGAATTAGTAAATCCCGTTGACATATCTATTCTAGACCCCGAACAGTTAACCAGCCGCGGTTTTTCTCCAGTTTTGGAGTGCCTCATGGCGCCTCTCTTCTGAATGCACGGACGCCACAGGCGCCTACCGAAGGCGATTTGGTGGCTCAGCATCGATTGCGCTGTTGATCGTTTTGAGGATCTAAAGCACCCAAATTTTGGGACTCTTTAATCTTTTGAATATTTTTGATTACTACATGGATGTGCATCCCACTTGTTAAGTGGATTTTAAGCCCGGGATATCCTATCAGTGGGTTATTCAATGGTTACTAACCGTTCACTAAGTGGGATGATCCCCCAAGTAACAACTACTCAAAATGCAATGAACAATGTCCAGACCCTGCCAAGCTCAGGATTACTCTCACCCAATCTCGCGGATGGAAAGAAGTGGCCACAAGATGAATCCACGACAACCCAACATGATGAACATACATTTTGTTTGGATCTTAGAAGCATGAGATTTCCTCCGCATACATTTGTTTGTACATGCACACATGCAGGTGTACACATGTAATTGTAGGATAAGGTAGGCCAAAATAAGGCTGTGGCATGCTGTCAATATTTCAGGTCCAGATCCAGGGTTCAACCGCACCCAGGAAGGGCGGCGCTGGAGCATTGAATGCAATGCAGGCCCCTCCAAGTCCGCTGCCTTGAATAGATGCCTAAAGTGCATGAGTTCTCATTGGGGCATGGTATCAATATCCGATCTAAATTGGGAAAGATATGGAAAGGCAAAAAATAATGGCATATAATGGCTTGGATATCAGAATCATTGTTCATTTATATATATATATTTGTATTATAATCACCACTTGCCCTAGCTTTCATCCACAGGGCAGCGCGCCAAAAATTACGAATATTGGAAAAAATATAGAATAATTATTGATAATTTGATTTAAAGAATATATTTGGGAAATATATATCAATAATACATCCTAATATTTATAATAATAAATTAATTAATAATAATATTTAAAATCATAATCATTAATAATATTAATATATTTATGGAAAATAATAATTAATAAAATATATATTGAAATTAATAATTATTATATATTAATATCTATTTAAATTATTTATATAATATAAAATATTATTTATATAATATAAAATATTTTCTTATATTATTTAAAAATATTAATAAATATATATATATATATACAAATATTTGAAATATATTTTATATATTTTTAATTATTGGAAAAAAGAATAGCAATTGTTATAATATTTTTATAATTTATTTTAATTATTTTATATATATTATTAATATTTGAAATATATTATAAATTATTTTGAAATATAAATTATTTTGAATTGATTGAGATATGATGTTTATTTAAATTTCTATTTTGTTTTAAATAAATATTTATTAAATTAATTATTTTTTATTTGTGTAGAAATTATATTAATATTAAATATAATTAGATTTTTTTTATTATAATATTAACAATTTTAAAATAATTAAATTAATTTATTATATTAAATTTTATTTATATAATAATAATTTAATTATATTGATAATATTTATTTATAATTATAATTTATAATTATAATATATTAATATTGTTTTGTTTAATATTATGTTATAATATTTATTGAAATTTATATATTGGAATTTATATATATATATGATAAATAATAATCATTTTAATATGTATATTTATATATTTTAATATTATATTTTATTTGCTTATTTTTTATGATATTTTGTGATGGAGGAAAAATTATGAAATTATAATTTAAAGAATTAATAAATTTGGATAAAAATGAAATATTGAAAATTTAATGAATTCTATTTATAATTAATTTAGATTTTTTTTTAAATATTATTAAGCATATTGGGAAAGAGGGAAGAAGGCAAATATTTTATTTTATGATAATAATTTAGGATATTTTTGGGAATTTATAAGATTATATTAAATTATATTTTATTATCATATATAATATATGAAGTGAAATATCGGTCTTATTAATTATTTACGGAAATTTATTGGTTTATGGGAAGAAAACTGCCTGGGTGCGGAGGATAAGCAGAAATATATTGCGAGGCGACAAAATGATAAGAAATATTTTTTTTGCAGGTCTTGAATAGGCAAGATCATATATATCATTTCGTATATTCCTGCCCCCCGGCCCCTCGAAAAATATTTCAAAATTCCTTTGGATAAGAAATTGATTTATTTATCCACGGGGGTATTTTGCCTTAATCACGGCTATTTTGTTCCAATTGCGACCTAAAAATTGATGAAAAAATAAATTTCATTTTTCTTGTTTTATTTTGTTCCATTGGTTCTGCCCTTTGAGGAGCCGCAAATAATTATTTTTTCTGACATATATATTTTGCAAGGATTCTTTTTTTATCTATTATTTATTTTTATATCCTGGATAAATTTTTATTAAATCCTTAATTAATTTGTAGCTAAAATCCAGGTCAAATCATTCTGAGACCTCATTTTCGAAATTGCAATCAATATTTAAAAATATAGTATTTTTTGGAAAATATATATATATATTTATTTATTCATGAATCAATATATTTTATTCATGATTTATCCATGAATAATATAATCCCATTCAAAAATTCAATAATATTCCATATTCATTATTATATTTAATATATTTTATTGAAATCATTTATTTTATATTTTTTATATTTGATATATTTGAAATTGAATTCATTTGAATCAATATATTATTGTATATTATTAGATATTATTAAATATAATTATATATTATTATATTTTATTGAATATATTAATATATTATTATGTATTATTGTATTTTATTATTAATTATTATATATAACATATTATTTTATGATAATCAATATTTTTAGATATCTTTCAATATTGTAATATATATTTTTAGATTATAATATATTATTAAATATAATTAGATATTATTAATCATTATTATTCAATATTATATATTGATATAATCTTATTCCTTTTTATTAAATATTATTAAAATTTAATCTATTGAATTATATATTATTATTTATTATAATTTATCATTATATATTATTATATAATATTATGAATTATTTTATAAAATTAGATAGAATCATATTATTCTATATAATTATATATGATTATATAGAATTTTATATAATTTAAAATTATTTTTGTAAAATTGATTAATATTATATATTAATATTCATTATTATATATTATTTTTTATTATATATTATTTTCATTTATTATATTTAATTAAATATATTTAGATATTATTTTTCATTATCATTCAAGATTGAATATTGATATATTCTTATTTATATTATATATATATATATTATATTTTATTTTATTTTAAATCATAATTTTTCATTATATATCAATATATTCTCATTATATATAAATATATTATATATATTTTATAATTTATATTATTAAATTAATTTATATTATAATATATTATCATTCAATATTATATATATCAATATATATTCATTCATTATTATTTATATATAAATATATTATGTTATATATTTATAATTTTTAAATATAATATTTAATATTATTATATATTATTATTTTTTTTTTCTTATTATATATGAAATATTAATATATATTTCTATTTAATATTATATATTAGAATATTTTTATTTATCATTAGATAATATTCTATATTCTTATTCATTTTCTAAATTATTGAATATTTTAATTATCATTATATATTATTAAATATTATTATATATTATTATTCATTTTTATATATTTATCA
Organism: Symbiodinium sp. clade C Y103; assembly: GCA_003297045.1. Classification (NCBI taxonomy): domain Eukaryota; class Dinophyceae; order Suessiales; family Symbiodiniaceae; genus Cladocopium; species Cladocopium sp. clade C. The sequence goes on from BGPT01000223.1 coordinate 202,209, forward strand.
TTATATTAAAATATTTTTTTTTTAAATATCATGAATAATAAATAATAATATATTCATAATTGTGCATCTATATCTGTATAAATTAGAGCGGGTCCAGCCGAGGAACGAAATAGGGTTCGTAGATTTAACGAGCCCGGCGACGAGGTAGCATTTTTGAATTTAAGGACGAATTGATTTTTCTGAGTTGGAAGGAGCACCGTTCTGGAGGTCTGGGTTTAGGCTTTTTCTTGTCCAAAACTTAGATTTTGGAACAATTTCGGTATTATTTTTGATTTGTTTCTTCTCCAAAATATTCAATCAATTCCCCAAAAAAGTGGCCCCAAAAAATTATCTTTGGGGATCGATATGCATTATTTGGGCTACTTTGTTGGAGGTCTGGGTTTAGGCTGTGTGGAAAAGCTTAGATTTTGGAACTATTTTTTGGAGATCTGGGTTTAGGATTTTTCTTGTCTAAAATTTGGTTTTTGGAATTTGTTCTTGCCCAAAATTTATAATCAATTCCCCAAAAAAGTAATCCCAAAAAATCATTTTTGGGGATCGATATATATTTTTTTTTTTTTGTCCAAAACTTAGATTTTGGAATTATTTTGGAATTAGTTTGGAAATTTTTCTTGTCCAAAACTTATAATCAATTCCCCAAAAAAATAGCCCCAAAAAACCATCTTTGGGGATCGATATGCATTATTTGGGACTATTTTTTTTGGAGGATTTTTTCTTGTCCAAAATTTAGATTTTGGAACTATTTTTGGAGGTCTGGGTTTAGATTTTTTCTTGTCCATGATTTAGATTTTGGAACTATTTTTGGAGGTCTGGGTTTAGATTTTTTCTTGTCCATGGATTTTGGAATTATTTTTGATTTTTTTCTTGTCCAAAATTTTAAATCAATTCCCCAAAAAGTAGTCCCAAAAAATCATATTTGGAGATCGATATGCATTATTTAGAAATATTTTTTTGGAGGTCTGGGTTTAGGCTTTGTGATATGTATTATTCAAAAAGAAGAGTTGGTCGCCAAGCTTGTTGTAATAAGGAAAATAATTCCTAAAATAGAATTAATGAGCCGCGCTACTAATTTCAAATTCCGATATAACGAGTCGAGCTGCTAATTCCATGGTGAATTTAACCGACGAGAGAAATGAGCTAAGAAATAAGATAATTTACACACATAATTTATAGATTTATTATATTTTCATCTAAATATATTTTTTTTTCCAAATAATCAAAGAAATTTTATTATAAATATAAAAATATTATTTCATTTTTTTTTCAAATAAAGAGATATTAATATTATATTTCAAATTTCCTTTCTTCCCGATTTTTAAATCCTAATTCGATATTTATTTCTTATATTTTCTATATGTCTATCAAAGATCTTTTTTAAAAATAATAAATAAGAATTTCCATATCAATATATATAATTCAAAAAATATATCAATCAATTAATTAAAAAATATCATTAAATTCCCAATAAATAATCTTAAGAAATATCTTATATATTTCTAAAATATATATAAACATATATTATATCAATTTATTTTTTTTTCAAAAACATATAATTAAAAAATATATTTATATTAATATAAAAAAAAATTATATCAAAAAAAAAAAATAATAATACATAAAGAAATCAATAAATAATTAATTATATACATAATGTTAAAAAATTAAAATATTATCTATATTTTCATCTATATTTTTTTTTAATTAAAATTTAACAATAATTTATTTTAATATATAATTTTTATATTTATAAAATAATTTCCAATAAATTTTAAATATCTTTATATATAAAATTCAAAATTCCTAAAATATATTAATAACATATTTTATAATATCAAAAATAAATTTCAATCATATCAATAATCAATTATTATAGTTATCATGTATATTTCATATAATATATTTATATTTTCATATATATTTATTAAAATAGAAAAAAAAATAATATCAATATATTATATTTTTTTTTTAATATTTTTAAATTATAATTAATTATTTTTTTTATATATAAATTAAATAAAAATATAAAATATTTATTTTTTATAATGTAGAATATTTATATTATTGATATTTAAAATAATTTAATTCATTTAATAATATTTAATATATTATTTTTTTTATTAAATATAGATTTAATAAATATAAATATATATATATATTTAATATCAATTTCATATCATTTATTAAATATTTATATATATATAATTTATTAATTTAATTTATATAAATAAATTTTGAAAATAAATATAAAATAAAATATTGCATAGGAATATTTTATATTTAGGAAAAAAAAAATAAATATATTTATTAAATGTTATCAAATATTCTTCATATTTTTTAATTATATTCATATATTTTTATATGTGTAATTAATATATAAATATATATTGTATTCAAATCAATTATATATTTAAATTATGTTGTTGTCAGCTAAAATCTAAAGTATTGCACCACAGATTTGTTGCTGCTGCCCGAGCCAGGGCACAAACAAGCGCAAAAATTTTGCCCCACCCACCCTCAAGTGTCCCGAGCCCATCCCAACCCCATTGAACCATCAATATGATTAAGTGAAATCGGTTGAAATCTCGGCAAACCCCTACGCTTGATCTAAAATGTCATAAAATCAATGACATGTCATTCGAAATTGATTCTTTAAACTTTAAAAAATGCACATATCAAATTGAGTACTTCCGTATTATGTTGTCATATGTTGTATATTTTTTCAACAATCTTTTCAAGGATTTTGAATTTCCTTCTTTATGTCTCTAAAAGATATCAAAGTTTACCAACCTGAGAAACGATAGTGCCATGACGAATCCGCCACAGCATTCAGGGACACTTCACATCGAATCTTGGGATTATAAACCCACCATGACTGGGGATGGTTTCTACCACCCAATGATGATTTTGGGGATGATGTATGATTGGGTTTACCCAGGTTTACCACATTCAGATACATTGTATACCCTCTGGTTATTTAACATAGCCATGGAAAACCATCATTTGTAATAGGTAAATCACAATAAAAATCATCTATAAATAGGTAATTTTCCATGGCTATGTTATAAATAACCAGAGGGTAAGTTGCTTCTTTTGGAACAGCAAATCAACGAGTCTGAGTTGGTTCAAAGCCGATTCTTCATCATCAGCTCCATCAACTGGCTAAGACCGGTACTGTGAACATGCGCACGAGGCCGGCGATGAAGAAGCCCAAGAAGAAGATGGCAAAGACCTCGCCATCTGGTGGTTTCCATCAATGGGGATACCCCAATAGCTGGATGGCTTAGACATGTTTACAATGGAACATCCTATTTAAAATTGATTATTTAGTGGTACCACCATTTTTGGAAACCTCCATCTGATCAAGTCTGGCTTGCATTTTTCTTTTTTGGAATCCCACCGCCTCCCATGGTATTGGACAAATATGGGCATGGGATTTTGATCGGGATAATTTTGGGTAACCCCCCAAAAAATATGATGATCAATGTTTGCGTCTTTGAATTGAATCGCATAGAATTCAATGAATTGAATAGTTATAGAATGGGCTGCCACCTATTCCAGTATATATTGAAAGACTATGGAATCAAACGTTGGAATCAATTCAATTGATCTTTTTGGGAATCCCACCACCCTCCCATGGGTGGTCAAGTATGAGATTCATATAGAGGCATAATTTTGGGTAACCGCCGCCTTCCCCTCCATAAAAATGACATCATTTAGGGCTGCCCTGAACCTTGGTGACTAATGGTTGGGGTGGTCCCAGCATCCCAATCACATCGCTTTTCGTCATGAGGACCACAATCCCAGGCAGGCAGCATGGATGTGTTTCAAGTCACCTGCACTGATCCAATTTTGGATGGATCATGGTGGATCCAAAATGATCCGAAAAGGTCCAACACCCGATGTCTTGGACAGGACTTCTACAGAAAACCACATGATAACCAGATGTGTTCTATTTTGATGGGTTTCCTACATTGCTCATGGGCACTCACCGCGATTCTCTGGGCATTCCGCACCAAGCCGAACTGATTCAGCTCCTGGACATGGTCGCATCTAGTGGCATCTGTTGGCTATAAAAGGATACCATCTTTATCAAGCCATCAGTGGGAAGAGGACGTCTATGCTTTCATGGGGTGCTTTTGTATCCATATCTTGTCTGGGCAGTTAGGCTTCCACTTGTTCCGAAATTCTCACTAAATCCACCAAGAGTAGTATTCAGTTTGTTTCGGAGAATGGGAATCCCTTCCCTCCACTATCGTTCAATACATCAACAAAAAAAACGATCCAATGATTACTAGTCCAGGATTTCGTATAGGGGGTGAGTATGGGTATGCAATATTGGTGAGAAGGGATTCCCAACATCCAACTTTGCAACGAGAGAATCAAGCACAGGCCAAATCTGTTTCTTGTCAAAGATTCAAATGTGCACGGTACATAGCAGTGGTGGCAGGCCAAAGAAGCTGCATCCAACAAGTGGATGACAGCCCACACTGATCTTGCTTTTGGCCAGTGAATGCGTGGCTGCAAACAAGTGTTTCCAGGAAACTGTTCACCTCGCAAGTGTCTTGTATAGTTTTGCACAATCCGTCTAAAACCAGATTGTGATGATTAAGCCTTTCAAACATTGGGTGTGTATACATCAGAAGCGCTGAAAGGATTCAAGCTTATTCTCATGGTACAAACTATTATTTCACTGTGTCCCTATAGATGGATTCTGTGTTTGTTCAGTGGCTCTTGTTTTCGGAAAACTCATTGAAATCAGCGTTGCGATTCTGTTTAGTCCCCTTTCATGTTCAAGTTTGCAAATCTGGACGCAATCAGTACGTTTAGCCTTCCACAAGACTGGCACGAATAAAACTATCAACCCGTTGACTTACAAAACATTGCCGTCAACCAATGAAAATGTCAACATGTTAACAGTAAGTCAACAGGTTGATATTCCAATGATATTCCCATATTGCATCCCATCAAAAACCACCATTTGTGTTGCTTAGATCCCCACTCTGTTGGCAAAAGTTCTGTATTGGTTAAATCACTGGTTCATTAAGCCTCCCAATATTTTGGTGATATGAAATAATCAAAGACTAAGCACGTATACCTTTGAAATTCCTTTCACCATTAGCAAAAATACCTTACTGCTTGGTCCCACATGTCCACCGCAACTCTCTCTCCGTTTCAGAGAAGGCGTGGGCGGGCGCAGGGGCAGAAGCCAGCAGCGCAGCAACACCTGACCCGGGTTGAGATGGGGGGTCACCGTGACTTATCCTCCCAATGTGGGATTTCAGCATCATATATGTTACCATCTGATAATCAAACATGGCAATGGAAAATCCACCATCTATAGCTAATTTTCCCATTGAAACCTCCATTTATAGAGGATTTTCCATTGCCACGTCTGATTACCGGAGGGTATCCTTCGAAATTCTGGATTGTCCCACCAGAACTGGTGATTTGAGGGGGAATCTCCCACCATATGACACATGCCAACACAATGATCTTCAATGGACAACTTGGACTTCGGTGGGCACCAAGCTGAGTTGGCGGATCGAACCGCTTGCGCTTCGCGGTTCGGCAAGAAGAGGAAGAATCAACTATGGGGGTTCACCAGCAAACAGCTTCATCATGCAGAATGGAAAGTAGATGCTGTTCTTGTTGGTTGGTTTGGGTTTGCCCTCAAAAATGTGGTATCCTAAAGAATCGCATAGTTTATATTGTTCTCCGTTGATCAGTCCCATTCAACTAACATTAATGGGTGGATGTGAACCAAGTATTCAAGATCTCTCAGGTGGAGAAATCAGCTGACAGCCACAAGAACCTGTGCAAGAGACCAGGAGCACAGCAAGATAGACAGAGGTTTACATAGGGCCCTCGAGCCACCCAGTGTATAGCAACATAGACAATCAATGTTTGAACATGCTAAGACACTTTGAGAGGTTCTTAGCAGTATAGAATCCGACATATACACATCTCTCAAGACTCCATGACTCCATGTTTGATGCGAACCGAAATCTATCCTACAGATTTCTATGCGCATCATAACTATGGTCTACTATGGTTATAGAGTTGTAAAATCTATGACCTTTACCCCCATGGATTCCAGACTTGGCGACTTCCCAAATTCATCCGGGCGACCAGCTGGCACCACCTCAGAGAACAAGCCATGATTTCAAGCTGCAGAGGAAGAATTTTGCAGAGGGGGAAATTGTGAATGATATCACCATCAAAAGCTTCAAACATGTGGAATTTATGGAGAAAAAACACCACTAAACCATTGACAAATTATGGTGAACATGATTCTTGCGGATGATCTCACCTGAATTTGATGATGGGGGGGTTCACTTGACTTCACAATTAAACAGTGGGGATTATTTTTGACCATCAAAAGCGAGCAAACACGCGGATTTACCCTCTGGTAAACTAACATAACTATGGAAAATCACCAATTTTCATGGGAAAATCAACTATTTCTATGGCCATTTTCAATAGCTATGTTAGTTACCAGAGGGTAAATCTAGGTAAATTTTGCCATAAAAATTATGGGGAGTTCAGGAGCCAAAACGGATTGAGGCATGAATTTCCTCAACAGAAATGCAGGAACCGGACGCGAAAATTCCCCAAACAAATCCGTGGAGTTGCCCCATCCTTTAAAAAGAGGTCCCCCAAAAAAATGTTTCGAAAAGTAAACACCATCCGGACATGGACTATTTGCGCATGGACTATGAAAGGTGAAAATACACATTCACGACTCACTCCCATTCACTTCCTGGAGTATTTGCTTTTGACTTGCAACCTGATTTTCTGTTTTGGATTTTGGGATCCCTCTCTTGGGAATGTTCCCTGACCCGTGGTTTGGCTGAGCTGTAAAGCCACAAGAAATCTATGATTCTTGGCAAATCCATAGAGGAAAGGACCACCAAGCTGTAAGTTGCTCAACGTTTCACCCATCCAGGTGGTTTGATGTATTGGCCTTAAACCCAATCAACTTCTCTAGAGGCTCCCTTCTTCATGTGGATGGAAAGATTCATAATCCAAGCATGTCCTGAGGATCATTCCCAGAGTCGCTCTTCGGAGATGTGGTCGGGCAGTGCCGCTAGAAACACGCTTCAGTAGCCATGGTTGTGAACAACCTATTTTCCATGATTACTGTATATGTAGCTATGTCATTTTCGTTGGTCAAACCGCATTTTTGCTGGATACGCGTCCTACATACTGGTTAGCTCATCATTTTTTGTTGCTTGGCATCCCTGATCTTTGCAACAGCTTCTTGGAAAACTCAATGGTCAAGTCCAAGATTTTGGGCCATACAATTCTCATCATTTATGAGGCCTGTTTGGCCCATCAATTTGTGAGTCGTCAACTATCATTAATTGCAGTCCAAATCAAACCACTCACTTCCCTTTTCAAATCCAAGAAACATCAAAATGAATAATCCCTATTTTTTGCCAAGTTCAATAGTTAAATCAACCTAAACCATCTCAAATCCCCTTCCTTCTCCCCTTGACCCGAGGCGCTGCTCCGTTGGCCGTCGCCACGGTGCTGTCCTGCGCCGTGGCGCGGGCGGGGGCCACGAAGCTTGGAGCCAGGGAGTAGACCAGGGCCAGGGCCAAGATGGCAGGCCTTGGAGAATCTGAGCTGCGGAAGTTTCCCTTCGTTTTTGGTATTGAAACATTGATAGGATGGGTGTGCGATATTATGAAACTAAGGTAATTCTTCAACTCAGATAGCTAACTAGGATGGGTGTGCAGTATATCATATATCATTCAGTTGAGATTTGATGATTTACTTTTGGATATAGTTTTCTTGTAATATCTAAGATACTCGTATCTTAGAATGATGGGTGTTTGTATCATGTAGAATATAGTCATGTCAATTGAACATATATGGTACAGTGATGTTTTGGAATCAGAACTGTAGGTCGATGGGCACTCTTCGATATCATAGATTTTGTCGAAATTGTATTGCAGGTACCCCCATATTTGTTGTGGTTTCCTGATGCGTAGAGTGAGGTACCAGGTATATCCAGGTATCACAATTTGGTACAACAATTGTTATACTTACAATTTGGTACCATGGTTTTATCTGGTCTGCAACAATTAAGTATTGTTATGCTAACAATGCCAATCACTTTGGTAGAATCAATTCTTAGGAGTATTGCGCCAGGGCCGTGATCTCTCATGCTGGTGAATGCTGAGGATCCTACAGCAAGATGTACTGGTGATCACATACCCTTCAGTAAACTAACAGTTTGCTATGGAAAATCACCATTTTTTGATGGGAAAATCCACTATTTCTATGGTCCATTTTCAATAGCAAACTGTTAGTTTACTGGAGGGTATTCTTGGGTGCTGGTCCACTATTCTGTCTGAAGAATCTCGAGGAAGCCCATGTAGCGAGAAATGGGTCAATATCAAACATTTTTGAACTCAAACTTGAATATTTAGGATTGTGATTGACCCAGACGTTGGGTTATATTAATATATAACTATATAAACACTATATACTAGGTTTTGTATGTTCTAGTTCAATCATGACCCGTCGTAGTTCACTTTCGAGGCATGTGATCAGGTGTTTTTTCCTGCCATCAAGTGACAGGATGACACCGGAGCGAGTCATGATACCTCAGAACGTTCGCCGACCCCGGGGGGGTTGGTTGGAGCCGGGCTGGTGGTATGTTTGCGCTTTGCGCTCCACGTGATAGGTGTTTTTGTTAGGCCAAACTCAGGAGGAATGGAAACGACATTCCCTTCCGAAGACGCATGAAAACTATGGCTTCTGCGGCAATTTTGTAATAATTACTGGACAAAACACACAATATTCTGAGTATATGAAGTATACTAATTCACTGACCTGAAAAGGCTATTTTGGGATGGTTCCCCCCACTCACCATCATTCATTATAATTTACCCAGAATATTGTTGTTGTTGTTGGCTAATTCTTTCATGCGCTTTTTGAAGATCAACTAATTACTGGACTCAGCCACGGGGCGCCAAAGGATTCCAATTCTTAAGCTTTACACCACGGTGTCAATAGTGCAAAGGTCTCCAACTCAACCAAGGAAGGCTCCAATTCTATCTCTTCATGATCTGAGACACCAAGCCCAGGTCAAGCTGTTGCTCGTGGCAGCGCAGGTCACAACGTTGGACACTCAAAAATGCTGGAGCCACGTCCATGGCAACGGAACATGACATCATCCCTGCATGGCTCGTCGTTTCAAGGATCCCCAGCAACTCATAACCTGTCGCTTTGATATTTTCATCGTAGACCCCAATCGAAAGCCGTACTTTGCGATGTGTATTCACCACCTGCTAGGCCTATGTCCAATTACATCCCCATATCTACAGTTAAACCTCAAATCCCATTCCGAAAAAGTAACATTCAACAGAGCTATTTTCAACTTCCTCGTGCTAAACGTAGGGAATGGGTGAATGGGATGGTGAAAATAGTTATTATGACTATAGATCATTCCCCCCTTCCCTACGTTTAGCACCAGTAAGTCATTGGCTCAGGATAAGTACTCCGCAGCGTTCCACTGTTTTTTCTTCTTCGGCCAACGATTCGCAGGTCACCGTCGGCATGTCCGACACTCCTCATAGATTGCAGGATACCAATGGCCCCAGGCTCGAAGAGTCCAAAGAAATCATGCGATGAAATCTGCTGGTACTGTGAGAAGGCCTTTTTTGGAAGATGTTTGAAGCGTTTAATTGTGTAATCCCCCAAAAATGGAACCACAATTACCAGATTACACCAGAGAAACTGAGGGATCTGTCACTAAAATTGGGAAATTAACCACCCAAAAAGTGGAATTTCACCCTCAACAACTGGGATTTCAACACTCGGGCAATCCAACATGACTGGCCGGGAAATTTCCGACATACCCTCTGGTTATTTAACTTAGCTATGGAAAACGGCCCATTCATAGATGATTTATGATGATTTACCTATTGACAATGGTGATTTTTCCATAGCTACGTAAATAACCAAAGGGTAATTCACAGGTATTCTGTGGGGAATCTTCCATTACAATACTTTCATGCTGCACCATGCTGGGCGCATCCTCAAGGCAGGACCGAAGTGATTTGGGGGGCATGTCTGCGCCAAGCAGCAGCATTGCTTTCCCAATCTCAGATCATCCACGTTTGCTGCTATTGAACAGCCATTTTAGGTTTGTTACCCTCTGGTGAACTAACATAGCTATTGAAAATGGTGATTTATAGTGGATGTTCCCATTAGAAATGGTGATTTTCCATAGTTATGTTAGTTTACCAGAGGGTACCCCCAATTTTGGTGTGATGAACCGTGAGCCCGTGAGCATTTTCCGCGTCCTTTAACCTTGGGCATGGGAGCCCATATGGGCCAACCCCCAGAGCGAAGGTCTTCCAACAAGGAGACCTCAACAGAGCTGAAACGCTGGGACTTGGCCAATACTTGGGGCTGATAAAGCGGCAATTGAAGCTGCGGATTTCGGCCAAGAAATTGGGACTTCACCAACGAAAACTGGTATGTAATAAGAACACATGAAGTGAACTAGCAACAATTGACAATCAACTAGTGCAAAACGATCCATTTTGATCAACACAAAAATGGCATTCAAAATGCAATGGGAATTGAACAAACACCAATTTTGATTTGAACCCGATGATCTCCCTTTTTTGTTTCCACTTACCTCTTTCCTTTTTCAATGGGAGTAATCCACTCATTCATCCAACCATTGGGAAGAGGGCACATATAACAATGTATACTTCTCTTGCGTTACAAGTCAAGATATCATTGCGGATTGGTCGTATTGATGACTTCACAAGGCTTTCGCCAATACCTGCAAGTGACTTCCCAAGCAGTACAGTGATGGGAATCGACCTCTGCTTGTTGTGGACCAGAGGGACATGATGTGGAAGCCAACAACGACAGTGCAGTATGTAGCGGGCCAATCTATATGCTCGGAATATGACAAACAAACACATCCAGCAAGAAACCGCTATCCGTACCTATCCTCATTGTCCTCTACACTCAATTGGACCTTGATATCAACATATCAACTCACAAAAATCATGGGCCAACGCCTGCAACGAAAAAACAACTCTAGAAATGCTTGGTATTACCCTCTGGTAAATTAACATAGCTATGGAAAATCACAATTTTTAATGGGAAAATCCACTATAAATGGCCATTTTCAATAGCTATCTTAGTCTACCAGAGGGTATTCAATTCAACCCCCCCCAACCGTCCCCCCTGGTCCCACTTTCAGGAGCTCCCCACGGCCCTTTGGCTTTCGTAAAGCACCAGGTCGCCTTCAAACAGGGCCTTGCCACGTGGGCGATGATAAAATTGAGGTACTGTACCATATCAAGCCACAGAACTTGGGGGCATATCCCCTTGCATAGCCATAAAAGAGAAGAGATAGAAAAAACATGAACAAACATCATCCATAACCATTTTGGTAGGGTGGACTTTTCGATCTATAGGGATCTATAGGGGTTTAAAGAAAAAAGCAAACAGAAAATAATAATGGTCGCGTATTAAGGCTGTCCCATTGATATCTGGGTGAAAGAACCCCACAAACACTAGCCCGTTTCTAAAGTGGCTGATCTTCCAAATACATTAATTAAACTAAGAAAACAATATGGAAAACCAATGGTTTCCCGTGCTGGGAACATGGAATCTGTAGATGGTAGTTTTTTCCGTGTTCCATGTTAATTTCATGAAGGGCAAACAAAATGAAACCATGCGAAACATTATGAAACTATAGCAAATCATATCAAACCATATCAAATCATATCAGACCATATCAAACCCTCCTTTCTTACCCGTATCCATCTGGCAATGGAAGTGATGATTTGCTCGACATATTTTGGCCCATTCACCGGGTTCTTCCGCACTATCCATGGGCTTGCCACAGACTTTTCACATTTCTCTTGTTGCGAACGCGTCAAAACAAACCTTTTTGCAGTAAACCCCCGAAAAAAGAAAAAACATATTTTTATATGTGTTCCATGATTTTCCAGTGTGTGATTTTATCAGCGTAAACAGACACTGTAATTTACCACTATATTATAGGAGCATTCAACATGTCCATCGTTTTTTGGGCATTTTTGCAAGGCCCAATTTTTTTAGGTCTGGGTAGTGTCGAGATCAATCTGCAGACAATCGATCGAATTTTGCTTGGTTTTCGTCTCCATTGGGTAAAATCATGAAGTCTAAGTGGGCCCCCTCCTTGATGACCCAACGCCGTGGCTCCCTAGTTACAAGTTGCCTTATACATCTATTTCCAATGATTTGTCTGATTGCAATAAACTATAGCTAGCCTACGTACTAGTTGCCTATCACGAATCACAAAATACTACCTGCAGTCCCTTATAGGGCTGATTAGTCTATCAACTTCAGAAGAGGATTTTTGGGCTCTTCATTGCTAATCAGTCTTGAATACGTTAGAAACCGTTCGAAGGGATTTTGGGGATGATGTATGATATATCATATAAGGGCTAATTCCTTGATGAAGTAACACAATGGCAAATAATAGCCGATGTGGGAAACCGTTCAAGTAGATTCATACTCGTAATATCTACATACAAAACCGTTCGAACCCGTACAGACTGTACAGATTACATTCAAACTACGTTCAGATTACGTTCAGTTCCTATTATTCTTGGCTTATATCCCATCAAAGACCATGGTTGACCATCAGTTCCACTGAACGAAGTGGATACTCATAACCATAGTTAAGGGGGTTATATCCCACGTTATGAGGCTTTAGTTCACCATGGTTATAGCCATTTCTTTCACCTCCGGCCCCCCCGTTATGACCCACACCTGGTCGATGAGAGAAGCCGTGGCGCCTGGATGGGGAGTCGGTTTCGGCCGATGACATGAGAACAGAACGGGCTGAAAGAAAACGAGGTAGTGAATCCACTTAGTCATTGGATTGGTTGAAGGGAAAATCTGCAGGAAAGCCCCATATTTCATGGGAAAATCCATGGTTTCCTGTAAATTTTCCCTCAAACCAATCAATTGAACTTAAAAAATCCAAACATAGTTCATATAATCCACAATAAATACCCTTATGATATTAAAAATAAAAGCTAATCCACTAGAATGATCAAATATAGTGAATCCACATATTATATTGAAGTACTAATAAGTACAGATATAAAACTATGTAAAACTATGAAGCATATGGATTATGAAATTTTAAGTGTTATATCATGATCTATCTATTAGTATGGATTATCAATAAGTAATTATACGGCAAATGCCTGGGCTTTGCCCGGAACTGCAACGACAACGGGACTCAGAATCATCATCATCATCATCATCATCATCATCATCATCATCATCGTCGTCATCGTCATCGTCATCATCATCATCATCATCATCATCATCATCATCATCATCATCAATATCATCAATTGTTTAAGAGGGGTGGGAATTTATTTTCCTAAATACCTTTGTTGATCTTTCCCAATTGAATGTAAAGTTTAACGGGGGTGGGAATTGATATTCCTAAATACCCTTGTTGATCTTCCCAATTGAATGTAAAGTTTAACGGGGGTGGGAATTTATATTCCTAAATACCCTTGTTGATCTTCCCAATTGAATGTAAAGTTTAACTGGGGTGGGAACTTATATTCCTAAATACCCTTGTTGATCTTCCCAATTGAATGTAAAGTTGAACGGGGGTGAGAATTTATATTCCTAAATACCCTTGTTGATCTTCTTCATTGAATGTATAGTTCCATCAACATTTGTTTGGGAATGGGAAACCTCTACGCTGCAACGCCTGGGCAAAGCCCAGGCGTTGCGCGTAATTATATATACTATTCTAATCCATACCGAATCATGTTCTTATCTATTGTGTACTGATTAGTGTTAGTGAAGTCATGTACCATTTTATATCTATGGATTGTGAAAACGTGTATAGGTACTGATTAATGATTATGGGCTCTGAAGGTACAATATCGCTTGTGAAAACATTGGTAGTACTCCATACTAATTTGTAGGAATCCATACGACTCTATTATGAATACCCTTAGCTCCCAACAGCTCCCTGCAAACCGCAGTATTTTTGTTTATAAATGTGGATATATATATAATATAATATATCACTATATTATATATATATATATATTTGAGTATATAGTTGGTGGTGATTTAGTATGTACTCCAAAGGTTGACTCAGGATAAATCCATATTCTTTTTGTTATTCCCTATTTTCTCAAGATCTTAGAGCAATACAAGAGTAGTCTATAGCTGGTTTTGCCGCCTCTAATGTCAAATATAAATATACTCTTGGACATCTTCAGCAGGGTCATAGGAGTCAGGTACGGCTCCAACACGGGGACCGAACCGATCGGCAAATTTGGTGATTCCGAAGATCTCAGAAAAATTGGTTGAATCCATGGGTCCACAGTTGCAGTGCACATCAGTCAATGATTCACAGATTTTGGTCAATAATCGGTCAATCCGACAATTCATTCAATCCCTGCACTACCAACTGCTCCATGTATGGAAGGAATACTGGCTAATGGAAAACATTTTCCTTAAGAATTCTCCACATATCTGGATAAAATAGAAGTATACCATACATGTTGCATATTGGAATTTTAGTTCTATAATTTTGAGCTAACCGCTGGTACCCACCTGACTGGCCGATTTCCCAAACGTGGCAATCACATGGTGAAATGACCATACAAATATCAGATGAACACCTGTAATTCTTGCAAACAAAACCTGGTGCATATAAAAACACCATCGCAAGTTGAACCTTCAACCATCCAAAGGAGTCACGTCTTCGACGATGGTGCTGCTACTCCACAGTGGTTTCCATGTGAACCTTCAGGGATATCACCATGAACAAGTCAAAACCATGGTGTGTTCAACATTTCCTGTGGTGAATTCTGGATACTCTGACAAAAGATGGCCCAACCCGCAGCGAACACGCCTATGTCGGGAACAGAAAAGGTCGTATTGACGAAAGCAGTCCTGGCAGCCCCTTGAACTGGGCAAAAAGCCATGCCGCATGGTCCCTTGGTCTCAGAATTTATATGAATTTACAACGTATTATTCTATATTATGGACTACATATACTTCGTATACTTCGTATTACTTCGTATTATCTTGTATTACTTCGTATTACTTCGCATTACTTCGTATTACTTCGCATTACTTCGTATTACTTCGTATTACTTCGTTATGTCTCCAGTTCCATCAGAATTCAGCTTTTCTTATGTCCAGCCCATGTCCCAGCAAGTTTCAGTGCGAAATCAGACGCAGCCCAAGCTCAAACTCATGGCCTATACATTGTTCCGTTTTTCTTGCCAAGTCACCGATGAAATTGGGGCCGTTAAGAGGCCAAGAACCGGAAGGTGCAACCATATACCGAGACCCTCCAAGTACCTATAGAAATTGGGAGTACTACAATCATGGGTATTTTATACCATGTTCTACCCATATCTTATATTTTTAAAACATATCTCTATGGGTACGACGAGGTGTATCATATAGATACCAGGTACCAACTTCATCCAAGTTCAAGGACTGCAATTCCACTAACTCAAAGGCAGTCTAATTTGGATTCGACCCAAATGAGAGCGGCCCACGTTGCTAAGAGTTTTCTTCCTAACTCCCTGAAAGTCCAATGACTTATCTGACCCACCAGTTAGTGATAATCCACAATTATACAATCCGGGGGAAATATGAGTCATTGATGTATTCTGGGTGATCTATGGCTTTCAGAAAAAACTCCAGGCGTATCCGCCCTGCAGCCACTCTGTTTTCATCACAGCCCGTTTGTGGCGTTTGACTCCACAAAGAGGGGCACAGAAAGGACGGCAAACCCAAACTTCTTGTGTTGGTAAACCAACCTCAAAAGTATCATCTACAAATATCTATACAGCAGTTCATTCCAGAGAAATCAGCTCAAACCAGGATCCTCCCAACCTTGTTGCCCTCTCCACATCTTCATCTCCACACCACGAGCAATGATCGGCGCGAGCGATGGCCCAGCTTGTCATTTGATGAGATAGTCCATGTCCAGCCGGATCTGCCATCACTTCACCTACCTTTCAACGGGCTCCGAGACGGCCTCGACCAGAATATTGCCCATGCGGCCTGACGTGGGTTTGACGTCTCAAGAAAATCAAGTGGTGCCGTTGGTACCCACCCAAAAAAAACAATGGTTGAGTACTATTGCAAAAGACCGAAGGACAACTTTCACAGCGATGCAGAGTGTGCCCCCGGGGGGCGTTGGACTGTTCTGTTCGAGTCGAGTGGAGCTCACTATGAAGCGATGCCATAGTGGCAGCGGAACTCTGACATGTCACAATCCATTCCTTTTAGATGCTGGGTGGCATCTAACTGGCTTGGTTGGAAAAGAGGACTTCCCCCAAATTTCATTGTTGATCCTCACTTTCCCCATGATTCAGTGGCAATTTTGAGGTACAATTGCCCAAATCTGCTCGAGAGAATCAGCTTTTCACGCTTTCTCCAAGCCTCAGGATCACTCTGAGCTTCGGAGGTCAGAGTTCTTAGACGCCGTTCAAACTTTGAAGTAGTTCTGGGATATGTGCCTTGGCAAATCTCAAAGACATGGGAGGAACCTGGGGGAACCTTCGAAGGTCTTGTTTTCCTGGGCTGAGTCTGTTTTTGTTGCATCAAGCATTCGGAGAGTAAAGCATGAACGTAGACATTCTTGGGAAAAACACCAAGCAACAAGATCTCCATGAAAGGTCTGAATTTCGGCACTTTCGAGGGACAACTTCATACAATCTATGCCCTCTCCTGTGGCCTGAACGAATTTCCACTGCATTCCTTTTTGGACAAACACCTCTTTGAGAGCTTAATTTGGCTTCATTTGAACATTGTACCCCCCAAAATCCCCTCGTGTATCATCCTTTTCCACATACATTCCCATTTAAATGGTAAATTTTGGCTATCCGCCAGCAACGCACCGCAACAAGGTACTGGATCGATTTCTGATTCCGATGCTGCCACCTGGCTACATCCAACACAAACAGAGCAGTGCTGGTTGGTGGTTAAACAGGGCGTAGCCGGGCACCCTGAAGAGTATACAAAATGGTGAATATGTTTGGTACAGGGTGGTGCCCCCCTAGTGATGTTTGTTGGTTTGTAAACCCATATTAACTGTAGATATCTACCATAGACACTAATTAATCATTGGAGTTACAAGTCATTCGAAATCATTATCTCAAGTAGTGATGGAAATCAGACCATGTCTGAACCCAGCAGAAAACCAAACAGCTAATGTGGCAAACCCCAGTAAATCCCAGTTCCGAGTAAATTACGAATGGTCTACCGTCCTCCCAAAGAAAACATAGACCCTGCCAAATAGGGGGTTGAAAGACTAGCTTCCACTCACCGTCAAAGTGTTAATTATGTTTTTTTACTGCAGAGTAAATTTAAAACAAATGCCCAATTAGACTAGGTTCATTGATCCCAACATGTAGATTGATCAACGTAATAGTCATCCCAATGGTTCAACTTATCAACTATGCTTTTAGTATCTTTTAATTCGGGAAGGTTTATGCTTCTCGGCTAGGCCCACACATTACCTGGGCCCCATTTCACCGAATCGTTATCTTTCTATTCATTCTAAGTATACCTAGACCCTTTAAGTACCTCTACAAATTGGTAAAAGTAATCAAATCCATGGGAAATGTTCGACCCATGGTTTTTACGGCTAGAAAGTCTAGGTCCCCTTCCAGATGTCCAACCTTTTTACCGGCTCCATCCGGCTCCAGTTCTTAGGTCAAGATCCTGCAAGGTCGGCCAGGGCACCGGTAGAGGCCGCAAGGTCCGACCGCCGATGTGTTTGAATTTGAAGGAGGCCCATGCGAAGGCCTGGCCAGCGTCCTTTATTTTTCCCCAACATGGGGAATATGATGGGAATATAATTTTAGGGATATAATAGGAATATATATTTTATATATATACATATATATAAGTGGATATAAGATGATATAAAATGATACAAGTGGACATATTGAAAATGGATAATGGGATTTATATGGATATATAATCCAAGTTACATGATATGGGTGTGTCCAATAATGGAGAAATAATCCCCAGCTTATGGCAACTCTGGTACGGATCATGATAATCAACCAACAAAATTTGGGCACTTTGAGCATCATCCAGTGAATCCTAAGCTGTTGATAAAAACCATGAGACGCAAGTCCCCTACAAGTGGAGTTGTCCTACAGAGATTGGGGCATAACCATACTTCCAAAGCAGTTCCAAAGTGGGATAGTTTCAAGGATTGCAGCCGACAACCATCTGTGATGATGATGATGATGATGATGATGATGATGATGAGGATGAGGAGGAGGAGGAGGAGGAGGAGGAGGATGAGGATGATGATGAGGATGATGATGATGATGATGATGATGCTGATGATGCTGATGCTGATGGCGATGATGATAATGAGGGTGAGGATGAGGATGAGGATGAGGATGATGAGGATGAGGATGAGGATGATGATGATGATGATGATGATGATGATGATGATGATGATGATGATGATGAGGATGAGGATGAGGATGATGAGGATGAGGATGAGGATGAGGATGAGGATGAGGATGAGGATGATGATGATGATGATGATGATGATGATGATGATGATGATGATGATGATGATGAGGATGATGATGATGATGATGATGATGATGATGATGATGATGATGATGATGAGGATGAGGATGATGAGGATGAGAATGAGGATGAGGATGAGGATGAGGATGATGATGATGATGATGATGATGATGATGATGATGATGATGAGGATGAGGATGAGGATGAGGATGAGGATGATGATGATGATGATGATGATGATGATGAGGATGAGGATGAGGATGAGGATGAGGATGATGATGATGATGATGATGATGATGATGATGATGATGATGATGATTATGATGATGATGAATTATCATGAGGATCATCATCATGATCATGAAAATTATTATAATTATAATGACGATAGTTGACGAGTCGTGATTTACATAGATACTATTGCTACTATTGTTGTTATCAAGGTCACATCTGATCTACCATGCCAGTTATATTCGTGTTACCCACTCGGCTCAAAGCTATTGCTGACAAGGAGGCTACTGATGTGCGTGCTAGCTGATACCCACAAGCTATGGGTCCAAATCCAAGCGTGACCAACTTTCATATTTTCAGATCATATCATCACGCATGCCCATCATGTAAGGACTGCCCAATCCCCTTCCTTCCATCAAAAAATGCGAGCCCATTCCCTGCAGTGACACAGGCCGAGGCACAACAATGCAGGCAATGTTTACCAAATAGAGATACACGGAGAATTCCCCAATCCTTGGCAAAGTTGGCTGATATATGTAGGTTAACTAGGATTTGTTATATACCTGCTCCAAGTACTGCTTAAAAGATGATAGAAGTACTACAATCATGGGATAACATACTCATATAATTATATATAGTCATGATTGGGTACGACAGGAGAGTCTAGGTATATCTATAGTTCCTGGGATTCATACACCAACGTTCACATCGCCAGAGGAAATCTCTGATTTTGGCCAAACGGCTCGGACAGCGGGAAGCCCGCGCGGTTGTGCATCTCGGGGAAGTAGAGCTGCAAGGCCCACCTGTTTCTTGTAAACACCAGCAGTAGTTTTGCCATGGCTATATGGGGGAAGCCAAAGGACAAGCTGATGCTTGCAGATGTTTAATTTTACGATTATGTACAACTGGTTTTATTAGTTATAAGTTAAAGGTTACAAGTCAGTAAGTATTGTATATTTATTGTACATATAGATAGAGTATAATAAAGTGTTATACCAACATATACTATAATACTACAACCAGATCTATACCCCACCCCAACTGCTGAGTCCCCTCAAAAAACGGCCAGGACACATCATCCCCGCGTTCACCAGCGGCGGCAGCAGAGAGGTTGAGATGCAGACACCGATCAGGGCACTGGCGATACCAGAGCCCTGGCCTCATGCGACGTGGCAGGGGGATGGGGATGGGTGCCATGATTTTTGTTGGGGCTAGAGATGGGTAGAGTTACTGAGTTGGGATGACTTAAGGGGCTGTTTCAAAACTGAAATGAGATGAAAATGCGAAGGGAAAACATGGGGTCAAACATGGTGAAACTCTAGTTTGTTGTTTTGGGCAGACATCTTTGGACTGGAGGATTGAAAACAGGTTCACTTTAGACTTTACGCGGAACTTTTGGTATCATCGCAGCATTGAATCCAACTCCGCTCAAAGTGGCTTGGTTCAGCAGGCTGTTCGGACATTTGCTAGGCTGCCGTCTACAAAACAAGGAGATCCAGTTGAAGTGATCTGCTTCGTAGATGGCAAATGGTCTGCATCTAATTCATTTCAGTGTGAATGGTCCAGCACATGGCTTGGCTTTTGTAGGGATGCCATGATTCAAAGTTGGGTGGGTCCCCCCCAACCGTCCATGTGCCACGTTTGAAGTTCAGCAAGGGAAGTTCGATGGTTCGGGTTCCGCGAGTCTGATCATCCCCATTGGCCTAGCGACATGGCCCCAGTTTCAGAGATTCTGACCCTCTAGTAAACTAACATGGCTATGGAAAATCACCATTTTTTTACGGGAAAATCAACTATAAATGGCCATTTTCAATAGCTATGTTAGTTTACCAGAGGGTACCCAAGATCTTCAGATGGCCGGGCTTGGATAACACACGCTTTTAAGATGGTTTTTGTACATATATTCCCATTTTACAAGCAGAAGATTGAAGTACCCTCCAGAAATTGCACAGACATCAGGTAGGGGATGGGACCTGCCCAAATAGCGACACCCCCTTTGAAGGTTATACCTTTGCACATAGATACCATATAATACCATAGATCATTTTCCAGCGATACGCCTCCCTTCAGCACCCAGTTAGTTGACCCCGTGCATTTTTGGCCCCCCAAGGGGTCACCAAGGGGTCGCTATTTTTCGGAAAGTCAGGGCACCCAATCCGATAGCAACGCCCGATAGGCCCGCGATGATGCCGCTCATCAACACGTTGCCTCCGGTGGGTCCGGAATGACGCAACGGGGAGATGGGGAACGGGGGGGTGCGGGGAGAGGCTGACCAATAGATCCAATTCTATTGGGGGTCTAACATAGTGTAACTGTAGGATTCCAAGAAACCATAACTTTGCTAATCGATTCCTAGGAATCTGCAATCTTTCATTCAGTCTGTGGGACCCCATGATAAAAAGCAAACCCTTCAGCTGGTTCAAACAGATATCCCAAGAAACAATGGCGATTGAAATAATACTAATAAAACCACTAATGTCAAGCCTAGATTCATGAACCATGATCATGACCATGTGTTGGGTGGCTCATTCCTGTTGCTATCCCCCTGTTGGTGGCGCCTCTGGGGGGCCCACGAGAGGAGATCTGCAGAGTGTTGATGGAGATGTATGACGTTGCTCCTGGCAGAGGACTGGACATCTGGCGGCCAAAAAATGGCTGGCGTCCGAATTTTCTGGTTGAATCACAAACGCACAAAGCATCAACTGCCTGGCAGGGGACTTCACTTAAGCCAACGATATCCAAACGTGGTACTGCTAGCATGGATGTGGCAGCCCCATAGTTTCTTTGAGGAAAATGATCTACATTCACAGTGGGCTTTCCACATCTGAACGTTTACTAGAGGGTAGCCCTGGGTCAGGAGCTTGAAAACTGTGGTTCGAAATTCGAAAAATCGCCATTTGTACTGCTTACCAATTGCAGAATTGAACTTCAGATCCAGCTTGGCTGTGTGAACAATCCCTTTGATGATCCATTTTAGGAGGTGAATTGCCCGGCCTTGATCTTCACCCACTGGTGAGACCAGATCCCTCTCGGTGTCGAAGGAACCTGCGTCTAGGCAGCGCCAAAAACTCTATGGCTTTATGGGTCCCGAAATCTGGAGCTCTAAACACATAGGATCATCGGATATTTTTTGATGTTTCATTGGATCAAATCTTTGACCTTGATTTCCAATGAATGGATGTATTGTAACCAATGTCAAATCATGAACATGTATGAAACAGTGGTATAGCGACACCCGGAAAGATGCAGAAATGCGATTCCAAAGCAGTGGTAACTTAATAATCAAACCCCTTCTGGATCCTTTTGGGGGTTGCCATAGTCATATACCAAATCCATTGGCTAAGAATCACATTCGACATTGCAACTTTGGGGGTATATATGCGCCATTTCCAGGCACAACTTACTGGTAATAGGACCAGTTTTCCATTAAAGAGATGTGCCAACATCCCATTTCCGCTCTGCTGCTCAGTGACCCAAAACGGCTCCGAACATGGCTCCATAAAGCAAGCAAGTTGCAGCCTCAACTGGCCGTAGGTAGGAAAAGTAAATTGAAAGCGAACAAACATTCACCTGTTCATCCGTTCATTTTAACTTTACATGTTCAAGCAGAAATTTAGGAGATCCATGTGAACCCTTCATCGTTCTAGCTGCTGATCATATTATTCCTTACATCTTTGGCTGAACAAAAATACCTAAGTCTAACAGATTATAATCATGTTTCCCATTTGAAAAACCATTGTAGTATAGGTACAGTACACCCCATTTTCAGACACATCCAACCATCAGATTAAGTTGGTGATATGTCCCATGATATTCAATTATACTATCACCATGTATGATTCCCATTATATACATCATAAATCATAAACAATCCCCCTTTGTTCATGGTGGTGCACCCCGCTATCTTCGACATTGAAACCAAGGAACTCCCAGCAGCATATTGCGACAGCCACGCCAGGCAAGAACGTAATCAGAGACGGTGAGGCCCCAAACCGTCGCCTGGGTCCAGAAATCGAGATGTAGAACTGGGATTTGACCATCCTAAACCGGGGAAAAAAGCAAACAAAACATGGATTCGACCATCCAAAATGGACATTTAACCATCCAAAATATCTGGATTTTGCAATTAGACATGGGATTTTTCAGCACCACTGAAATGGGGGATTTTCGAGCCAAAAAAAATCAGATTTACAGTGATGGAATAAGCTGAGCATATATCCAGATGAACGGTGGCCAAAAAAAAGGTTGATCGAATGCCATCAATGGACCAGGATGTTCACAATTATACTTACATTGCTTTTTCAGGATGAATTCCAGCTTTGCAATTTTTTTACATGCTGTTCTATCATGTTCTATCTATTTGGGTGTTATATATTTGGCGGTTGCTTTTTGTCTCTGGAGGTGTCCTCAAATGGGGGTGCCTCCAATTTCCAAAATTAGAGCATTGTAGTATGGAAACCCGTGGTTTTGGTGATGCCCCATTCCAAGAAACCTCTATATATCTACATGCATTGCCGCTATGAGTACCGGAGTATGGGTTCTCTTTGCGCCGAGTAGCAAGGACCATCTGCATCAGTGGCGAAACGAAGAAGGCCGCGAGAACGAAGACACTACCTACTGGCCGCGTTTCTGTTGGAACAGTTCATGGGATTTCATTGTGTATTTCCAACTAACATGGTGGATTTAATCAACACAAATCCAACAAAAAAATGAGGATTGAACCGACAAGAAGGGTGATTTAATGGGATTTAATAGGACTTCTTGGGATAATAATGGATACGGTATAATAATGGATATGAATGATTCACATAGATATGGTTGTTTGGTTATTATGGTCCTCCCACCATGTTGAATGGGATACCTTAATTACAAGGTATATAAATCCTTATGAAAATGGATTGATGACCATCCCCCCATATGGATATATAGTCCAACTATGGACCATGGCATATTGCTGGGACATTTGGGTTATAGTGAAATGCAATAATGTGAGAGATCCCCCGCAGTCCGATCATAGTGATCTATTCTCAAATGCACTACTTCATGCACATTCACCGTTCACTTGCTCATATGCTCCATATTTTGCGTCCATTTTGGTATAGACACGGCATCTAAGATGTATAATGTGGTAAACCATAAAAAACAATCCCTAATAATTAGAGGTTTATTGTTGGCTTTGCCACATTCTACATCATAACGTCTGCCAATTTTGCCTGTCCACTCGCCGAGACGCTGTCAGTGATCAAGCCGATCCCTGCCATGGCTGACGCGATTATGATGCAGGCCAAATGGTTGAAACCTGGCGTGCCACCAGGAGACCATGGATTGCGATCATCCCAAAAATGAAAAGCCAACATGGCCACATGACAGTTGCAGTCAGATATTGGTACTCAAATTTCTTGCCCGATTGTTTCTAGAAGGATCTATATTAATATATATCATATATATATATAGAGATACACAACTCACATTCATAATATTGATCGCCTAAGTCTCGTTCGTAGCACTTTTTTTGGGAAGACTAGGTTGTTGACTTCTAAAAAGGAGTTCTCGACCAAAACGCTTACCTATCTTACCTTTGCAGTTTCTTAGTGTTTCCCTGGTTTCTTTTCAGGTTGCATTCCCACGTTGCATATCCAACCCGTCTTTCGGTTGGATTTTCTAGTGTTGGCCATAATGTTTGATACAACGGAATGATGCAATGACAAGTGGCCCACAATCCATGGGGTCAACCACCACCAACCCTCCATCCACCATAACCACACAAAAATCGAAACACTTGACTCTGACCAGCCATATGAGCCGGTCAATCGGCTTTGAAGTGTCACTGGCAGACTCTTTGGCTCACCATTTCTTGGTCCGGAATTTGTCTATTTTTGCGTGCAATGTGCACATTTTATGCGAAAGTTCGCCCCTAAAATGCCTACAAAAACCATCAAACACCTACAAATCCCAAAAACATAAAAACTAGGTCAAATGGTTTTTTGAATGGTTTTAACAATATGCCACAAAATTAGAAAATGTGAGCGTTCTTCTTTTTGTTTGGGCCCAGTTTCTCACCGAATTAAGTCGTTGGATCCGTTTGAACACTGTGCGTGGGTGCATCACCATGCCGATGGGGGTACACGACTTATTTCGTGGGAGACAAACCGAGACGCGGTTCTTTTTCAATGACCAATTTATATTTTCAATGCAGGGAGTCAGGGAGTGACAGAAAAAAAAACGAGGTTGCAGTACAAGGCGTAAAGTTCACAACCTTTCTTGGTGATGTCGCCCCAAACATCTACTTCTGGAATTGGCGTCTAGAAAAAGTAGAACACTAAGGGTCGGTCAGAAATTATTGACCTTTTGAAGACCCAGGCGGGTGATAGTCAAAATTTGCTTGACCATAGGCTTGAGCATTGCATCATCTTCACCCACTGACACTGGCATTCCCCGCCTGATGATGATTTCCTAAACCAACCCCTACCCTTGGTCCATGTTCAACAGAAACATGGGACAACATGCGACTTAAATCTTTAGTTTCTGGTATATTAACATAGACCCTGAGAATAGCTATTTTCTAAAGGAAACTAATCTTCCAATCCCTATCTGCCAGGGTCTATGTTAATTTACCAGAGGGTATTCGCTAATTATAGGTCCAGCACAGTAGATAGGATAGGCCATGGTGAACTGTTGAAGAAACTACCACCACACTGGGGCTGGATCAAGCCCCAGCAACGACTTGGATAAGCTTGACCTGGAAGTTGCTGTCAGGAACTCCAATGTGGTCAGGTCACATCTTTTCTCAGAAAAGCTGCGATCGAGTTTTTCATGATCTACACCCATATGGAGGTTTCCTAAAATAGGGGTACCCCCAAATCATCCATTGTAATGGGATTTTCCATTATAAACCATCCATTTTTGGGTACTTCCATTTTTGGAAACCCCCACATCATCATCATCCACATACCGGACCAGAACTCGCTGCCCCACAATCTCAGCAGTGACCCAGTGACCTCCGAGGTCATTCCCCAACAGAAATCCACTGCTTAGGAGGGACGACGTCCGGGAGAAGTCTACCATAGTGGATCATTGCCACACAATATAATTCTCATCTATAGGTAATAATTATGGAATCCCCATAAAACCATAGTAATTAATTAATTATCATGTAATTATAGTGAAGAATTATGAATAATTACTATAATAATCTATAATCATCTATAATCCCCATAAACCGGTCGTTGTGAAAGTGTATTACTAAGCCAACCAAGCCGTCATTGACAGAGTCCATTTCATTTCTGTCTCCAGTCTTGGAGGTTTCATGTTGAATGCCCACATTCTCTCTTTTGATGGTCAATACAACTTGTTCTGCATCGACTGGATCCCGACGTTTACTAGGACCACATTCTTCTTGGTTCCTATTCCATGTTGGTGAAAACAGCCCATGTTTCACCTCTGTAGCAGCTACAAGCTCAACCGGGTGATCGTGATCGCCAAGCAACTCAGAAAACTATGTGCCACAATGGCAGAATGAATCTCCAAAGTAGACCTGGGGTTGCTGGATGCAGCAGAAACGTGAGCTTCTGAACTGGGGAATTCACAGACACATATATGAAACAGCTATGACCCTGCTGGTACGAGTACCGCGGCTTGATCTTAGTAATTTCACAATTCAATGCCAAATTTTCAAAACAACCATGATTTCGTTTTTTTTTTACCTATCCAAAACTGATGACCACCATTGGACCATTTGCCCGTTGCCAGATTCGAATTCAGAAGGGCAATCTTTGGTCTGGTGCTTCAGCCAGCGGCCGTGTCAAGCAATAGTTCAACATCCCAAGGGTTCAAGTGAGTAGTAGCTCCGCTTCGCCACCTTCAAGTCATTTCCAAGAAGTCTGTACTTAACACAGGATAAGGCAAATCTTAGGGACTCTTGCATTTTTTGTTCAGCTGGTTAGTGTCTGTACGTATCCATTTTTCGTGGCGAATGGTCAAAGATGCACTAAGACATTCTAAAACTAGCCTTCCCATGTCTTCACCAGTCTGTTTAGCCAGGAAAAAACAAACTCGTTGGCCAACCCAAAACCATGTGCCATGGTGGAGCCCAGTAGAGTCTAAGCCTGGAAGCAGCAGCTCAGTACTGAGGACTGGGATCAAACTCCCTTGCTTCGTAAACTATATAAGATTGTGAAACTAACCCAACTTCGCTGTGAATGTGACTTTAAATGAATACGTGTCCATCTCCCAACTTTACACTTTTTTAAAACTTTTAAATAATTGACCACGTGAATGTGGGGCTAAAAGACCTGTTTTTATATGTTTTGATCATCTGAAATGATGAATCTACCCTAACTTCCCACTTTAGAACCCCCCTTGTCCTCCCAACCACCATCCAGTCAAGGCGCATTCGATCTAAGGCGGTGCTGTTGAACTGCTTCCACCTACGGAAATGGATCAAAAACCATCGGAAAAAAACATCCATATCCTCCAGTAAACTAACATAGCTATGCAAAATGGACCATTTCGAGATGATCTACTGCACGAGACTGATGATTTCCATAGCAAACTGTGAGTTTGCCAAAGGGTACGAGTTTCTTTGGTTTGCACCAAGCTTATGATTGATCCTATGGCCCACAAATATGATCAAAAGGGGTAACGGCATTCTGACAGTAGTGGAAGACGATGAAGACAACCCTGATGCTGACATGGTAGTTGTGCTGATGATTGTGACGATAACGGCTATGGTGATGGTGATGACGACTATAATGGTGGTGATGATGATGATGATGATGGTGATGATGACTATGACCATCGTTTAGATCATACTGGTGGTGATGATGCCGACCACAACGATGATGATGATCATAGCACAATCTATGATGAGATTATAACAATAAGCGACGGAAGAGCCTCCCTCTCATGTGAATGTCAGTGGTCCAATTTGCATATGCTCATCATATGCTTCAAAATGGGGGTTCATAAATCTGGTTAACATTTCCAATCATCATCGTATGTTTCATCCCGCCTCTACAACCCGCAGTTTATCCCCATGACATACCAATTTACTGGTTCAATTCCATGTATCATAGAATCCCATACCTCTCCAATACAAATCATCTATCCCCGCTATATACAACGTGATGTCCTCCAATTATAAGCTGAATTACCCATCCAACTATAGTGAAAATCACCAGAAACCTAATTTCTTCTACTCATAAACCAGCTTAGATAACAAGAGGTCACCATTGTTCACAGTTAAGTCCCTATTGTTGATGGTTCTATCTGTTATATCTCATAATTTTACGTCCAATAATTGTATATGTTTTTTTTCATAATAATATGTTTCCATGTTTTTTTCCTAGTAACAGTGTATCCCTAAATCCATTCACTGGATTGGTTTAAGGCAAGAATTTACAGGAAACCTCCTTATTTCATGCGGAAAACCATGGTTTCCGCTTAAGATTTTCCCTTAAACCAATCCAGTGAATTGGTTCAGTGTATGGCATGGAAAATTCCCCTAATCATATGTACACCACTTTTATTGCTCACATCCCCAAGTTCCCCTATGGTTCTGTCTGAAAATTGGGTAGCCCAAAATCCATTGGTTTATCATCATAGTGTTCATTACATGGCATATATATACATGGCTTATATGGATATAATCCCCCTTGTTTGATGGGTACCCACCGCTACCCGGGCATTTCATAAATAATAGGCGTTTCTAGGCATTTATAAAATGGATCGCCCTAGGAAAACCACATTTCAGCACTATAAAATGCATTGTTTTTTTTTTTTTGGAATGCCAATATGCTCAAAAATCAAATGACATTTTTTGTGTTTTTTTTTTTAATGAAATGATAGGGTTCATTTTGGGACTTGCAACAAACACCACTACAAAATGCCTTGACGTCAGAAACCCCCCTCCAGAATATTCACACATCAGTGCCATCTATAAAGATGGGAGCAACCAAGGGGTATTATTTACAAAATGTCTGGCCACTGAAAATGACGGAAAATGCCACTGAACACTTCTAGAAGCCTTTTTCATTTATAAACTATATATGTGTGTAACTCTGGTTATTGTAATGTTAATATCCATTCATAATCATTCACATTACCATCCCCACATATAATCTCAATGCTATATTCATTCATAATCATTCATAGTGATATGAGGGGATCATGAATAACTATGATTATTACAATGTAATATCATTGATAGTTATCATAGATCATCATATTATATATTATATATATAACTAATATATATATATATAACTAATGGATAGTTATATATATTCATCATTCATATCATCTTATATCATCGCGATCCCTCTCCTGGGCCTCCGTCGGCATCGCCCCCAGCAGTTGGACGCCGCAAACTGCGACGGATCCGGGGGTAGCTCGGTGGTGCAGCGCACCTCGACTTCGGCACCGTGGCGTGTTTTTTGGTCGTTTGGAGATGGAAAACCCAGGGATTTCATGGGAATTTGCCAGGCAAAATGGGAATTTTATGGGAATCTTAACAAGAAAAGTCGTGATTTCATGAGATGTTACCATCAAACACAGGGTTTTAATCGAGATTTTACCATGAGAAATAAGGATTTAATGGAGATGCAATGGGATAAACGACAACACATGATCAGATGAAAATAACCACTATGAAATATGGGGGAGTCTGGATGAGTCTATGTTGTTGACAGTTTTTATGAGTAGAAAGTCCCTATAAATGGAAGAGTGCTTCCGAAATAGATGTGTTTGATATATAGAAATGTTAGTACAGTACACGCCAAAATGACAAAGTGTATTTCACCACCATGAATGAGCAGGAATTCGCTTGTCTCTTCTCTTTTCAACAGTTGCTACTGATATTATTTTTTCAAGTTGGATTTTATCGCCTGACCTGCTTTTGCTGAAGTTGGGGTACTGACTCCATGAGGAACAGCGCGCTCCTATCTTCACGGATATCACTCCTTTGAAGCGTTCGGTAGGAGCTTCGAGCACTGAAACAGTTGATCGGTATTGGCGAGTAAGTCTCAACTTAAACGCACTAGAAACAAGACACACACACACATGAACATACATCAACCTTCAGATTTGGGCGGATTAAACAATTATATGAGTTTGCATATAAAGACTATCGCCTATAGATTCCCTAGTCATTGTGGATGTCCCTTCCATATCTTAGAAATTCCCATCTCTTGGTCGTGTTGGCTCACATGAGCCATTCAAAATACATAATCATACCCCTAGCCAATCTCACTATACGAATTAGTTGGTTGATAGGTTTCCCTATTCTGGGTTGTCAGAATCCCTAATGACTACCCTCTGGTACAGTAAACTAACAGTTCGCTATTGAAAATGGCCATAAAAATAGTGGATTTTCCCATGAAAAATGGTGATTTTCCATAGTTATGTTTGATTACCAGAGGGTACATCCCATTCATCCCATTAAAATCCTTATAAAATCCCATTGAACCATATTAAACCATCATTTTCCTATGGTTTTCTGTAAATTTTCCCATATTTTTGATGGCTCAAACTTCGGTAGCGGTCCCTGCCTCGAAGACGTCAATGGAGCCGAAATCCTCACTTACTCTGAACCTGACGGCGCGGCCGGGAATCTTCCAAAAATGAACGCGGATATCATTGAGATTTAAAGGAACTACAGGAAACTACTGGAAAGATTCATAGGTTTTGGATTTTCCCAGATGATCTTATGGGACATGTTACGATTTCCCAGTGTCTTTGGCAATCTATAAACTTCACATGTACCATCATTGAACCATATTGAATCTACAAACAATACAGATGTAAGTGAAATATAGTGAAATAAAGTACAATGTTGACACCCAGGGCCCAGGAACATCCTTAGCTTCGGAAGGCAAAGTACCTTGACCATGCCCGTCTTAGACTGCTCTGAATGAGCCCTAAGATCCCCGTAGTGGAAATTGGAAATTGCCTGAAGTGCTGTGCGTACTTCCGCTTTGTTTCTTTGAACCGCCCATCTCTTTTTTGGATTTCTTCTGCGGAAACTGGAACTTGGTCAAGACTATAAACTCTCTGCTTGTTCAGGATCTCTCTGAATAATTCATAGGAAATCAGACACCTGATTCTAGGGCACAAGATTGAACTATCACCTCTACTGGAATGGGCTTGGTCGCTGGCTCGAGATCGCTTGACTATCACCTGAAAAATCATTACTGATGGCTGATGGTGAGATTCCTTGAATCAGGGCCATTCATGTCCCCTATATTCATTGTATTTCATTGTTATGAATAAACCAAGACCCTCCAAAAAACCCAACAAAAATGGCAAAAATATATAATTAAACATATATGGTGTAAAACACCATGTAACTAAGGGTACAAACGGAGGGTCTAGGTAGTTTGAGTACGTACCAATGCATGTCCATCCCCAGCTGATGATTCTCCACCTACGTTTCGCTGATCTGTTTGATTTGTGAACTACTCATCATGATGCGTCAATGCCAGCAATCAAACATGCCGAGGAAACACAACAGTAACTATGGAGCAGAATAAACCCAAAAAACACGATTTACAAAATTACACATAAAAATTGATGGCTATTTCCATGTTATTTCCCATTCCCCAACTTTCACCAACACGGGTCACCATCAGTCCATCTTCCCCAACAACTCGATCCGGTCCCAGGCACTGTTTGGCCACCTTGATCAAACTGGTCAAATGTTGTGGCCGGATCTTCATGGAAATCCTACGCAAGGCCCGCAGGTTGTCGAATCAAACCCCCTGGTTTTCTGCACGTTGCGTTTTGGGATTGTTTGAACCTGGGGAATGATGAAGGGTATATTTATCTCTAAGCAAAAATAAATACGAATGGATCTGTCTGAACATGGGAATAATTCTTCCAAACATCTGATTTCAGTAAATTTGAAGTGACTATACGATAGAGAGGACAAACAAACCTTTTGAAACCAGCACATATTTGTACAGCATCTGCTGGAAATTTATGGGATGCTCTTGTCAAAGTTAGAGCCCTGCATTGAACATGAATTCCAAGAATGGACCGGTAGAAGATCCCATGACAAATCCCCACATCATATCCCCATGAAAAAAACATATATATATATAGTGAATCAACGGTTCCCTACTTTCACCCCCCCATTTCAAACGCCAAGCATCGTGTAGAGTCGTTCACCCGCGCGACGACCTCCAAATCGCTCACCATCCAACATGATCCGCTCGCCGGAAGAAACCTGGAGCTGAACTACTTCACGGTCAGCCGCACCATCCGTCCGATTCTAGGTCGGTCTTGCATCAAAATGATGCACGGCCATTCATGGCCATTCTCAATACATAAAAAAACAAACCATTTTTGAGAATTGAGATGATTGGTGAGATCATTGAGAATACGTAAAACAACAATACACAAATTGGCCATCATCAAAATGATTCCTCCATTCACCACCATTCACGGTGATCGTCGCCTCAAAGTGTCGCGCCATGCCTTTGCCGTGCTCAGCCAAGGCTTCGCCTTGGCAGCACAGGAAAGCGTGGAGACGATTCTGAGACAATCCCAGAGTTGGGGGAACAAAAACACCATTTGAATGGAAAAACATGAAAAAACAATACATATAATATATATAAACTTCACCGTTCTTGCCACCAATCAGCCCAAAGGTGTCCGCCATGGTGGTCGAGAACCTGTATTTCATGTTCTGAAGAAGTCCTTGATACACGTTGACCTTTGTCAATGGAAGATGAGGCCCTCTTACGGTCGGTAACANCCATGGTGGTCGAGAACCTGTATTTCATGTTCTGAAGAAGTCCTTGATACACGTTGACCTTTGTCAATGGAAGATGAGGCCCTCTTACGGTCGGTAACAACTCAGTTGAAACATCCTTCTCCTCAGTCTCCTCCATCTTGTCCAAATTGTCTGCAAGCAAAGTCTGCAGGTTTGCACTCTTGTCAGCAATAGCCTGAATCAATTCCTCATGATCGAGTGCCGCAGAGTCAACANATCTTGTCCAAATTGTCTGCAAGCAAAGTCTGCAGGTTTGCACTCTTGTCAGCAATAGCCTGAATCAATTCCTCATGATCGAGTGCCGCAGAGTCAACACCAGTGTTCATAGCGTCCTTCAAGATGCCTTCCTGCCAAATGCAAATATATATATATATATGGTTGTTGCCGTATGTATACAGACAAAGCATATGTATGTATGTATGTATGTATGTATGTATGTATGTATGTATGTATGTATGTATGTATGTATGTATGTATGTAAATATGTATGTATGTATGTATGTACGTATAGATAGATAGATAGATAGATAGATAGATACATAGATAGATAGATAGATAAATGAATAGATAGTTATGTATATATAGCCTCGTCCCTGCTCTTGGAACTGCGCAAACTCGAATTAGCTTGGTTTAAATGGTTCATTCCGTGGCGAAATTTTGTCGCGGATTTTTCTCATCATCATACATCATCATCATCATCAGCATCATCACCATCATCATCATCATCATCATCAAACATCCTCATCATCATCATCATCATCGTCATCATCTGTTCTGCAAGTTCAAGGAACGTTAACATCCC